>JAAAWM010012186.1:0-207643 GCA_036873465.1 Thinopyrum obtusiflorum | reverse complement strand
TGTGGAGATCTATTCGATGTAATCTTATTTTGCGGTGTGTTTGTTGAGACCGAGCAATTGTGGGTTTATGATCAAGTTTATCTATGAACAATATTTGAATCTTCTCTGAATTCTTTTATGTATGATTGGTTATCTTTGCAAGTCACTTCGAATTATCAGTTTGGTTTGGCCTACTAGATTGATCTTTCTTGCAATGGTAGAAGTGCTTAGCTTTGGGTTCAATCTTGCGGTTTCCTTTCCCAGTGATATTAGGGGCAGCAAGGCACGTATTGTATTGTTGCCATCGATAATAACAAGATGGGGTTTATTTCATATTGCATGAGATTATCCCTCTACATCATGTCATTTCGCTTAAAGCGTTACTTTGTTCTATTGAAATTAATACTCTAGATGCATGCTGGATAGCGGTCGATGTGTGGAGTAATAGTAGTAGATGCAGACAGGAGTCGGTCTACTTGTATCAGACGTGATGCCTATATACATGATCATACCTAGATATTTTCTCATAATTATGCTCAATTATGTCAATTGCCCCCCCCCCCCCCCCCCCCCCCCCCCCCCCCCCCCCCCCCCCCCCCCCCCCCCCCCCCCCCTAGTGAAACCTATGGCCCCCGGGTCTATCTCTTATCATATTTGCTTTCAATTTACTTTTATTTGCATCTTTACTTTTTGCATCTATCTTATAAAATACCAAAAATATATTTATCTTATCTTACTATCTTTACTAGATCTCACTTTCGCAAGTGGCCGTGAAAGGATTGGCAACCCCTTTATTGCGTTGGTTGCGACTTCTCAGTTTGTTTGTGTAGGTGCGTGGGACTTTTGAGGAGCCCCCTACTGGATTGATACCTTCGTTCTCAAAACTAAGGGAAATACTTACGCTACACTTGCTGCATCACCCTCTCCTCTTCGAGGAAAACCAACGCAAGCTCAAAGCATAGCATGGCGCCGATTATGCCTCAGCTTCATACAAGGAATCAACGATCATTCTGCTCTTCCGGTAGTGCAGGTGAAGACAGCGGTGTGGAAATGGAGGTGGCACGAAAGACGAGGGGAACATCGGCGCAGCTCCTTGGAGGTGGAGGACGGGGTGGCTGAACCGGCGGGACGACAAGATCGACAATGGATCCTCATCTGGTGCAGTGGATGAGGGACATCGAGGTGTTGTCATGGACGACGTCATCGGGAAAGAGGCTCTGGATGGGTGGCGGACGGAGGAGGGTGTGGGGCTTCGCGGGTTTTCACGGCCTCAGTGTACGAATGGGTCGGCGGATGGGATGGGAGGGGGCAACAATGGCCTAGGGACGCGCTTGTCTGAAATGTGGGGTAAGTTACAAAAGTACCCCCAGTATCTTCATAGTCCAGGAGTCCGGCCGAAGATGATAGTTCGGCTATCCGGACACCCCCTAATCCGGGACTCCCTCAGTTGATGTGTGGAGTAATAGTAGTAGATGTAGGCAGGAGTCGGTCTACTTGTTATGGATGTGATGCCTATATACATGATCATGCCCCCCCCCCCCCCCCCCCCCCCCCCCCCCCCCCCCCCCCCCCCCCCCCCCCCCCCCCCCCCCCCCCCCCCCCCCCCCCCCCCCCCCCCCCCCCCCCCCCCCCCCCCCCCCCCCCCCCCCCCCCCCCCCCCCCCCCCCCCCCCCCCCCCCCCCCCCCCCCCCCCCCCCCCCCCCCCCCCCCCCCCCCCCCCCCCCCCCCCCCCCCCCCCCCCCCCCCCCCCCCCCCCCCCCCCCCCCCCCCCCCCCCCCCCCCCCCCCCCCCCCCCCCCCCCCCCCCCCCCCCCCCCCCCCCCCCCCCCCCCCCCCCCCCCCCCCCCCCCCCCCCCCCCCCCCCCCCCCCCCCCCCCCCCCCCCCCCCCCCCCCCCCCCCCCCCCCCCCCCCCCCCCCCCCCCCCCCCCCCCCCCCCCCCCCCCCCCCCCCCCCCCCCCCCCCCCCCCCCCCCCCCCCCCCCCCCCCCCCCCCCCCCCCCCCCCCCCCCCCCCCCCCCCCCCCCCCCCCCCCCCCCCCCCCCCCCCCCCCCCCCCCCCCCCCCCCCCCCCCCCCCCCCCCCCCCCCCCCCCCCCCCCCCCCCCCCCCCCCCCCCCCCCCCCCCCCCCCCCCCCCCCCCCCCCCCCCCCCCCCCCCCCCCCCCCCCCCCCCCCCCCCCCCCCCCCCCCCCCCCCCCCCCCCCCCCCCCCCCCCCCCCCCCCCCCCCCCCCCCCCCCCCCCCCCCCCCCCCCCCCCCCCCCCCCCCCCCCCCCCCCCCCCCCCCCCCCCCCCCCCCCCCCCCCCCCCCCCCCCCCCCCCCCCCCCCCCCCCCCCCCCCCCCCCCCCCCCCCCCCCCCCCCCCCCCCCCCCCCCCCCCCCCCCCCCCCCCCCCCCCCCCCCCCCCCCCCCCCCCCCCCCCCCCCCCCCCCCCCCCCCCCCCCCCCCCCCCCCCCCCCCCCCCCCCCCCCCCCCCCCCCCCCCCCCCCCCCCCCCCCCCCCCCCCCCCCCCCCCCCCCCCCCCCCCCCCCCCCCCCCCCCCCCCCCCCCCCCCCCCCCCCCCCCCCCCCCCCCCCCCCCCCCCCCCCCCCCCCCCCCCCCCCCCCCCCCCCCCCCCCCCCCCCCCCCCCCCCCCCCCCCCCCCCCCCCCCCCCCCCCCCCCCCCCCCCCCCCCCCCCCCCCCCCCCCCCCCCCCCCCCCCCCCCCCCCCCCCCCCCCCCCCCCCCCCCCCCCCCCCCCCCCCCCCCCCCCCCCCCCCCCCCCCCCCCCCCCCCCCCCCCCCCCCCCCCCCCCCCCCCCCCCCCCCCCCCCCCCCCCCCCCCCCCCCCCCCCCCCCCCCCCCCCCCCCCCCCCCCCCCCCCCCCCCCCCCCCCCCCCCCCCCCCCCCCCCCCCCCCCCCCCCCCCCCCCCCCCCCCCCCCCCCCCCCCCCCCCCCCCCCCCCCCCCCCCCCCCCCCCCCCCCCCCCCCCCCCCCCCCCCCCCCCCCCCCCCCCCCCCCCCCCCCCCCCCCCCCCCCCCCCCCCCCCCCCCCCCCCCCCCCCCCCCCCCCCCCCCCCCCCCCCCCCCCCCCCCCCCCCCCCCCCCCCCCCCCCCCCCCCCCCCCCCCCCCCCCCCCCCCCCCCCCCCCCCCCCCCCCCCCCCCCCCCCCCCCCCCCCCCCCCCCCCCCCCCCCCCCCCCCCCCCCCCCCCCCCCCCCCCCCCCCCCCCCCCCCCCCCCCCCCCCCCCCCCCCCCCCCCCCCCCCCCCCCCCCCCCCCCCCCCCCCCCCCCCCCCCCCCCCCCCCCCCCCCCCCCCCCCCCCCCCCCCCCCCCCCCCCCCCCCCCCCCCCCCCCCCCCCCCCCCCCCCCCCCCCCCCCCCCCCCCCCCCCCCCCCCCCCCCCCCCCCCCCCCCCCCCCCCCCCCCCCCCCCCCCCCCCCCCCCCCCCCCCCCCCCCCCCCCCCCCCCCCCCCCCCCCCCCCCCCCCCCCCCCCCCCCCCCCCCCCCCCCCCCCCCCCCCCCCCCCCCCCCCCCCCCCCCCCCCCCCCCCCCCGGGTCGCTACACTTTTTTTGTAGTGATAAGTACTTAGAAACTAAATGGTTGCAAGAAAGGCTAGATGTTTGTGCTGAAAATTTAAATTTTCTTGGCCGTACTTGTGAACTTTGCAATGAACATGGTCATTTAACCATCCGATGCAAATTGTTTCATGATCTAATCGTTTCCAAAAATTGTGATGACTTGATTTCCCTAGCACATCATACTGAACTTAGTTTTCTTATGGATTATGAAGAAATGAAATGTATAACTAACTATCTTCCAGTATTTGCCCATGATAAACTTCTTAATTTTGATCTAGAGGAAATTTATATGTATTGTGCGGTGAATTGCATTGAAAATCCTTATATTGCCAATTATATAAAGAAAAGAAAACAAGTAGAGGATGAAGAGAATACTAATGAAAGGGAAGAGGCTTCCCAATATCCTCCTATTATTTCTTATGATGAATTAGGTAACGAGGAGGAGCCTTCTTTCAACCAATCTCATTAATAAGGAGCTCAAAAAAGAGGGTTAAACCCACACATGACGTGAAGAAGAAAAAGAAAAGATGGAGAAGCAAAGTGTAACGCCCCGAGACCGATGTGCCAGGTGTCCTCCAGTTATTTGCTGTTGTTGCCTTGTCTTCGCTTGCATGTTGCATCTTGCCATGTCATCATGTGCATTGCATCATCATGTTTTCAAACTTGCATCCGTCCGGGTTTCCCCAGTTCCGTCTGTTGTCCCTTCTGAACCCAGACACACTCGCACGCGCCCGCGGCACGTCCGAATATTATTTTATAAGTGGCCGGAAAATGTTCTCGGGTTGGGTTGAGAGTTGGTGTGCGGTCTTATTATAGTGTAGGTAGGCCGCCTGCCAAGTTTCATCGCATTCGGAGTTCGTTTGACGCGCCAACGGATAACTATAGCGGCATTATAGTCGGTCTAACGTGGGACATTTTCGGTCTCCGAAAACAGATGCCGGGCCCTCTCTCTCTCTTCTGCCCCTCACAGTCTCGCCACAGCCCACCTAGTCCATCCTCCTTCCCCTCTTCGCCTCCAGAGTTGTTCGATGCGACCGCACGGTCCGAAACCCTCTCTGCTCAGTGCATCAAACCCCCTCGCGCGCGCGTCCGAAAAGCTGTCCCGGACCCGACCCGGACTGTCGCCACCATTGTGTCTGGATCATCCCCAAACATCTACAAAACATCTCCGTTTTCTTATTTGGGCTCCCTACCTATTTTATCCGCGATCGTCCGATTGCGATCGTAGGGTCGAGATAGCCCCTAGCCTAACCTACCCGCTATATATATTAGTCTATCCGGAGACCAAATCCCTAATTTCTAGGGATCCTCCTCCGCTTCCACTCTCTTCCATCTCCCTTGGGATCCTTTCCAATCTACTCCACCTCGTTTTCTGCAGCCAACCAACCCGCATCGCTCGCCGCTTTCCTCGTGCCCGAGGCCTCCCCCCCCCCCCCCCCCCCCCCCCCCCCCCCCCCCCCCCCCCCCCCCCCCCCCCCCCCCCCCCCCCCCCCCCCCCCCCCCCCCCCCCCCCCCCCCCCCCCCCCCCCCCCCCCCCCCCCCCCCCCCCCCCCCCCCCCCCCCCCCCCCCCCCCCCCCCCCCCCCCCCCCCCCCCCCCCCCCCCCCCCCCCCCCCCCCCCCCCCCCCCCCCCCCCCCCCCCCCCCCCCCCCCCCCCCCCCCCCCCCCCCCCCCCCCCCCCCCCCCCCCCCCCCCCCCCCCCCCCCCCCCCCCCCCCCCCCCCCCCCCCCCCCCCCCCCCCCCCCCCCCCCCCCCCCCCCCCCCCCCCCCCCCCCCCCCCCCCCCCCCCCCCCCCCCCCCCCCCCCCCCCCCCCCCCCCCCCCCCCCCCCCCCCCCCCCCCCCCCCCCCCCCCCCCCCCCCCCCCCCCCCCCCCCCCCCCCCCCCCCCCCCCCCCCCCCCCCCCCCCCCCCCCCCCCCCCCCCCCCCCCCCCCCCCCCCCCCCCCCCCCCCCCCCCCCCCCCCCCCCCCCCCCCCCCCCCCCCCCCCCCCCCCCCCCCCCCCCCCCCCCCCCCCCCCCCCCCCCCCCCCCCCCCCCCCCCCCCCCCCCCCCCCCCCCCCCCCCCCCCCCCCCCCCCCCCCCCCCCCCCCCCCCCCCCCCCCCCCCCCCCCCCCCCCCCCCCCCCCCCCCCCCCCCCCCCCCCCCCCCCCCCCCCCCCCCCCCCCCCCCCCCCCCCCCCCCCCCCCCCCCCCCCCCCCCCCCCCCCCCCCCCCCCCCCCCCCCCCCCCCCCCCCCCCCCCCCCCCCCCCCCCCCCCCCCCCCCCCCCCCCCCCCCCCCCCCCCCCCCCCCCCCCCCCCCCCCCCCCCCCCCCCCCCCCCCCCCCCCCCCCCCCCCCCCCCCCCCCCCCCCCCCCCCCCCCCCCCCCCCCCCCCCCCCCCCCCCCCCCCCCCCCCCCCCCCCCCCCCCCCCCCCCCCCCCCCCCCCCCCCCCCCCCCCCCCCCCCCCCCCCCCCCCCCCCCCCCCCCCCCCCCCCCCCCCCCCCCCCCCCCCCCCCCCCCCCCCCCCCCCCCCCCCCCCCCCCCCCCCCCCCCCCCCCCCCCCCCCCCCCCCCCCCCCCCCCCCCCCCCCCCCCCCCCCCCCCCCCCCCCCCCCCCCCCCCCCCCCCCCCCCCCCCCCCCCCCCCCCCCCCCCCCCCCCCCCCCCCCCCCCCCCCCCCCCCCCCCCCCCCCCCCCCCCCCCCCCCCCCCCCCCCCCCCCCCCCCCCCCCCCCCCCCCCCCCCCCCCCCCCCCCCCCCCCCCCCCCCCCCCCCCCCCCCCCCCCCCCCCCCCCCCCCCCCCCCCCCCCCCCCCCCCCCCCCCCCCCCCCCCCCCCCCCCCCCCCCCCCCCCCCCCCCCCCCCCCCCCCCCCCCCCCCCCCCCCCCCCCCCCCCCCCCCCCCCCCCCCCCCCCCCCCCCCCCCCCCCCCCCCCCCCCCCCCCCCCCCCCCCCCCCCCCCCCCCCCCCCCCCCCCCCCCCCCCCCCCCCCCCCCCCCCCCCCCCCCCCCCCCCCCCCCCCCCCCCCCCCCCCCCCCCCCCCCCCCCCCCCCCCCCCCCCCCCCCCCCCCCCCCCCCCCCCCCCCCCCCCCCCCCCCCCCCCCCCCCCCCCCCCCCCCCCCCCCCCCCCCCCCCCCCCCCCCCCCCCCCCCCCCCCCCCCCCCCCCCCCCCCCCCCCCCCCCCCCCCCCCCCCCCCCCCCCCCCCCCCCCCCCCCCCCCCCCCCCCCCCCCCCCCCCCCCCCCCCCCCCCCCCCCCCCCCCCCCCCCCCCCCCCCCCCCCCCCCCCCCCCCCCCCCCCCCCCCCCCCCCCCCCCCCCCCCCCCCCCCCCCCCCCCCCCCCCCCCCCCCCCCCCCCCCCCCCCCCCCCCCCCCCCCCCCCCCCCCCCCCCCCCCCCCCCCCCCCCCCCCCCCCCCCCCCCCCCCCCCCCCCCCCCCCCCCCCCCCCCCCCCCCCCCCCCCCCCCCCCCCCCCCCCCCCCCCCCCCCCCCCCCCCCCCCCCCCCCCCCCCCCCCCCCCCCCCCCCCCCCCCCCCCCCCCCCCCCCCCCCCCCCCCCCCCCCCCCCCCCCCCCCCCCCCCCCCCCCCCCCCCCCCCCCCCCCCCCCCCCCCCCCCCCCCCCCCCCCCCCCCCCCCCCCCCCCCCCCCCCCCCCCCCCCCCCCCCCCCCCCCCCCCCCCCCCCCCCCCCCCCCCCCCCCCCCCCCCCCCCCCCCCCCCCCCCCCCCCCCCCCCCCCCCCCCCCCCCCCCCCCCCCCCCCCCCCCCCCCCCCCCCCCCCCCCCCCCCCCCCGTTTTACCATTGTCGAGATGTCTTGTAACCGGGATGCCGAGTCTGATCGAATTGTCTTGGGAGAAGGAATATCCTTCGTTGACCGTGAGAGCTTGTGATGGGCTAAGTTCGGACTCCCCTGCAGGGATTTGATCTTTCGAAAGCCGTGCCCGCGGTTATGGGCAGATGGGAATTTGTTAATGTCCGATTGTAGAAAACCTAAAGCTTAACTTAATTAAAATGAATCAACTGAGTGTGTGGCCATGATGGTCTCTTTTCAGTGGAGTCCGGGAAGAGAACATGGTCTCGTGGTTTGCTTGATCGTAGGTTGTTCTAGGATCACTTCTTGATCATAGTTTCTCGACCATGCCTTTGCCTTCTCTTCTCACTCTCATTTTCGTATGTTAGCCACCATTTATGCTAGTCACTTGCCGCAGCTCCACATCATACCTTTTACCCTTCCTATAAGCTTAAATAGTCTTGACCGCGAGGGTGTGAGATTGCTGAGTCCCCGTGACTCACAGATTCCTTCCAAAACCAGATGTAGGGACCGATGATACCGCTCCAGGAGATTTAACTGAGCTCAAGTGGGAGTTCGATGAGGACTCAGGACGATACTACGTTTCCTTTCCAGATGATCAGTAGTGGAGCCCAGTTGGGGCGATCGGGGACATTGTTGCATTTGGGGTTTATCTTTATTTTGGTTCTGTAGTCGGACCTTGAGTGTATCTGGATGAATGTAATGATATTTATGCTATTGTGTGACGTGGCGAGTGTAAGCCAACTATTGTACTCCTTTTCCTTATTCATTACTTGGGTTGTTGTGAAGATTACCTCACTTGCGACATTGCTTACAATGCGGTTATGCCTCTAAGTCGTGCTTCGACACGTGGGAGATATAGCCGCATCGTGGGCATTACAGTATTTCTCACCGACACTACATTCATGTTCACACACTCATTGCTAGATGTTGGTGCTCATACTTTTTCATTTTAATATCCATGTTAGTTTATTTCTTTTTATGCTTTCTCCCCCCCCCCCCCCCCCCCCCCCCCCCCCCCCCCCCCCCCCCCCCCCCCCCCCCCCCCCCCCCCCCCCCCCCCCCCCCCCCCCCCCCCCCCCCCCCCCCCCCCCCCCCCCCCCCCCCCCCCCCCCCCCCCCCCCCCCCCCCCCCCCCCCCCCCCCCCCCCCCCCCCCCCCCCCCCCCCCCCCCCCCCCCCCCCCCCCCCCCCCCCCCCCCCCCCCCCCCCCCCCCCCCCCCCCCCCCCCCCCCCCCCCCCCCCCCCCCCCCCCTGATAAAAAACAGAATTTTTGATGTGGAATGCTACCTAACATATTTATCCATGTAATTTCTTTTATTATGGCATGAATGTTCAGATCCGTATGATTCAAAACAAAAGTTTAATATTGACATAAAAACAATAATACTTCAAGCATACTAACAAGGCAATTATGTCTTCTCAAAATAACATGGGCAAAGAAAGCTTATCCCTACAAAATCATATAGTCTGGCTATGCTCCATCTTCATCACACAAAATATGCAAATCATGCACAACTCCGATGACAAGCCAAACAATTGTTTCATACTTTTGATGTTCTCAAACCTTTTCAACTTTCACGCAATACATGAGCGTGAGCCATGGACATAGCACTATAGGTGGAATAGAAGGTGGTTGTGGAGAAGACAAAAAAGAAGGAGATAGTCTCATATCAACTAGGCGTATCAATGGGCTATGGAGATGCCCATCAATAGATATCAATGTGAGTGAGTAGGGATTGCCATGCAATGGATGCACTAGAGCTATAAGTTTATGAAAGCTCAAAAAGAAAAATTAAGTGGGTCTGCATCCAACTTGCTTGCTCATGAAGACCTAGGGCAATTTGAGGAAGCCCATCGTTGGAATATACAAGCCAAGTTCTATAATGAAAAATTCCCACTAGTATATGAAAGTGACAACATAGGAGACTCTCTATCATGAAGATCATGGTGCTACTTTGAAGCACAAGTGTGGTAAAAGGATAGTAACATTGTCCCTTCTCTCTTTTTCTCTCATTTTTTTTGGGCCTACACTTTTTTTATGGCCTTTCTCTTTTTTTCTCACATGGGACAATGCTCTAATAATGAAGATCATCACACTTTTATCCCCCCCCCCCCCCCCCCCCCCCCCCCCCCCCCCCCCCCCCCCCCCCCCCCCCCCCCCCCCCCCCCCCCCCCCCCCCCCCCCCCCCCCCCCCCCCCCCCCCCCCCCCCCCCCCCCCCCCCCCCCCCCCCCCCCCCCCCCCCCCCCCCCCCCCCCCCCCCCCCCCCCCCCCCCCCCCCCCCCCCCCCCCCCCCCCCCCCCCCCCCCCCCCCCCCCCCCCCCCCCCCCCCCCCCCCCCCCCCCCCCCCCCCCCCCCCCCCCCCCCCCCCCCCCCCCCCCCCCCCCCCCCCCCCCCCCCCCCCCCCCCCCCCCCCCCCCCCCCCCCCCCCCCCCCCCCCCCCCCCCCCCCCCCCCCCCCCCCCCCCCCCCCCCCCCCCCCCCCCCCCCCCCCCCCCCCCCCCCCCCCCCCCCCCCCCCCCCCCCCCCCCCCCCCCCCCCCCCCCCCCCCCCCCCCCCCCCCCCCCCCCCCCCCCCCCCCCCCCCCCCCCCCCCCCCCCCCCCCCCCCCCCCCCCCCCCCCCCCCCCCCCCCCCCCCCCCCCCCCCCCCCCCCCCCCCCCCCCCCCCCCCCCCCCCCCCCCCCCCCCCCCCCCCCCCCCCCCCCCCCCCCCCCCCCCCCCCCCCCCCCCCCCCCCCCCCCCCCCCCCCCCCCCCCCCCCCCCCCCCCCCCCCCCCCCCCCCCCCCCCCCCCCCCCCCCCCCCCCCCCCCCCCCCCCCCCCCCCCCCCCCCCCCCCCCCCCCCCCCCCCCCCCCCCCCCCCCCCCCCCCCCCCCCCCCCCCCCGATGATTTTTCTTGGACCAGAAGACATCCAGAGGGCTTGGAGTGCATGTCAGGGAAGCCACGAGGCAGCCACAAGGTCGGGTGGCGCGTCCAAGGGGTAGGGCGCGCCCCCCACCCTTGTGGGCCCCTCGTGACTCCACTGACCTATTTCTTCCGCCTATATATTCTCAAATACCCTAAAAACATCCAGGGGAGCCACAAAACCACTTTTCCACCGCCGCAACCTTCTGTACCCGTGAGATCCCATCTTAGGGCCTTTTTCGGCATCCTGCCGGAGGGGGAATCGATCACGGAGGGCTTCTACATCAACACCATTGCCTCTCCGATGAAGCGTGAGTAGTTTACTTCAGACCTACGGGACCATAGCTAGTAGCTAGATGGCTTCTTCTCTCTCTTTGATCCTCAATACAAAGTTCTCCTCGATGTTCTTGGAGATCTATTAGATGTAACACTCTTTTGCGGTGTGTTTGCCGAGATCCGATGAATTGTGGGTTTATGATCAGCTTATCTATGAATATTATTTGAATCTTCTCTGAATTCTTATGTGCACGATTTGATATCTTTGCAAGTCTCTTCGAACTATCGATTTGGTTTTTCTTGCAATGGGAGAAGTGCTTAGCTTTGGGTTCAATCTTGCGGGGGGGGGGGGGGGGGGGGGGGGGGGGGGGGGGGGGGGGGGGGGGGGGGGGGGGGGGGGGGGGGGGGGGGGGGGGGGGGGGGGGGGGGGGGGGGGGGGGGGGGGGGGGGGGGGGGGGGGGGGGGGGGGGGGGGGGGGGGGGGGGGGGGGGGGGGGGGGGGGGGGGGGGGGGGGGGGGGGGGGGGGGGGGGGGGGGGGGGGGGGGGGGGGGGGGGGGGGGGGGGGGGGGGGGGGGGGGGGGGGGGGGGGGGGGGGGGGGGGGGGGGGGGGGGGGGGGGGGGGGGGGGGGGGGGGGGGGGGGGGGGGGGGGGGGGGGGGGGGGGGGGGGGGGGGGGGGGGGGGGGGGGGGGGGGGGGGGGGGGGGGGGGGGGGGGGGGGGGGGGGGGGGGGGGGGGGGGGGGGGGGGGGGGGGTCGACGTGTGGAGTAATAGTAGTAGATGCAGAATCGTTTCGGTCTACTTGACATGGACGTGATGCCTATATTCATGATCATTACCTTAGATATCGTCATAACTTTGCGCTTTTCTATCAATTGCTCGGCAGTAATTTGTTTACCCACCGTAATAATTTCTATCATGAGAGAAGCCTCTAGTGAAACCTATGGCCCCCGGGTCTATTTTCCATCATATAAGTTTCCGATCTACAATTTCCATTTCCTATTTCTTTTACTTTGCAATCTTTACTTTCCGTTCCATAAACCAAAAATACCAAAAATATTACTTTACTGTTTATCATCTCTATCAGATCCCAATTTTGCAAATAACCGTTAAGGGATTGACAACCCCTTTATCATGTTGGGTGCAAGTTGGTGTTTGTTTGTGCAGGTATTCGGTGACTTGAGCGTTGTCTCCTACTGGATTGATACCTTGGTTCTCAAAAACTGAGGGAAATACTTACTCTACTTTGCTGCATCACCCTTTCCTCTTCAAGGAAAAAACCAACGCCCCTACCTAGCACACCAAATGTCAGAATCAGGGCTCCGCAGACCCAACAATGTTCGAACTCTGGGGCGTGTATGAAGATCTAGCCTAGCCGCAGCCTCAAGCTCATCGCTTCATGGCTTGTCCTCGTCGAGTTCGCGCGAGCGGGGAAAGAGGGGACACAGTAGTTTACCCAGGTTCGGGCCACCTTGCGGTGTAAAACCCTACTCCTGCTTTGTGGTGGATTGGCCTCACGAGGAGGAGGATGATGAACTAGTACAGTGGGTGAGCAGCCTCGCGAGGGCTCAGTGGGTGAGAATGGATCGACCTGAAGAGGATCTCGTAGAGAATGATCCCCTCGTAGAGAATGATACCCTTTCTATGGTGGAGACTAGCCTATATTTATAGTGGCCTTGGTCCTCTTCCTTCATAGCTTAGGCAGGAAGGGATTCCACAATGGCCAATTTGAAAGGGGACAAGAGGTACATCTTATCCTGACGAAAGGTGGTCTTCGCCTGCAAAGCTTCTGGCCATGATGCAGTGGTGGGCTCGGTGATGACATCCGTCCTGCCGAGCTCGTGCTCTTGGTCTTGTTGCACCGGAATGGAAACCTTTGGGGGATCCCTTGGGAACCCACGCTGGTCCTTGCCTCCTTAGCACCAAAGAGGAAACTGTCCTCCTCTGCGCCCGCTGGCGCTCGCCTGGCCTTGTGTTGAGAAACGTTGCATGGAAAACAAAAAAATTCTATGCACACGCAAGATCTATCCATGAAGATGCATAGCAACGAGAGGGGAGAGTGTGTCTACGTACCCTCGTAGATCGTAAGAGGAAGCGTTTAGTAACGCGGTTGATGTAGTCGAACTTCTTCGCGCTCCAACCGATCAAGTACCGAACGTATGGCACCTCCGCATTCAGCACACGTTCAGCTCGGTGACGTCCTCCGCCTTCTTGATCTAGCAAGAGGGCGAGGTAGTGGATGAGTTCCGACAGCACGACGGCGTGGTGACAGTGATGGTGAAGCGATCTCCGCAGGGCTTCGCCTAAGCACTACAAAAATATGACCGAGGGTGTAAACGGTGGAGGAGGGCGCCGCACACGGCTAAGCAATTATTGTGATTGTGCTAGGCGCCGCCCTCCCACATATATATAGGTGGGGGGAGGAGGGAGCAGCCAGGAGGCGCCCCCAAGTAGGTCGAATCCTATATATCAATCTTTACCTCTCGACCATTTCGAGACTCCTCGTCATGTCCGTGGTCTCATCCGGGACTCCGAACAACATTTGGTCACCAAATCACATAACTCATATAACACTATATCGTCAACGAACGTTAAGCATGCAGACCCTACGGGTTCGAGAACTATGTAGACATGACCGAGACACCTCTCCGGTCAATAACCAATAGCGGAACCTGGATGCCCATATTGGCTCCTACATATTCTACGAAGATCTTCGATTGAACCGTTATGACAACATACGTAATTCTCTTTGTCCATCGGTATGTTACTTGCCCGAGATTCGATCGTTGGTATCTTCATACCTAGTTCAATCTCGTTACCGGCAAGTCTCTTTACTCATTCCGTAATACATCACCTTGTAACTAACTCCTTAGTCATTTGCTTGCAAGCTTATGATGTGTATCACCGAGAGGGCCCAGAGATACCTCTCTGATACTCGGAGTGACAAATCCTAATCTCGATCTATGCCAACTCAACAAACACCTTTGGAGATACCTGTAGAGCATCTTTATAATCACCCAATTACGTTGTGACGTTTGATAGCACAGAAGGTATTCCTCCGGTATTCAGGAGTTGCATAATCTCATAGTCGAAGGAATATGTATTTGACATGAAGAAAGCAATAGCAATAAACTGAACGATCATTATGCTAAGCTAACGGATGGGTCTTTTCCATCACATCATTCTCCTAATGATGTGATCCTGTTATCAAATGACAACACATGTCTATGGTTAGGAAACCTTAACCATCTTTGATCAACGAGCTAGTCTAGTAGAGGCTTACTAGGGACACGGTATTTGTTTATGTATTCACACATGTATTTAAGTTTCCAATCAATACAATTCTAGCATGAATAATAAACCTTTATCATGAATAAGGAAATATAAAATAATATCTTTATTATTGCCACTAGGGCATATTTCCTTCACATTGGTCGTCATGGCTCACGTCATCGCGAGCCTCATGAGGCGGGGTACCTGCATAGAGATCTCTGCTCCTCGGGAAGCAGGCTCGAGAAGCCACCCCTCGGGAGGTCTTGTTGTCGTTTGTCTCGCGAGGGCCTTGCTCGCAGAGTCTTGTAAATGGGACGTACCGGGTCGTCGACTAGGCCACGCGCTGGGCCGTAGGCAGACAAGTCTGGGTACCCCCGATCCCAGAATGCCGACAGTTGCCCTCATGATTGATTCATATGGTGGCTTAATTCTTGTTCTAGGGAAATGTTACATATCCTTCCTTAGTGGAAATTGAAATTTAATATTGCCTTCTTTCATGTCAATCACGGCACCTATAGTTCGTAAAAACGGTCTACCAAGTATGATGGGACAATACGGATTGCAATCAATATCAAGAACAATAAAATCTATGGGCACATAGTTCCTATTTGCAAGAATAAGAACATCATTAATTCTTCCCAAAGGCTTTTTAATAGTAGAATCCGCCAAGTGCAAATTAAGAGAACATTCTTCAATGTCGGTAAGACCAAGCACATCACATAGATATTTCGGAATTGTGGAAACACTAGCACCCAAATCACATAAAGCAAAGCACTCATAATTTTTAATCTCGACTTTAATGGTAGGTTCCCATTCATCATGTAATTTCCTAGGAATTGAAATCTCTAACTCCAATTTTTCTTTTAAAGCTTTCATCATGGCATCCACAATATGTTTAGTAAAAGCTTTATTTTGTTCATAAGCATGGGGTGAATTTATCATGGATTGCAACAAAGAAATACATTCAATCAAAGAGCAACTATCATAATTAAAGTCTTTGTAATCCAAAAGGGTGGGCACATCACTAGTTAAAGTTTTGACCTCTCCAAACCCACTTTTATCAATTTTTTCATCAAGATTTTCACCCTCCGAATCATGGGGACTCCTTCTATCTAAAGTTGACTCTTCTTCAGTCTCTTTATCATCAATTTTAATCTTACTAAACAAGGAATCAATAGAAGAAACACCAATCACTTTAAGATATTCATCATTATTATGAAAGCAGTCAGTAGAAAACGCTCTTTCTAAAAATTCTCTTTTAGCTCTAAGCATAGTGGTTCTTTTCTTACTTTCACCCATAGAAACATATAAAGCTTTAATTGATTCATTGACATCAACCTTTGGTGGAAAAAATTTAATCTTGAGATTTTCTACATCATGAGAAATTCTATCAATGCTTCTAGACATATCATCAATCTTATTCAACTTTTCTTCTATCGTAGTATTGAAAACTTTTTGAGCATTGATAAATTCTTTAATATTATTCTCAAGATCAGAGGGGTTCCTATTATTATTGTAAGAAGAATTACCATAATTATTAGAGGAATTTCCAGGAAAAGGCCTAGGATTAAAATTACCTCTATAAGCATTATTATTGAAATTGTTTCGCGAAACAAAATTCACATCTACGGGATTACTATTTTGCTCAATCAAAGTAGACAAAGGCACATCATTAAGATCAATAGGAGCATTTTTACTAGAAACCAATTTCATAAGAGCATCAACTTTTTCACTCAAAGTACTAATTTCTTCAACCGAATTAACTTTTTTACTAGTAGGTGCTCTTTCGGTATGCCATTGTGAATAATTTGCCATGATATTATCTAGCAATTTAGTAGCTTCACCCAAAGTAATCTCCATAAAAGTACCACCCGCGGCGGAATCTAAAAGATTTCTAGAAACAAAATTCAATCTTGCATAAAAAAATTGTATGATCATCCAAAGATTTAAACCATGAGTAGGACAATTTCTTAGCATCAATTTCATTCTTTTCCAAGATTGTGCAACATGTTCATGCTCAAGTTGCTTAAAATTCATGATTTGAGTTCTAAGGGAAATAATTTTTGCGGGCGGAAAAAAATTAGTAATAAAAGCATCCTTGCACTTATCCCAAGAATCGATACTATTGTGGGGCAAAGAAGAAAACCAAATTTTTGCACGATCCCGCAAGGAGAAAGGAAATAATTTCAACTTCACAATATCATTGTCCAGATCTTTTTTTCTTTTGCATATCACACAATCCTATGAATGTGTCTAGATGGGATGCGACATCCTCATTAGGAGTACCGAAAAAATGATCTTTCATAACAAGATTCAACAAAGCGGCATTAATATCACAAGATTCCACACTAGTGGCGGGAGGAGCAATCGGAGTGCTAATAAAATCAATATTATTGGTATTGAAAAAATCACACAATTTGGTATTTTCTTGAGATGCGACTACACAAACAAGATTGCAAGCAAATAAGAGATCTGACGAGAAAAATGCGAACGAAAAAGAAGAAAAGTCAAATTTTTGGGAAGTGGGGGAGATGAAAATGAGAGGCAAATGGCAAATAATGTAAATTGCAAGGAGATGAGATTTGTGATTAGGAATCTGATAGATGTTGATGATGTCTCTCCGGCAACGGCACCAGAACTTCCTTTGACGTGGCTTGAGACTGTGTCGGTATTTCCCCAAAGAGGAAGGGATGATGCAGCACAACTACGGTAAGTATTTCCCTCAGTTATGGAACCAAGCTTATCAATCCAGTAGGAGAATGTAGCGACCCGACCCGAATGGATCGAAGTCTCTGTGTTTAAGTGTCATCCCTGGATCGGTATGCTGACACACACAGTACTCGAGGATTTATAACAGAGGTAAATCACATGTATAAAGTAACGTAAATACGATTACCTCAATCCATATAGCGGAAGTAACAACAAGGTTGTGGATTCCCATCAACACCAACGGCAAAGTTGAGTGTAGAAATCGTAACCCTAACGTATCACTTACTCGTCGTAAGAATCCTGCAACATGAGACGTTGCAGCCATGTAGGTCAGTACATTGAATGTACTAGCAAATTCACACCATAGGATAATGATGATTAATAGCTATCACTATATGCATATTTGGCTGGTGGAGGCTCTAGGTTTAACATTTGCATAAAGCCATTTTTTCCCTACAACAAAGGAATATATTTTATTTACTACTGAGTTTGTTGAAAACATTGAGAAGGTAACCCCAACTCAATCCCAATTAAAAGTTAACAACCCAATCAAATTAATTAAGTAATGTGATGAGATCAAATCAATAATTCAAGTACCAGATACTCAAGATGTCCATAACCGGGGACACGGCTAATCATGATTAGTTTGTACACTCTGCAGAGGTTTGCGCACTTTTCCCCACAAGACTCGATCTCCTTCGTTGGATTTCTCGCACTACATGGTGTTTGAGAAACGGATGACCGAGACACAGTCTTTCAGAAGCATTTACTCTTTACTCTGGGTAGACAGTTACACCTACTTTCCCCTACATCTGCTAGCCTACCACTGAAAGAGGTCATGCAACATACTCAACTATGCTAGAGCCCATAATAGCTTGTGGTTGCACACGGAAGTTTCTAGCATGAATAATCTTATGATCCCTTTGAGCCTGGGTGGCGAACCATAGGAGGATCACACGGTATAACCCCGGGATCTCCTAGGACAACACTGGTATATCCCCAGGTGTCCGGGCAAGCCACTGGTATATCCCCAGGGTGCCCCAACCAATCCACCCAGATGTGTATTAAAGTAGCCACCTTAAGTTAACCATTAATTAACAATCTCACATCTGTCATGGATACACTCAAAACCCAATCCACGTCTACGAGCATAGCATGGCAATATAAGCATAGCGTAGAAGTAACTCCCAAGGGTTTGATATTAAAAAGGGCAATAGGTTCTACCTCATCATCTACTTCCCAATACCCACATGTTATCAAATCCTAACCATGCAATGTTTGAGGGGTTGAAACTAATGCATAAAAACGGGGTAATAAAGGGATATGATCAAAGTGTGAACTTGCCTTGTACTGTTGATGAAGATGAATCGCACTCCTAACTCCTGATAGTTCTACTCGTCACACTCCGTTCAATCTATCGTAAGCAAGCAGTAGTAACCACACATAAGCAATCATGCAAAAGAATCGAAAAAAAGATCTCGGAAAACTTTGAAAATAATCAAACAACACTTGCAACAGAAAACAATTTCTAACAGTACCAAAAATGGGTGAATTTGGCCTTATCAGAAAGTTTAGGTCAAGAGCTTCGATTTGCAAAAAGAATCAACTCAAACGGAGTTATAAAACTCGAGTTATGAACAAAAGAAGTTTGAATATGAATCTGAACAAATTTTGAAATTTGAAAGTTGCAAAAAGTTTATTTTGATAGATTCACTAGATAGGTGGAATCAAGACGAAAATGTAGGCGTTGGTTTCGTCTAATTTGGATGAACGAGTAAAAAATTATGGCTATTTGGAAAATCAGGGCCAAGTTGTTTTACGGAAGAAAAATAGCTATTGCTAAAGATTTCTACGCCTATCGTACTAGTCTAGAAATAATAAGCTACGGGAGTATATATAAAAAAATACGAAGAAATATACCTTTATAAGATAGAGAAAAGACGACTTCGGAGAGAGGAGACAACTTCCAGAAGTCCCGCCGGAGAGAAGAAAAATAGTTTTATTTAGTGAATCTAGTCAAACCAAAATATTGATTTAACCCGAATCGGATGATTTTTGGAGGCTCTATGGGTCTATATTTATAGGTGGAAAAGAGGTTTAGGGGTTAAAGGATAGGCAATGTGGGACTAAACATATGCATACGCAGATGAAATTGAAAAAGATCATGCGCATGGGCTAAGAGTTCGGCCCGGCCGCGCGCGTACACTGCGCGGCAGTTTTTTTTTAAGAAAAAGAAATATTTCTGAAAAATAATATATTTTTTCTCCAAGCATAACCGAAAAAAAAAATTACGGGCCTGTCTGCTGGCTATGCTGCGCACGTGGGCGACGGATAGTTATAGGCCGCACATGCAGTTAGTTTGTTTTTTTCTTTTAAATAGAAAGAGAAAAGGAAAAACTGAATAACGAAAATAAAACTAAAATTATACATAGGCATATTATATATCAAAATTTTTAGAAAAATATTTCCTAAAAGATGAACATATTTTTAGCGGCAAATAAGTTTGACAAAAATTTAAATAAAGCGAACAGTACTAGTGGTTCATTTAAAAACCAAATAAAAAATATTTTAAAATACCAAAATAATTTCAAATTTATTTCTCTCCATTTTTCTACTGTAGGGAATTATTTTACCCCAAATTTTCATATATTTTATTTTTGGAGAAAAATAATTTGAATTAAAATCAAATAACTCCAAATTGAAAATACTTTCAAAGGGACTTTAAATTTGATTTCTTTGAAACTTCCAACTCTCTTTCTTAGCATTTGAAGAAGTCATTTTATCTTCTCTCATGAAACTCATTGAGTCGCATAAAGTTTCCGAAGTTGAAATATTTCCAAATGGAATTCAAATCTTTTCAAAACCCCTTTTTCATTTATTTAAATGGAAGAAGTCATATCATCTTCACTCGAGGGTTTTGTGATGAAAATGAATTTTAATTCATGGAGGTCATAAATGCAAGGTGAACGTTTGGGAAAGTCATTTCATTCCCTCTCATTCAACTTTCAAAAAGTTTCAAATTTCTCTCAATTTCACACAAGCAACCACACCACAATGAAACAATCAATCAAAACTATTTATTTAATATAACATTCCAAAATTTAGAATTTTGGGATGTTACAGAGAACCAAGCAACACTATGCAAACGGTACCTGCACACAAAGAACAAATACTTGCAACCCGACGCGTAAAAGGGGTTGTCAATCCCTCCTCGGTAAAAACATAGATTAAATTGTATGAGATTGGATAAATAGATCTGAATAAAACACGAAAAAAATAAGTAAAGAAAAAGTGCAGGAAGGTATTTTTGGGGTTTTGGAATAACAGATCTGAAAACAATATGATAAAAGATAGACCCGGGGGCCGTAGATTTCACTAGTGGCTTCTCTCGAGAAAATAGCATACGGTGGGTAAACAAATTACTGTTAGGCAATTGATAGAAGAGCAAATAATTATGACGATATCCAAGGCAATGATCATGTATATAGGCATCACGTCCAAGATTAGTAGACCGACTCCTGCCTGCATCTACTGCTATTACTCCACACATCGACCGCTATCCAGCATGCATCTAGTGTATTAAGTTCATGGAGAAACGGAGTAATGCAATAAGAACGATGACATGATGTAGACAAGATCTTTTCATGTAGGAATAGACCCCATCTTTTTATCCTTAATAGCAACGATTCATACGTGCCTCGCTACCCCTTCTGTCACTGGGTGAGGACACCGCAAGATCGAACCCATCACAAAGCACCTCTTTCCAAGAAAAATCAATCTAGTTGGCTAAACCAGACCAAAGTTTCGGACAAGAAATACAAGGCTATAAATAATCATGCATATAAGAGATCAAAAAAGACTCAAATAATATTCAAGGATATAGATCTGATCATAAACTCGCAATTCATCGGATCCCAACAAACACACCGCAAAAGGTCATTACATCAAATAGATATCCAAGAACATCAAGGAGAACATTGTATTGAGAATCAAAAAGAGAGAAGAACCCATCTAGCTACTGCCTACGGACCGGTAGGTCTATGGTGAACTACTCACACATCATTGGAGGAGCACCAATGAGGATGATGAACCCCTCCGTGATCGTGTTCCCTCCGGCAGAGTGCCGGAATAGGGCTCTAGATTGGATCTCGTGGTTCTAGAACTTGCGGTGGCTGGAATTGTGTTTCGTCGACTCCCCTAGGGTTTATAGAATATTTGGGTATTTATAGAGCTGAGAGGCAGTGGAGGAGACCCCCGTGGGCCCCACAGCCCATCAAGGCGCGCTAGGGGCCTCTGGCGCGCCCTGGTGTCTTGTGGGCTCCAGGGCCTCCCCTCTGGTGCTTCCTTGGCTCCCAAGTTGTCTTCTGGTCCAAAAAATTTCCAAAAAGTTTCGCTGTATGTTTGGACTCCGTTCTATAAGGATATTCTGCGAAGTAAAAAACAAGCAAAAAACAACAACTGGTAATGGGCACTATGTCAATAGGTTAGTCCCAAAAAATGATATAAAGTTTCTATAAAATGATTGTAAAACATCCAAGAATGATAATATAACAACATGGAACTATAAAAAATTATAAATATGTTGGAGATATATCAACAACCACAATATTGGTCATACAAGCAATTCATGAATGATTAGTATAAGGAAGAGAACTATCACATACAAATATATTATCTTGGGCATCTTCTATGATTGTGAATACCCATTGGTTATTTTCAAACTTGAGCAAATTAGTTGAACTTGGACAAGGAAGACAATGTAATGAGTTATGGTTGTGTATATTTGCATAGAAGTTATATCGTTATGGATCCTCCAACATGTGGTGTTTGCTTAGGATCTTTTTGCTGGAGAACGTTGCATGGGAAACAAAAAATTTCCTACACTCACCAAGATCAATCTAGGAGATGGACATCTATGAGAGGAGAGATTGCATCTACATACCCTTGTAGATCGCTAAGCAGAAGTGTTAAGAAACACGATTGATGTAGTCGAACGTCTTCGCGATCCAATCATGACCCGTCTCGCGAACTCCCGATCCAAGTGCCGAACGGACGGCACCTCCGCGTTCAACACACGTACGGCTTGATGACGCCTTCACCTCCTCGATCCAGTGAGCGATGGTGAAGTAGTAGCTCGAGTCCTCCGGCAGCACGACGGCGTGGTGCCGGTGGTGGTGGCAGAATCTCAGCAGAGCTTCGCTAAGCACTACGGAGAGGAAGAGGGACTACGAGGGAGAGGAAGGGCAGCGCCGTGGCACGATAGATTTGTATTGGCGTGGCTGCCCTCTCTCCACCTCTCTATATATAGGGGGAAGGTAGGAGGAGGGGGCGCCCCTAGATCCAATCTAGGGGGCGGCGGCCAACAAGGGGAAACCCTAAATGGGTTTTGGCCCCCCCACCCCTTAGGAGACTTGGCCCCCAAGGCAAAGGGGTGGGTGATGTCTGCTTGAACTACGTCGGTATTTCCCCAAAGAGGAAGGGATGATGCAGTACAGCGACGGTAGGTATTTCCCTCAGTGATGAGACCAATGTTATCGAACCAGTAGGAGAACCACGCAACACAACGTAAACAGCCCCTGCACACAAATAACAAATACTCGCAACCCGACGTGTTAAGGGCCAGTTCTTTTGGCAGCTTCTCCCAGAAGCTGCCCCCCCAGCTTCTCTGAGAAGCTGCCCCAAAAAGTTAGGGTAGCTTCCGGAATGCCCCGACGGGAAACTGGCCCTAAAGGGGTTGTCAATCCCTTTCGGGTAACGGCGCCAAAAATTGGCGAGATGACGTGAGAAAGTTGTAATAGATTGGATAAATAGATCCCAAATAAAATAAAGTGCAGCAAGGTATTTTTGGATTAATAGATCTGAAAATAAAAGCAAATGAAAATAGATCGCGAAGGCAAATATATTAAAGAAGAGACCCGGGGGCCGTAGGTTTCACTAGTGGCTTCTCTTGAGAAAAATAGCAAATGATGGAAAACAAATTACTGTTGGGCAATTGATAGAACTTCAAATACTCATGACGATATCCAGGCAATGATCATTATATAGGCATCACGTCCAAGATTAGTAGACCGACTCCTGCCTGCATCTACTACTATTACTCCACACAATGACCGCTATCCAGCATGCATCTAGTGTATTAAGTTCATGGAAAAACGGAGTAATGCAATAAGAACGATGACATGATGTAGACAAGATCTATTTATGTAGAAATAGACCCCATCTTGTTATCCTTAATAGCAACGATACATACGTGTCGGTTCCCCTTCTGTCACTGGGATCAAGCACCGTAAGATCGAACCCATTAAAAAGCACCTCTTCCCATTGCAAGATAAATAGATCAAGTTAGCCAAACAAAACCCAAATATCGGAGAAGAAATACGAGGCTATAAGTAATCATGCATATAAGAGATCAAAGAAGACTCAAATAACTTTCATGGATAAAAACATAGATCTAATCATAAACTCAAAGTTTATCGGATCCCAACAAACACACCGCAAAAAGAGTTACATCATATGGATCTCCAAGAGACCATTGTATTGAGAATCAAACGAGAGAGAGAAAGCCATCTAGCTACTAACTACAGACCCGTAGGTCTACAAAGAACTACTCACGCATCATCGGAGAGGCACCAATGGACATGATGAACCCCTCCGTGATGGTGTTTAGATTGGATATGTGGTTTCTGGAACTTGCGGCGGCTGGAATTGATTTTCGTCGACTCCCCTAGGATTTCTGGAATATTGGGGTATTTATAGAGCAAAGAGGCGGTGCGGGAGGCCACCGAGGTGGGCACACCCCACCAGGATGCGCCTGGGCCTCCAGGCACGCCCTGGTATCTTGTGCTCACCTCGGGCTCCCTCTTCGGTACTTCTTTGGCCCACTGGATGTCTTCTGGTCCAAAAAAATCCATAAAAAGTTTCGCTGCGTTTGGACTCCGTTTGGTATTGATTTCCTGCGATGTAAAAAACATGCAAAAAACAGCAACTGACACTTGGCACTATGTCAATAGGTTAGTACCAAAAAATGATATAAAATAATTGTAAAACATCCAAGAATGATAATATAACAACATGGAACAATCAAAAATTATAGATACGTTGGAGACGTATCAGTGGGCTGCCCTAGGGAGGCGCCCCACCTCCTCTGGCAACGTGGGAAGGGGGCTTGGGGGGCGCACAACCCCTTAGTGGGCTGGTGTGCTCCCTCCCCTTGGCCAATGAGGCCCTCAACACTTGCCGGGGCCCCCCGAAACCCCTTTCGGTCATGCTGGTCATCACCCGATACCCCCGGAACACTTCCGGACTCCAATACCCTTCGTCCAATATATCAATCTTCACCTCTAGACCATTATGGAGTTCCTCGTCACATCCAGGATCTCATCCGGGACTCCGAACAACCTTCGGTAACCACCATAATGACTCAACTATACTTATATCATCACCAAACGTTAAGTGTGTAGACCCTGCGGGTTCGAGAACTATGCAGACATGACCGAGACACCTCTACGGTCAATAACCAATAGTGGGACCTGGATGCCCATATTGGTTCCCACATATTCTATGAAGATCTTATCGGTCGAACCTCGGTGTCAAGGATTCAACTAATCCCGTATGTAGTTCCCTTTGTCTAACGGTATGTTACTTGCCCGAGATTCGATCGTCGGTATCTCCATACCTAGTTCAATCTCGTTACCGGCAAGTCTCTTTACTCATTCCGTAATACAAGATCCCGTGGCTAACTCATCAGTCACATTGCTTGCAAGCTCATTGTGATACTGTATTACCAAGTGGGCCCTGAGATACCTCTCCGTCATACGGAGTGTCAAATCCCAGTCTTGATCCATGCCAACTCAATAGACACCCTCCGAGATACCTGTAGAGCACCTTTATAGTCACCCAGTTATGTTGTGACGTTTGGTACACACAAGGTACTCCTTCGGTGTCAGTGAGTTGCATGATCTCATGGTCATAGGAACATATACTTGACATGCAGAAAACGATAGCAATAAACAAGACACGATCATATGCTACATTCATAGTTTGGGTCTTGTCCATCACATCATTCTCCTAATGATGTGATCCCATTACCAAATGACAACTCATGTCCATGACTAGGAAACCATAGCCATCTTTGGTCAACGAGCTAGTCCGGTAGAGGCTCACTAGGGACACGTTGTTGTCTATGTATCCACACATGTATCTGAGTTTCCGATCAATACAATTCTAGCATGGATAATAAACGATTATCATGAACAGGGAAATATGATAATAACCAATTTATTATTGCCTCTAGGGCATATTTCCAACAGTCTCACACTTGCACTGGAGTCAATAATCTAGTTCACATCACCATGTGATTAACACCCAATGAGTTCTGGGGTTTGATCATGTTATGCTTGTGAGAGAGGTTTTAGTCAACGGGTCTGCAACATTCAGATCCGCGTGTACTTCGCAAATCTCTATGTCATATTATAGATGCTGCTACCACGCTCCACTTGGAGCTATTCCAAATGGCTGCTCCACTATACATATCCGGTTTGCTACTGAGACTCATCCGGATTGGTGCTAAAGCTTGCATCGACGTAACCCTTTACGCTGAACTCTTTATCACCTCCATAACCGAGAAACATTTCCTTATTCCTCTAAGGATAATTTTGACCGTTGTCCAGTGAGCCACTCCTCGATCACTCTTGTACCCCCTTGCCAGACACGTGGCAAGGCACACATCAGGTGCGGTACACAGCATGGCATACCGTATCGAGCCTATGGCTGAGGCATAGGGGATGACCTTCGTCCTTTTCCTTTCTTCTGCCGTGGTCGAGCTTTGAGTCTTACTCAACTTCACACCTTACAACTCAGGCAAGAACTCCTTTTACTGATCCATTTTGAACTCCTTCAAAATCATGTCAAGGTATGTGCTCTGTGAAAGTCTTATCAGGCGTCTTGATCTATCTCTATAGATCTTGTTGCCAAATATGTAAGCAGCTTTACCGAGGTCTTCCTTTGAAAAACTCCTTTCAAACAACCCTTTATGCTTTCCAGAAATTCTACATCATTTCCGATCAACAATATGTCATCCACATATACTTATCAGAAATGTTGTAGTGCTCCCACTCACTTTCTTGTAAATACAAGTTTCTTGCAAACTTTGTATAAACCCAAAAGCTTTGATCACCTCATCAATGCATATGTTCCAACTCTGAGATGCTTGCTCCAGTCCGTAGAAGGATCACTGGAGCTTGCATACCTTTTAGCATCCTTAGGATTGACAAAACCTTCTGTTTGTATCACATACAACCTTTCCTCACGGAAACCCTCAAGGAAACTTTGTTTTGACATCCATCTGCCAGATTTCGTAATTGAAAATGCAGCAACTGCTAACATAATTCTAATAGACTTTAGCATCGCTATGAGTGAGAAAGTCTCATCATAGTCAACTCCTTAAACTTGTCGGAAACTTCTTTGCGACAAGTCGAGCTTCATAAATGGTGACATTATCATCAGTGTATGTCTTCTTCTTCAAGATCCATTTATTCTCAATGGCTTGCCGACCATCAGGCAAGTCCACCAAAGTCCATACTTTGTTCTCATACATGGATCCTATCTCGGATTTCATGGCTCCTAGCCATTTGTTGGAATCCGGGCCCACCATCGCTTCTCCATAGCTCATAGGTTCACCGTTGTCCAACAACATGACCTCTAAGACAGGGTAACCGTACCACTCAGAAGCTGTACGTACCCTTGTCGACCTACGAGGTTCGACATTAACTTGATCCGAAGCTTCATGATCATCATCATCAGCTTCCTCTTCAACTGACATAGGTGCCATAGAAACATCTTTCTATGCTACGCAACTCTCTGGTTGAAGTAAAGGTTCAACAACCTAATCAAGTTATATCTTCCTCCCACTCAATTCTTTCGAGAGAAACTCTTTCTCGAGAAAGGACCCGTTCTTAGCGACAAACACTTTGCCCTCGGATCTGAGATAGGAGGTATACGCAACCGTCTTTTTTGGGTATCCTATGAAGACGCATTTGTCCGCTTTGGGTTCGAGCTTTTTCGGCTGAAGCCTTTTGACATAAGCATCGCAGCCCCAAACCTTAAGAAATGACAACTCAGGTTTCTTGCCAAACCACAGTTCATACGGTGTCGTCTCCACAGACTTAGATGGTGCCCTATTTAAAGTGAATGTAGTTGTCTCTAATGCATAACCCCAAAATGATAGTGGTAGATCGGCAAGAGACATCATAGAACGCACCATATCCAATAAGGTACGATTACGATGTTCGAACACACCATTACGCTGTGGTGTTCCAGGAGGCGTCAACTGTGAAACAATTCCACATTGTCTTAAGTGATTGCCAAACTCATAACTCAGATATTCTCCCCCTCGATCGGATTGTAGGAATTTAATCTTCTTGTTACGATGATTCTCAACTTCACTCTGAAATTGCTTGAACTTTTCAAATATTTCAGACTTATGCTTCATTAAGTAAACATACCCATATCTACTCAAATCATCGGTGAAGGTGAGGAAATAACGATATCCACCACACGCGTCAACACTCATCAGACCGCACACATCAGCATGTATGATTTCCAACAAGTCACTTGCCCATTCCATTGTTCCGGAAAATGGGGTTTTAGTCATCTTGCCAATGAGGCATGGTTCGCATGTGTCAAGTGATTCAAAATCAAGTTCCATCAGCATGGAGTTTCTTCATGCGTTTTACACCAATATGACCTAAGCGGCAGTGCCACAAGAAAGTGGTACTATCATTATCAACTCTACATCTTTTGGCATCAATGTTATGAACATATGTATCACTACGATCGAGATTCAATAAACCATTCACATTGGATGCATGACCATAGAAGGTATTATTCATGCAAATAGAATAACCGTTATTCTTAAATGAATAACCATATTGCAATAAACACGATCTAATCATGTTCATGCTCAACGCAGACACCAAATAACATTTATCTAGGTTTAACACTAATCCCGAAGGTAGAGGGAGCATGCGATGGTGATCACATCAACTTTGGAAACACTTCCAACATACATCGTCACCTCGCCCTTAGCTAGTCTCCGTTTATTCCGCAGCTTTTGTTTAGAGTTACCAATATTAGCAACTGAACCGGTATCTAATACCCAGGTGCTACTAGGAGTACTAGTAAGGTACACATCAATAACACATATATCAAATATACTTTTGTTGAAGTTGTCAGCCTTCTTATCTACCAAGTATTTGGGGCAGTTCCGCTACCAGTGACCGGCCCCTTACAATAGAAGCACTTAGTTTTGGGTTTGGGTTCAACCTTGGGCTTTCTTCACTGGAGCGGCAACTGGCTTGCCATTCATGAAGTTTCCCTTCTTGCCCTTGCCCTTCTTGAAACCAGTGGTCTTGTTAACCATCAACACTTGATGCTCCTTCTTGATTTCTACCTTTGCGGCCTTAAGCACCGCGAACTGCTCCGGGATCATCTCCATCCCTTGCATGTTATAGTTCATCAAGAAGCTCTAGTAGCTTGGTGATAGTGACTGGAGAACTCTGCCAATCACTATCTTATCTGGAAGATTAACTCCCACTTGATTCAAGTGATTGTAGTACCCAGACATTCTGAGCACATGCTCACTGGCTGAGCTATTCTCCTCCATCTTGTAGGCAAAGAACTTGTTAGAGGTCTCATACCTCTCAACATGGGCATGAGCCTGAAATACCAATTTCAGCTCTTGGAACATCTCATATGTTCCATGGCATTCAAAACGCCTTTGGAGCCCCGATTCTAAGCCGTAAAGCATGGCGCACTAAACTATCAAGTAGTCATCAGAACATGTTTGCCAGATGTTCACAGCATCCATAAACGACGCTAGAGGGGTTGGCACACCGAGCGGTGCATCAAGGACATAAGCCTTCTGTGCAGCAGTGAGGACAATCCTCAGACTATGACCCTAGTCCGCATAATTGCTTACAATATCTTTCAACTTAGTCTTTCTCTAGGAACGTATTAAAATTCAGGGGAGCTACTGCGCGAGCCATTGATCTACAACATAAATTTGCAAAGATAAATTAGACTATTGTTCATGATAAATGAGTTCAATTAATCATATTACCTAAGAACTCCCACTCAAATCAACATCCCTCCAGTTGTCCGAGTGTAACACGATCAAAATTCACCAACCCAAGTCCGATCATCACGTGAGATGAGGTGGTTTCAATGGTGAACATCTCTATGTTGATCATATCTACTATATGACTCGTGTTCGACATTTTGGTCTCTTGTGTTCCGAGGCCATGTCTGTACATGCTAGGCTCGTCAAGTTTAACCCAAGTGTTCCGCATGTGCAAAACTGGCTTGCACCCGTTGTATGCGAACATAGAGTCTATCACACCCGATCATCACGTGGTGATTCGAAACGACAAACTTTCGCAACGGTGCACACTTGGGGAGAACACAATTTTATCTTGAAATTTTAGTGAGGGATCACCTTATAATGCTACCGTCGTCCTAAGCAAAATAAGATGCATAAAAGGATTAACATCACATGCAAATCATAAGTGACATGATATGGCCATCAACTCGTGCTTTTGATCTCCATCTCCAAAGCACCGGCATGATCTCCATCGTCACCGGCATGACACCATGATCTCCATCATCGTGTCGCCATCGGGGTTGTCACGCCAACCATGCTTCTACTACTATTGCTACCGCTTAGTGATAAAGTAAAGCATTACATAGCGCTTAATGATTGACACGCGGGTCATACAATAATTAAAGACAACCCTATGGCTCCTGCCGGTTGCCGTATGCATCGACATGCAAGTCGATATAAACTATTACAAACATGATCATCTCATACATCGAATATATCTCATCATGTCCTTGGCCATATCATATCACAACATACCCTGCAAAAACAAGTTAGACGTCCTCTAATTGTTGTTGCATGTTTTACGTGGCTGCTATGGGTATCTAGCAAGAATGATTCTTACCTACGCAAAGCCACAACGGTGATATGCAAGTTGCTATTTAACCTTCTACAAGGACCGCCTTTGTCGAATCCGATTAAACTAAGGTGGGAGAGACAGACACCCGCCAGCCATCTTTATGCAACAAAGTCACATGTCTGTCCAGTGGTCTTGTTAACCATCAGGGGGGGGGGGGGGGGGGGGGGGGGGGGGGGGGGGGGGGGGGGGGGGGGGGGGGGGGGGGGGGGGGGGGGGGGGGGGGGGGGGGGGGGGGGGGGGGGGGGGGGGGGGGGGGGGGGGGGGGGGGGGGGGGGTGTACGTGGACATGTAAGGTTGGTCCGGGCCGCTTCATCTCACAATACCACAGAATCAAGGAAAGACCAAGGAAGGAAGCAATCTGAATATCAATGCCCACAAACTCCTTTGTGTTCTACTCATGATGTCATCTACACATAGACCTAGCTCATGATGCCACTGTTGGACAACATTGCATGGGAAACAAAAAATTTCCTACGCTCACCAAGATCAATCTAGGAGATGGCCATCTATGAGAGGAGAGATTGCATCTACATACCCTTGTAGATCGCCAAGCGGAAGCGTTAAGAAACGTGGTTGATGTAGTCGAACGTCTTCGCGATCCAATCATGATCCGTCTCGCGAACTCCCGATCCAAGTGCCGAACGGACGGCACCTCCGCGTTCAACACATGTACGGCTTGATGACGCCTTCACCTCCTCGATCCAGTGAGCGATGGTGAAGTAGTATCTCGAGTCCTTTGGTAGCACGACGACGTGGTGGCGGTGGTGCAGGTGGAATCTCAGCAGAGCTTCACTAAGCACTACGGAGAGGAAGAGGGACTACGAGGGAGAGGAACGGCAGCGCCGTGGCACGAATAGATCTGTATTGGTGCGGCTGCCCTCTCTCCACCTCTCTATATATAGGGGGAAGGGAGGAGGAGGGGCGCCCCTAGATCCAATCTAGGGGGCGGCGGCCAACAAGGGGAAACCCTAGATGGGTTTTGGCCCCCCCACCCTTAGGAGACTTGGCCCCCAAGGCAAAGGGGTGGACTGCCCTAGGGAGGCGCCCCACCTCCTCTAGCAACGTGGGAAGGGGGCTTGGGGGCGCACAAGCCCTTAGAGGGCTGGTGTGCTCCCTCCCCTTGGCCCATGAGGCCCCCCAACACTTGTCGGGGCCCCCCGAAACCCCTTTCGGTCATGCTGGTCATCACCCGATACCCCCGGAACACTTCCGGACTCCAATACCCTTCGTCCAATATATCAATCTTCACCTCCGGACCATTCCGGAGTTCCTCGTCATGTCCGAGATCTCATCCAGGACTCGGAACAACCTTTGGTAACCACCATAATGACTCAACTATACTTATATCGTCACCAAACGTTAAGTGTGTAGACCCTGCGGGTTCGAGAACTATGCAGACATGACCGAGACACCTCTACGGTCAATAACCAATAGCGGGACCTGGATGCCCATATTGGTTCCCACATATTCTACGAAGATCTTATCGGTTGAACCTCGATGTCAAGGATTCAGCTAATCCCGTATGTAGTTCCCTTTGTCTAACGGTATGTTACTTTGCCCGAGATTCGATCGTCGGTATCTCCATACCTAGTTCAATCTCATTACCATCAAGTCTCTTTACTCGTTCCGTAATACAAGATCCCGTGGCTAACTCATTAGTCACATTGCTTGCAAGCTCATTGTGATATTGTATTACCGAGTGGGCCCTGAGATACCTCTCCGTCATACGGAGTGACAAATCCCAGTCTTGATCCATGCCAACTCAACAGACACCCTCCGAGATACCTGTAGAGCACCTTTATAGTCACCGAGTTACGTTGCGATGTTTGGTACACACAAGGTACTCCTCCGGTGTCAGTGAGTTGTATGATCTCATGGTCATAGGAACATACACTTGACATGCAGAAAATGATAGCAATAAACTTGACACGATCATATGCTACATTCATAGTTTGGGTCTTGTCCATCACATCATTCTCCTAATGATGTGATCCCGTTACCAAATGACAACTCATGTCCATGACTAGGAAATCATAGCCATCTTTGGTCAACGAGCTAGTCCAGTAGAGGCTCACTAGGGACACGTTGTTGTCTATGTATCCACACATGTTTCTGAGTTTCCGATCAATACAATTCTAGCATGGATAATAAACGATTATCATGAACAGGGAAATATGATAATAACCAATTTATTATTGCCTCTAGGGCATATTTCCAACACTTTTGCTAGCCAAAAATTAGTACTAAGTAGAGATACTACTTGTGCATCAAGAAACCCTTAAACCCAGTTTCTTGCCATGTGTGTCCACCATACCTACCTATGGATTGAATAAGATCCTTCAAGTAAGTTGTCATCGGTGCATAGAGCAATAAAAATTGCTCCTAAATATGTTTGATCTTTTATTATAAGGGAAAATAAGCGTTGTACAAACTTGTGATGGCAAAGTAATAAAAGCGATGGATTACATAATAAAGGTTGATATCATAAGGGGCAATATAACATGGCATTCCTTTGCATTAAGAGATTGTGCATCCAAACTTCCCTCTACGAAGGGCCTATCTTTTACTTTTCATTATTTACTTTTATGCAAGAGTCAATAGTATGCATTCTCATTTCAACCTCAATTATTCTCTAGTTGGCAAGCATCATGTGGTGGGGAAAGATCTAGGCACATATGGCCAGTCAAATATATTTGATCATGATTTATTATTGTTGACAATTATCTCTATGATAAATGAGTTGGGAGGCGAAACATTAAGCCCCTATCTTTCTCTGTGTTCGATGGATGCCATTTGTTCTAAAAATATGCGTTGACTAATAGCAATCATAGAAGACTATATGATGATTGAGTATGTGGAGCTCTTACTTAGACTTTGTTGAGAATAAGTTGAATTGCAATTGTTTGGTGACTAAGAACATAGGTTGTTAAGTTTCAAGAGAAGGCATTGTTTGAACTGTAACATGTGAATTGATTGCTACTTTATCATGATGAGTTTTATGAGAAAGAGTTGTTGTTATGATGCTAGGAAAAGTGATTGAAATTATCATTGATTAAACTTATGGACTATGCTAGCATTCACACTTCATAAATTATTTCTTTTATCATTTACCTACTCGAGGACGAGTAGGAATTAAGCTTGGGGGTGCTGATACGTCTCCAGCATATCTATAATTTATGAAGTATTCATGCCATGTTTACAAAAAAATTGTATGGTTTTGGTATGATTTGAATGGAACTAACTTGGATTGACGCTGTTTTCAGCAGAACTACCGTGGTGTTGTTTTTTATGCAGAAATAAAAGTTCTCAGAATTGGACGAAACTTTTTGGAGATTTTTATGGAACAAATGAAGAATATTGGAGCAAAGAACCACTGGAGGGGGCTGCCCAATAGGCACCAGGGCGTGCCACCCCCCTCTAGCGCGCCCTGGTGGGTAGTGGGCCCCTCGAGGCCCATCTTAGAGTGAGACTGACGCCAAAAAATCCTATAAATACAGAAACCCCCAAAAATAACCCTAGATCGGAAGTTCCGCCGCCGAAAGCCTCTGTAGCCACGAAAAACCAATCTAGACTCTGTTCTGGCACCCTGCCGGAGGGGAAAATCATCATCGGAGGCCATCTTCATCATCCTGGCGGCCACCATGATGAGGAGGGAGTAGTCCACCCTAGGGGTTGATGGTTTGTACTAGTAGCTATGTGTTTGATCTCTCTCTCTCTCTCTCTCTCTCGTGTTCTTGATTTGGCACGATCTTGATGTATCGCGAGCTTTGTTAATATAGTGTTGGATCATATGGTGTTTCTCCCTCTCTATCTTGTTGTGATGAATTGAGTTTTCCCTTTGAGATTTCGTTATTATCGGATTGAATACTTTTATGGATTTAAGAGCACTTGATGTATGTCTTTGATAACCCACAAGTATAGGGGATCGCAACAGTTTTCGAGGGTAGAGTATTCAACCCAAATTTATAGATTAGACACAAGGGGAGCCAGAGAATATTTGCAAGTATTAGCAGCTGAGTTGTCAATTCAACCACACCTGGAGATTAATTATCTGTAGCAGTATGATCAGTAGCAAAGTAATATGATAGTAGTAGTTGAAGGAAATATGCCCTAGAGGCAATAATAAAGTTGTTATTTATATTTACTTATAGCATGATAAATGTTTATTATTCATGCTAGAATTGTATTAACCGGAAACTTGATACATGTGTGAATACATAGACAAAACAAAGTGTCCCTAGTATGCCTCTACTTGACTAGCTCGTTAATCAAAGATGGTTAAGTTTCCTAACCATAGACATGTGTTGTCATTTGATGAATGGGATCACATCATTAGGAGAATGATGTGATGGACTAGACCCATTCATTAGCTTAGCATAATGATCGTTAAGTTTATTGCTATAACTTTCTTCATGACTTATACATATTCCTCTGACTATGAGATTATGCAACTCCCGAATACCGGAGGAACACCTTGTGTGCTATCAAACGTCACAACGTAACTGGGTGATTATAAAGATGCTCTACAGGTGTCTCCGAAGGTGTTTGTTGGGTTGCCATAGATCGACATTAGGATTTGTCACTCCGAGTATCGGAGAGGTATCTCTGGGCCCTCTCGGTAATGCACATCATATGAAGCCTTGCAAGCAATGTGACTAATGAGTTAGTTATGGGATGATGCACTACAGAACAAGTAAAGAGACTTGCCAGTAACGAGATTGAACTAGGTATGATGATACCGGCGATCGAATCTCGGGCAAGTAACATACCGATGACAAAGGGAATAACGTATGTTGTTATGCGGTTTGACCGATAAAGATCTTCGTAGAATATGTAGGAGCCAATATGAGCATCCAGGTTCTGCTGTTGGTTATTGACCGGAGATATGTCTCGGTCATGTCTACATAGTTCTCGAACCCGTAGGGTCCGCACGCTTAACGTTCGATGACGATTTGTATTATGAGTTATGTGATTTGATGATCGAAGTTTGTTCGGAGTCCCGGATGAGATCACGGACATGATGAGGAGTCTCGAAATGGTCAAGAGGTAAAGATTAATATACTGGAAGGTTATATTCGGACACCGAAATGGTTCCAAAGTGATTCGGATATTTTTCGGAGTACCGGGAGGTTACCGGAACCCCCCCCCCCCGGAGGGAAGTATTGGGCCTTCATGGGCTTTAGTGGAAAGGAGAGAAGGGCCACAAGGGGTGGCTGCGCCCCCTTCATGGCAGGTCTAAGTTTTTTAGGTACTCCATCCTTAAAAGAATAATTAGCAAGCATGGTGGAGATTTCAACTTCCGGTATTTTTATCTTATTAGTTATGATGTCTTTCATATATTTGGCATAAGGGGCCATCTTTATATATCAGTCAAGCGAGTACGCAAAAAGACTGGCCTAAGCATTTCAGCAAAGCGTTCAAATTCTTCATCATCATTTTTCTTAGTTGACTGAGGTGGAAAGGGCATGGGTTTTTTAACCCATGGTTCTCTTTCTCTTCCATGTTTTCTAGCAACAAAGTCTCTTTTATCATATCTTTTATTCTTAGGTTGTGGGTTATCAAGATCAACAGCTGGTTCTATTTCAACATCATTATCTGTTTGTTTATCATTGTCTAGTTGAGTATCTTTATGAACATCATCATTATCTTTTTCATTATCACTATATGAATGTTCATTACCAGATTGAGTTTCAGCATCAGAAATAGAAACTTCATTATCATTATCAGGAGGTTTTTCTATCTCAGGTTCACTAGCGTCATGCAAAGTCCTATCATTTTTCTTTTTCTTCTTCTTTTTAGAAGGACTAGGTGCATCAGTGTTAATTCTCTAAGAGTCTTGTTTAATTCTTTTAGGGTGTCCCTCAGAATAAAGTGGTTCCTGAGTCATTCTACCTCCTCTAGTCATTACTCTAACTGCATGATCATTCATATTATTGTTCATTTTATTAAGCAATTCTCTTTGAGATTTAGCAACTTGTTCTAGTTGAGTTTGAACCATAGAGGCATGTTTTCCTACACCTCTAACATCATTGGAGATTCTAAATAACAAGTCACTCAAGCGAGCAATCATATCAGAATTACATTTCAATTGTTTCATAACATTTTCATTGAAGTGATCTTGCTTTCTAATGTAATTATCAAACTCATAAAGGCATTGACTAGGATGCATATTATAAGGATTATCCCTTTCATTAAATTTCATTAAAGAATTTACCTCTACCACCTTTGGTGGTGGTGTGTCAAGTCCATGTATTTCTTCAATAGGAGGTAAATTTTTAACATCCTCTGCTTTAATACCTTTTTCCTTCATAGATTTCTTTGCCACTTGCATATCTTCCAGACTGAGATATAAGATGCCCCTCTTCTTTGGAGTGGGCTTAAGCGGTGGTTCAGAAGGAGTCCAATCATCATAATTTTTCAATATGTTATTCAATAATTTCTCAGCTTGTCCAACAGTTCGTTCCCTGAAAACACAACCAGCACAACTATCTAGGAAGTCCCTAGAAGCATCGGTTAGTCCATTATAGAAGATATCAAGTATTTTATTTTTTTAAGAGGATGATCATGCAAAGCATTAAGCAATTGGAGAAGCCTCCCCCAAGCTTGTGGGAGACTCTCTTCTTTAACTTGCACAAAATTAAATATTTCCTGTAAGGCAGCTTGTTTCTTATGAGCAGGAAAATATTTTTCAGAGAAGTAATAAATCATATCCTGGGAACTACGCACACAACCAGGAGCAAGAGTATTGTACCATATCTTAGCATCACCCTTTAATGAGAACATAAATAATTTGAGGATATAGTAGTAGCGAATCTTCTCATCATGAGCAAATAGGGTGGCTATATCATTTAATTTAGTAAGGTGTGCCACTACAATTTTAGTTTCATAATCATGGAAAGGATCAGATTCAACTAAAGTAATTAACTCTGGGTCGACAGAGAATTCATAATCCTTATCATCAACAAAGATAGGTGAAGTAACAAACTTAGGATCACATTTCATTCTAGCATTCAAAGATTTCTCTTTAAGTTTGCATAATAATTTCTTAAGATCATCTCTATCATTGCAAGCAAGAAAATCTCTAGCTGTCTCCTCATACATAACATAACCTTCAGGTATCTTAGGCAATTCATATCTAGGAGAGATATGTCTAATAGGTGTTTCAACATTTTCAGTTTCAGGCATTTCATCAGTTTCAACATCCTCAATATCTTTAGCTCTAGCAATTTGTTCATCAAGAAAATCATCTAGTGGCACACCATCATCAAGCAGGGTATTAGCATCATCATGTGTAGCATTCATAGCAGAAGTAGCATCATCAATAACTTGCGACATATCAGGATTAATATCATGTGGTGTTGTTGCAAGTCTACTCAAAATAGAAGGTGAATCAAGTGCAGAGCTAGATGACAGTTCCTTACCTCCCCTCGTCTTAGAGGAAAAAGTCTTAGTCTTGGTATCCTTCGGATTCTTCATAGTGATAAATTGATAATAATCCTAAGTGACTCAACAAATATAGCTATGCTCCCCGGCAACGGCGTCAGAAAAAAGGTCTTGATAACCCACAAGTATAGGGGATCGCAATAGTTTTCGAGTGTAGAGTATTCAACCCAAATTTATAGATTTGACACAAGGAAAGCCAAAGAATATTTGCAAGTATTAGCAGCTGAGTTGTCAATTCAACCACACCTGAAGATTAATTATCTGCAGCAGTATGATCAGTAGCAAAGTAATATGATAGTTTTGATAGTAGTAGTAACAGTAGTGGTAACGGTAACAGTGATAGCAATAATTTTGTAGCGGTTGTAACAGTAACAGCAGCAATAGTAACTTAGCAAGAATAATATATGGAAAATTCGTAGGCATTGGATCGGTGAATTCGTTGGATGATATTCATCATATAACAGTCATAACCTAGGGTGATACAAAACTAGCTCCAGTTCATAAATATAATGTAGGCATGTATTCCGTACATAGTCATACGTGCTTATGGAAAGAATTTGCATGACATCTTTTGTCCTACCCTCCCGTGGCAGCGGGGTCCATAAGGAAACTAAGGGATATTAAGGCCTCATTTTAATAGAGAACCGGAACAAAGCATTAGCACATAGTGAATACATGAACTCCTCAAACTACGGTCATCACCGGAAAGTATCCCTAAAACTGTCACTCCGGGGTTTACGGATCATAACACGTAATAGGTGACTATAACTTGCAAGATCGGATCTAAAACATAGATATAATGGTGATAACATAAACGGTTCAGATCTGAAATCATGGCACCCGGGCCCAAAGTGACAAGCATTAAGCATGGCAAAGTCATAGCAACATCAATCTCAGAACATAATTGACACTAGGGATCAAGCCCTAACAAAACTAACTCGATTACATGATGAATCTCATCCAACTCCCTCACCGACCAGCGAGCCTATGAAGGAATTACTCACTCCCGGTGGGGAGCATCATGGAATTGGCGATGGAGAAGGGTTGGTGATGACGAAGATCGAAGATTACCCTCTCCGAAGCCCCAAACGGGCTCTAGATCTGGCCTCTCGATAAAGAACAGGGGGTGGTGGTGGCTCCATCTCGTGAAACGTGATAATTCTTTCTCCCTGATTTTTGTCTCCGAAAATGTGATTTTATAGCGTCGGAGATAGGGTCTGCGGGGCCACCAGGTGGGGACAACCCACCTGGGCGCGCCAGGAGGGGGGCGCGCCCTGGTGGGTTGTGCTCACCCAGGGGCCCCCTCCGGTGGTTCTTGGCTTCAGTATTTTTCTTTTATTCCATAAAAAATCTCCAAAAAGTTTCATTCCATTCCGAGAACTTTTATTTCTGCACAAAAACAACACCATGGTAGTTCTGCTGAAAACAGCGTCAGTCCGGGTTAGTTTCATTTAAATCATGAAAATTAGAGTCCAAAACAAGAGTAAAAGCGTTAGGAAAAGTAGATACGATGGAGACATATCAACTCCCCCAAACTTAAACCTTTGCTTGTCCTCAAGCAATTCCGTTGATAAACTGAAAGTGAAAAAGAAAAACTTTTACGAACTCTTTTGCTCTTGTTTACATAAATAAGCTTAAGTAGCACCCAGGTTTTCAGCAAAGATTATAACTAGCCTTGTCAATAATAACTCTTAAAAATTATATTAACTCATGTCAATGGCATAATTAACTAGCGAGCAATAATAAAAGATCTCAAATGACAACACTTTGTCAAAACAACCATGATATAATATGACAACAGTGGTATCTCGCTAGCCCTTTCTGAGACCGCAAAACATAAATGCAGAGCACCTCCAAAGCTCAAGCAATGACTAAACATTGTAATTCATGGTAGAAAAGATCCAGCCATGATGCATCCAACATTAGCTATACACAATGCATGAGGATGACAATAGTGCTCTCAGATCTGGCGCTTATTTGAGAAGGTGATGACGCAACATAAAATTAAATAGATAGTCCCTTCGCAGAGGGAAGCAGTGATTTGCTGCGGTGCCAGAGCTCAAATTTTTAAAACAGAGATAAATGAAATTTTGAGAAATGCACCCTTCCCTTTTACTTCGCGACAATTAGTTATCGATATCTTCCATGCTAAACACATTAGTGGCGGTTCCCAAGCGATAAAAGTAAAGGTTTACTCCCCCTCCACCAACAAACACACTCCACGGCTAGCCGAATTCACGGGTACCATCCATACCAACATCAGTCCCGGGGGAGTTTTGTTTAATTATTTGCAATTTGATTTCGGGATTGGGAATCCCTATTACCGCCCCTCTCATGCAAGGACAAGTGAATAAACACTCATCATGAGAATAACCCGCTTAGCATGGAAGATACTGACTACCTCCTGTCGCTCTATTAACAATCTAGGCACACAAAAACGGATGTTTATTTGAAGTTTTTAGAGGTGGCACATGAAAATTTACTTAGAACGGCAGGGTAATACCGCATATAGGTAGATATATGGTGGACTCATCTGGAACAACTTGGGTTTTAGGATTTTGATGCACAAGCAGTATTCCCGCTTAGTACATGCGAAGGCTAGCAAATAGGTTGAGAAGCGGCTAGCTAGAGAGCGAAAACGGTCATGAACATGCATTATGCATAAGTAACATTGGATACTAGCATGAGTAGGATATGAACACCGTGAACATAAATATCATAGAGGCTATGTTGGTTTTGATTCAACTACATGCATGGACATGTGCCAAGTCAAGCCACTTGAAACATTCAGAGGAGGATACCATATCATCATACCACATCACAATCATTTAATGCATGTTGGCATCCAAGATAAATCATTATCCACTCCTAGCTACTTAAGCATGGCATGAGAAACTATAATATCTAATTGTCATTGCAAACATGTTTGATCATAATAGGCTGAATCATGGATACTAGGTTAAACATATTTGTGTGTCTAGATTGTTGAATAATATATGGAAAATTCGTAGGCATTGGATCGGTGAATTCGTTGGATGATATTCATCATATAACAGTCATAACCTAGGGCGATACAAAACTGGCTCTAGTTCATAAATATAATGTAGGCATGTATTCCGTACATAGTCATACGTGCTTATGGAAAGAATTTGCATGACATCTTTTGTCCTACCCTCCCGTGGCAGCGGGGTCCATAAGGAAACTAAGGGATATTAATGCCTCATTTTAATAGAGAACCGGAACAAAGCATTAGCACATAGTGAATACATGAACTCCTCAAACTACGGTCATCACCGGAAAGTATCCCTAAAACTGTCACTCCGGGGTTTACGGATCATAACACGTAATAGGTGACTATAACTTGCAAGATCGGATCTAAAACATAGATATAATGGTGATAACATAAACGGTTCAGATCTGAAATCATGGCACCCGGGCCCAAAGTGACAAGCATTAAGCATGGCAAAGTCATAGCAACATCAATCTCAGAACATAATTGACACTAGGGATCAAGCCCTAACAAAATTAACTCGATTACATGATGAATCTCATCCAACTCCCTCACCGACCAGCGAGCCTACGAAGGAATTACTCACTCCCGGTGGGAGCATCATGGAATTGGCGATGGAGAAGGGTTGGTGATGACGAAGATCGAAGATTCACCTCTCCGGAGCCCCAAACGGGCTCCAGATCTGGCCTCTCGATGAAGAACAGGAGTTGGTGGCGGCTCCGTCTCGTGAAACGCGATAATTCTTTCTCCCTGATTTTTTTCTCTGAAAATGTGATTTTATAGCGTTGGAGATAGGGTCCGCGGGACCATCAGGTGGGGGACAACCCACCTGGGTGGTGGGTTGTGCTCACCCAGGGGCCCCCTCCGGTGGTTCTTGGTTCCAGTATTTTTTTTTATTCTATAAAAAATCTTCAAAAAGTTTCGTTTAATTTCGAGAAATTTTATTTAAAAAAAATAGTACCATAATAGTTCTGCTGAAAACAGCGTAGTACGGTTCCTGCTGATCAGTCCTCGCTGAGTCACCGAAGTCGCTGGACGAAAAGATCCGACCCGTTACCACCGGCCGCAGCACCGCACTCAAACAAAACACCGACCCTTCTCGTGCTCTCGCACTCTCCCCTTCCCTCCCAGATCTGCACGACCACCGCTACTCTTCCCCAGCTCCGGCGATTGCCGGAGCCCAATTGCGGTAGCGGCGCGATGGACCTCCTCATCGCGCAGATCACCACCGATCTCCGCTCCTCGGACGCTCTCCGGCAGTCGTCAGCGCTCTTGCAGGCCCTGCAGCAGTGCGCCGCCGGCCGCGACGTCTCCGCGCTAGCCCGCACCGCCGCCACCGAGATCCTAGCGGCGCCCTCCTCCGCCGTCTGCAAGCGCCTCGCGCTCGACCTTCTCCGTGCGCTGCCCCTGCCCCCCGATCTCCTTGACCCGCTCCTGCTCTCCTCCCTACGCTCCGACCTCTCCTTTCCGGATCCCGACGTCGCCGCCTCCTCCATCGCCTCATTCCCGTCGCTCCCCTCGCACCTACTCCCAACCCTCCTCTCCTCCGCGCACGCCGACATCGCTGCCGCTCTCTCCTCGCCCGCCGAGTCACTCCGCCTTGCCGCCGTCACCTCCCTCTCCTCCCTCCTCCCGCGCGATGACCTCGCTCTCATGTGCTCCACCAACCCCTCGCTCATGGGGCACGCCACCACCTGGTGGGGCCGTCTGACCGAGCTGGCCTTGGACTCTGCAGACTCAGTGGCAGCCGCAGCGTTCGAGGCACTTGCTCGGCTGTTCCAGGAGCTGGATGCGCGGCGTATGAGCCGGCTTGCTGGGGACAAGCTCGTTGATGGAGAGGGCGCGCTCGCTGTGCGTGCCCAGTGGGCAGCTGACGCCATCGACTTCATCTGGTCCCGGCGAAACATGCTCATTGCTCGATCCATGGTGATGCCCGTTGAGAGCTTCCGGGTCACTGTGTACCCTCTTGTGCATGCAGCAAAAATGGTTGCATCTGGCGCGGTGAACACGCTGCGGCAGATTGCCAAACCAGGAGACACTACAATAGCCGATACCGTGGAGGCGAGTGCGGAGAAGTTGGTGGGGGTGTCTGACATTGTCTCGCACTTGCTTCCTTTCCTTAGCTCGCTGGAACCGCCACTGGTGTTTGAGGTGGGGATCAATATGCTCTCACTCGCAGATGCGCCCGGAGGCAAGCCGGAGTGGGCTTCAGCTGCCATTATTGCAATCCTAACACTATGGGATCGACAAGAGTTCTCATCGATGAGGGAGACGATCGTCAGGGCTGTTGTGGCGAATCTCCATTTGCTGGATCTTGGAATGCAGGTACTAAATAAATCGACTTATAAGAGCAATTCACCTTAGTCTTATCAACTCAATGATTGTTGTTTGCTAATTTCCTGTGGTAAATCTACTGGTTGTGTCTTGTGCCCAATGTCAACGAGGCCCATCTGTTACATTAGTAGGAATATAGATCTTGGAATGCAGGTACTAAATCAATCGACTTATAAGAGCAATTCACCTTAGTCTTATCAACTCAATGATTGTTGTTTGCTAATTTCCTGTGGTAAATCTACTGGTTGTGTCTTGTGCCCAATGTCAGGGGGGGGGGGGGGGGGGGGGGGGGGGGGGGGGGGGGGGGGGGGGGGGGGGGGGGGGGGGGGGGGGGGGGGGGGGGGGGGGGGGGGGGGGGGGGGGGGGGGGGGGGGGGGGGGGGGGGGGGGGGGGGGGGGGGGGGGGGGGGGGGGGGGGGGGGGGGGGGGGGGGGGGGGGGGGGGGGGGGGGGGGGGGGGGGGGGGGGGGGGGGGGGGGGGGGGGGGGGGGGGGGGGGGGGGGGGGGGGGGGGGGGGGGGGGGGGGGGGGGGGGGGGGGGGGGGGGGGGGGGGGGGGGGGGGGGGGGGGGGGGGGGGGGGGGGGGGGGGGGGGGGGGGGGGGGGGGGGGGGGGGGGGGGGGGGGGGGGGGGGGGGGGGGGGGGGGGGGGGGGGGGGGGGGGGGGGGGGGGGGGGGGGGGGGGGGGGGGGGGGGGGGGGGGGGGGGGGGGGGGGGGGGGGGGGGGGGGGGGGGGGGGGGGGGGGGGGGGGGGGGGGGGGGGGGGGGGGGGGGGGGGGGGGGGGGGGGGGGGGGGGGGGGGGGGGGGGGGGGGGGGGGGGGGGGGGGGGGGGGGGGGGGGGGGGGGGGGGGGGGGGGGGGGGGGGGGGGGGGGGGGGGGGGGGGGGGGGGGGGGGGGGGGGGGGGGGGGGGGGGGGGGGGGGGGGGGGGGGGGGGGGGGGGGGGGGGGGGGGGGGGGGGGGGGGGGGGGGGGGGGGGGGGGGGGGGGGGGGGGGGGGGGGGGGGGGGGGGGGGGGGGGGGGGGGGGGGGGGGGGGGGGGGGGGGGGGGGGGGGGGGGGGGGGGGGGGGGGGGGGGGGGGGGGGGGGGGGGGGGGGGGGGGGGGGGGGGGGGGGGGGGGGGGGGGGGGGGGGGGGGGGGGGGGGGGGGGGGGGGGGGGGGGGGGGGGGGGGGGGGGGGGGGGGGGGGGGGGGGGGGGGGGGGGGGGGGGGGGGGGGGGGGGGGGGGGGGGGGGGGGGGGGGGGGGGGGGGGGGGGGGGGGGGGGGGGGGGGGGGGGGGGGGGGGGGGGGGGGGGGGGGGGGGGGGGGGGGGGGGGGGGGGGGGGGGGGGGGGGGGGGGGGGGGGGGGGGGGGGGGGGGGGGGGGGGGGGGGGGGGGGGGGGGGGGGGGGGGGGGGGGGGGGGGGGGGGGGGGGGGGGGGGGGGGGGGGGGGGGGGGGGGGGGGGGGGGGGGGGGGGGGGGGGGGGGGGGGGGGGGGGGGGGGGGGGGGGGGGGGGGGGGGGGGGGGGGGGGGGGGGGGGGGGGGGGGGGGGGGGGGGGGGGGGGGGGGGGGGGGGGGGGGGGGGGGGGGGGGGGGGGGGGGGGGGGGGGGGGGGGGGGGGGGGGGGGGGGGGGGGGGGGGGGGGGGGGGGGGGGGGGGGGGGGGGGGGGGGGGGGGGGGGGGGGGGGGGGGGGGGGGGGGGGGGGGGGGGGGGGGGGGGGGGGGGGGGGGGGGGGGGGGGGGGGGGGGGGGGGGGGGGGGGGGGGGGGGGGGGGGGGGGGGGGGGGGGGGGGGGGGGGGGGGGGGGGGGGGGGGGGGGGGGGGGGGGGGGGGGGGGGGGGGGGGGGGGGGGGGGGGGGGGGGGGGGGGGGGGGGGGGGGGGGGGGGGGGGGGGGGGGGGGGGGGGGGGGGGGGGGGGGGGGGGGGGGGGGGGGGGGGGGGGGGGGGGGGGGGGGGGGGGGGGGGGGGGGGGGGGGGGCTCTTACTTATTACTAACTTAATGGCACCTACTTTGTCAAGGCTTTACCTGCGTTTGGATCTCACTATGCCTGCCTTTGTTTGGTTTCCTTGTACACTTTTGTTCATATTCCACTGCAAATAGTTGTAGCTTAAACTGTGCCATTCTGTAAAGATTGTTTTCTAGTTAGAGATGATTGATAAAAGACCAATGGTGTCATTAATTCCTCAGTTCTTCAGTACCTTTTCTTAAATCCAGATTGGCCTATATTTAAATGTGAATAAATGTTTCAGGTTCATACCTCAAGAATATCATCACGGCTGATATGGGCAATTTCTGAACACTTTGATCTTGAAGGTCTTGATCCTCTTTTAGCTGATGACCCAGAGGATCCTCTGAATATCATCATATCTAACATGCATAAGACTTTATTCAACACCGATTCCTCTGCCACTACATCAAATAGGATACAAGATGTGCAGGCTGTCCTCATATGCGCTCAGCGTTTGGGAACCAGAAATGCAAGAGCCGGCCAGCTCCTCAGTAAAGAATTGGAGGAGTTCAGGTCAAGTACTTCAGCTGATTCTGTCACCAAGCATCAGTCACGTTATGTCTTGCAGATAATAAAGTATGTGACGAGTCATCCAGATAACAGGTGAGGGTTGCATCTTCAAACTAATTATTTTACATCAGGCTGCACTATTTGCAAAAGTTCTATATCTAAAAAAAAGAAATTCTCTACGAACATGCATTTGAAAAAAAAATCACTGCCATGTTTAACTTTCCAATATTTTATCCAGGTGGGTTGGTGTAGGTGATGCTACAGGAGATTACCCTTTTAGCCACCACAAGCTTACAGTTCAGTTTTCAGAGGCTGCTGCTGCACAAGATAGGAAATTGGAGGGATTAGTTCATAAGGCCATCCAGGAGCTTTGGAGGCCCAATCCCAGCCAGTTAACTCTCCTACAGACGAAGGGTATCGGTGCTTTGCACAAAGATCTTCCAAAAGCACGCACTCTGACTGGCAGCAGCGATCCATGTTACATCGAAGCATATCATTTGGCGGATCCAACTGATGGCAGAATCACCCTACATTTAAAGGTATAACCTGATCGATGAGACGATGATCTTTTCCGTGTACATTTAACATAATTTCTATTGATCTGTACCGCTGTGTCATGGTTACTGTTGATCACTGGTTAGGTTAGGAACTTTATATCTTTATTTATTTGCTCCTGCATAGTTTATGCGCACTTTGCCACCCGGTAAAATGGTGAGAAATTAAAACAAATATTTGTGGCTGCTGACATATAGTTTTGCTGTTAGCCATAGTATTGTTTGACTTGGAGCTGTATGATTGCCCTTTTTAACTAATGTACACTTTTGCAGATTTTGAATTTGACTGAGCTGGAACTCAACAGGGTGGATATCCGAGTTGGGCTCTCTGGAGCATTGTATTACATGGATGGATTTTCCCGCACTGTTCGCCACCTGCGTAATCTTGTTTCCCAGGTGCCTCCACGACTCTTGAAATGCCTTGTTTACATATGCTTTTACTGTGCAGTTTAATTTCAATTATGTATCAATAATTAAATATTTACGAATTTTTCATTAGTCAGAATGGGCAGACAAATGTAGAGCTGCAGTTTGTTTGCAAATATATTATTTGAATATAGTTTACAGTGAAACATTTTCTTCCTTGGCTAGTGAACTTCTCAATCTATTTCCTGGCAAATTTTAAATATCACTATCTGCCAATGTAGTGTATACCTGTCTAGCCAGTTGAGCTCACCAGATATAATGTGGTAGTGGAGACTATGAAATCCACTATCATGATCATGATGTTAAATACAAGTGATTTTCAAAGAGCCAGGCCATCTAGCATTGCGGCGTCTTTCAAAGTAACTTAACTACTAGTGACAGTATCTTGTTTCCAGACGAGTTGCGCTAAAAAATGTGGGCTATTGATAAAAATAGAATAGTGATAATAAATATTATATCATTGGGTAAGTACTGCCATCTCGGATTGGCTAATCCATATTTGCATCTAATTTATTTGGAAAGTGCTTTGTCAATTCTGCAGGATCCAGTCCAAAGTAGTGTCACTGTGGGAGTTTCACATTTTGAGAGATGCTCTCTCTGGGTTCAAGTCCTGTATTACCCATTCTACGGAAGTGGAGGATCAGCGGACTATGAAGGAGATTATGCAGAAGAGGACTCACAAATGACGAGGCAGAAGCGCGCGCTCCGGCCAGAGCTTGGGGAGCCGGTTGTTTTACGGTGTCAGCCCTACAAGATCCCTCTCGCTGAACTTCTCTTGCCATATGAATGCTCTCCAGTCGAGTATTTCCGTCTATGGCCAAGCTTGCCAGCCATGGTTGAGTGCACTGGCACATATACATATGAAGGTAGTGGTTTCAAGGCCACTGCTGCTCAGCAGTATGATAGCTCTCCTTTCCTCAGTGGGTTGAAGTCAATTTATTCCAAGCCCTTCCATCAAGTCTGCTCTCATTTCATCCGAACAGTTGCTGGGTTCCAGGTAAGCATTTGACTGATAGTCACTTAGACGGTGTCATGATATGGTCTTCATGCTATCCTATGCAGAGTTACAATTTTTGTAAGGTTATAACACATGTATCTTCCACAGTTGTGTTACGCCGCAAAGACATGGTTTGGTGGGTTTGTGGGCATGATGATCTTCGGTGCAAGTGAGGTCAGCCGAAATGTTGATCTGGGTGACGAGACAACCACGATGATATGCAAGTTTGTCGTGCGTGCATCTGATGAATCGATCACAAGAGAGATTGAGTCGGACCTCCAGGGCTGGCTGGACGACATAACGGATGGCGCTGTTGAATACATGCCCGAAGAGGAGGTGAAGAGCGCAGCTGCGGAGCGGCTGAAGATATCCATGGAGAGGATAGTGCTACTCAAGGCAGCCAAACCTAAGATGCCACCTGCGAAAACCGAGCAAGAAGAGGAAGAGGAGAGGAAGCAGAGCGAGGAGTTGGACGGGTTTGGGAACCCCAAGGGCCCCTCGACGCTCTCCAAGCTCACGGCGGAGGAAGCTGAGCACCGTGCGCTCCAGGCAGCCGTGCTCCAGGAGTGGCACCAGCTCTGCAAGGAGAAAGCCATGAAGGCACAATGAGCCTGGCTCCACCTGTATAATTTTGTATCCGCCTTTTCCTCAAGCCACATTTTGATTTCTTTTTCAGCCGGCCGACATTTTGATTTTTGTGTATGTATGATCCTGCCGATTTCCCGATTTGTTCATTGTATTCACAGATATTGTTGTACCACGAACGATGTTTCGTTCTTTTTGTAACATAGCTCAAAGCATTAGTGTGAATGAGAATGATTTTTTCCTCCCCAATTTGTTGTGAATCTTTCGTACGGTAGTTTTTGAAGGAAATCCCATCGATTTTAGGTGCTGAATTAATTCCTTTTCCTATTATGCTCACTGACTGTTGGGTCAGGCGAAATGAACCCTACTTGTCTGTCCGTGCCGCCTATGACATGCATGGCCCACCTGGCCTCTCTATCTAAGTCTGTTCCTCGCTGCGCGGTCTGCGAAGTGCGAACTCCCAACTCCCTCCCGAGCCCCGACCACCCGGCGGCGCCGTCGCCGCCAACAACCTCTCGCCGCCTCCTGCAGCCGAGCGCTTGCCCCATAACAAGGCGCCGGCCTTGCTCGTCGCGAACTCGGCAAGTTGGTCTGGACAGCGAGCGAGCTGTATGGGAGTCGAAGCGAGCCCGGAACCGGAAGATAGTCTCGCGGCGAGGAGGAGGCGGAGGAGGAGCAATGACCTGGGCGCGGACGCGGCTGTCCACGCGGCTCATGAACGTCTGCCTCGCGGCGCTCTGCCGCGGCGGCGGCCTCGCCCGGGCGGAGTCCGTCCTCGTCGACGCCATCCGCCTCGGCATGCCCCCCGACGTCGTCACCTACAACACCCTCCTCGCCGCGCACTGCCGCGCCTCGGGCCTCGACGCGGGGTTCGCCGTCCTGCGCCGGATGCGGGAGGCCGGGGTGAGCCCCGACGCCGTCACCTACAACTCCCTCATCGCCGGCGCCGCGCGGGGTGGGCTCACGATGCGCGCCCTCGACCTGTTCGACGAAATGCTCCAGGCGGGGGTCGCCCCCGACGCCTGGAGCTACAACGCGCTCATGCACTGCTTGTTCCGGTCTGGCCACCCGGAGGATGCCTACCGGGTGTTTGCCGATATGGCCGAGAAAGGCGTCGCGCCGTGCGCCACCACCTACAACACACTCCTGGACGGGCTCTTCAGGTTCGGTCACGCGACGAACGCGTACAGGATGTTCAGGTACCTGCAGAGGACGGGGCTCCCGGTGGGCATTGTGACTTACAACACGATGATCAATGGGCTGTGCAAGTCAGGCAAGGTGGGGTATGCCCGCATGGTCCTCAGGGAGCTTGGGAGGACCGAGCACGCCCCGAACGTCGTCACTTACACGACGGTCATGAAGTGCTGCTTTAAGTACGGCAGGTTTGATCAGGGGCTGGAGACCTTCTTGTCATTGCTGGACGGAGGGTACATTCCAGATCTCTTCCCATACTGCACGGTGATTAGTGCGTTAGTCAAGAAGGGACGGATGGAAGAAGCCAATACCTACAGTGAGCTAATGATACGGAGTGGGTTCAGGCTTGACAGTGCATGCTATCATACGCTGATTTACCTGCGATGCCAGGAAGGGAAGCTGGATGACGCGTTTGAGCTGCTGAGTATGATGGAAGAGGGTGGTCTGGAGAGTGATGAGTACACATTCTCAATTTTGGTCAATGGTTTGTGCAAGATGGGACATTTCGAGGCTGCACATAAGCAGTTATGTTACATGGAGATAAGGGACATGGATTCAAATATTGTTGCTTACAATTGCTTGGTGGACGCACTCTGCAAATCTGACGAGGTGGATGCAGCCATCAAATTACTTCACAACATGAAACTGAAGGATGATTTTACTTACACATCACTAGTCCATGGTCTATGTAAGGTGGGTAGGTATCATATGGCATCCAAATTCTTGCGGATCTGCTTGCGTGAAGGGAACAGTGTTCTTGCATCTGCAAAGCGTGCTGTCATCGCTGGCCTTCGTAGTGCAGGGTTTCAGAATGACGTGAGGAAAGTTCGGGCAGCATTACGTATGGCTAGGCTGTTAAAACCATAATCCAAGTCCAAGGAAAACAGTCTTCAACTTCACTGGGTGGTCCTGCAGAATCGAGAAGATCAATTGAGCAGACAAACTGAAATTTGGAGATGATCCTGCATTGAGATGAATTTCAAACATCCAGTTCTTGTAGCATAAACTGGAGGAAGGAAAGTAGGATCATGCTATTGTTGACGGGTGTTACTACTCTTATACATCAGCTCTTGGAGATACCATATTGGCTGGCAGTGTTGCAGTATGTAATCAGCGTTGTCACCCTTAGAACCAAGCATCATTTGAAATTATACAGCAGGAGAAGATGCAACATGTGATCACTAGCTGGCAAGTGGTCATGATGCCAGCGCAGTATACGCAGGAAGTGATCTTTGCCTGGTCCACGCATCACCTTGGATGTGAATATTATTTGGATGGCGCTGATAAAATCCAAGTGATTATTAGCATTCCAAAGTTTCAATAGAGGTAATTATGGATAATATATTTGCAATCATAGTTTTTGTTTAACGCAGTGAATACCGTATCGTTGTCATGGAGTTCAAATTTTGTTTGAAGCATATTGCTAATTGCCCCCTCTTTTAGGTGATCGGTGTGATGATTTGATCAGGATCCTGTTGCTCCAGACATGATGCGCACACTGCAGTATAAGATCGCAAAATGCAAATATTGGTACTTAGTACACAACAGTCCATTTGTTCATCATTTTTGCTTTGTTGTTTAATTCTTGTGAAGCGGCAGAAAAATAATCTTTTTTGGGAAACATCATGTAACAGCATTAAGCCGTTTGAAGAAAATATGTATGCCAATGAAAGAAACATTAACAACATAATCGTGTTTCTACTATGCTGCCTACTCTGTAGATTTGTCGTTGGACAGGCATGCTGCTGCCTATTCTTAAGATTTTGATAGTCTAACTTAAACCATCACCAAATTATTTTTTGTTGCACAGTATATCGTTTGCTTCTTTTCCATTGACTGCATATGGTCTTCAGATGGTGAAATCATGTGTCTGTGGAAGTATAAACTAGTCCTGTATGGCACATAGCAATGTAACATTCTTGTTCTTTTTGGTTTATTTGCATGCTAATGGCACTTTTACATATCTGAGATCATTGATATGAATTCATTGTGTTCCATTTCATTCACCTGCCTCATATGGTTTCAGCTGCTACTCTGTTTGTCAGCGAGTTTCCAGTAGTGTATGTGGTTACATCTAAAATGCATGCTGTTTGGAACCCGAGACACTTTATTATTATTATTATTACCAAAGCTAAAGGGGCAAATCCAAGACAGTATGGAAAAAAGACACATCCCACACAGAGCACCAGTAGCCAAAACACTTCATTATTACTCGGCCCGCCTTATGCTGACGTTGAAGGTGTGCTCGTCGACGAGGTGGAAGACACAGAGGTCCCCGACCTTGATCCCATGGTGGCCGGAGAAGTGGCCCCACCCAGCCTTCATGCGCGCCTGGTCGCTCGTCAGCGTCAGCTTCACGGGCCACGACCTCCCGCCCGAGTCCTTGAGTATCATCAGCCGGTTCGTCGCGATGCCGTTCATGACGCAGAACTTCTTCCCGATGTTCTACACGAGGCCCAAGCCAAAACAAACACTATAAGTTCACAGTGCATATCTATCTGAACTAGAGAGTATAGATTTGATTTTGAACCAGCTAAAGAACTTGCCATGTAGCTGTAGCGAATGTTGCAAGGAGTCGCCGTCTTGGCGTAGAAAGGGAGGGTGCCGGTGTAGTCGGACTCCTTGGCCTCCGTTGCGATGCCGGAGTGGGTGTCCGCTTGGGCGTACTTCTCTGTGGTGGCATCTTGCTCGCCATCATTGTCTTCCATCAGAATCCTGCGAGGTTTGTACTGCTTCTTTGCCTGTATGGCACCATCACCAGTAAGGCTCCTGTCACTGACCTTCCTGGTTTTCTGAGCATGTGTACCACCTGCGAAACATACAAGATAAGCCCCATTATTAATCTTCCTGATTCTTACGCTCGCTATATCTACCTAGCTGGTATATATGTGCAGATTTGTTTACACAGAATATTGGAAATGGTGAGAGGTGTTTTATCTGTACGTATGCAGGAGTTGTATTTTCGGGACACGTCGAGGTTTTTTTTTGGGTATGTAGTTGAATGTTTGAACATCACCTATTCACAATGATATCCCTTCTTTAGCACATGTGCACCATTATAGTGATTTATTTGACATTCGCCATATTCTCACACAAATATTCACTATGAGTTATAGTGTAGCTGTTTTTTTTTCTGTGACGGATAAGTTTGGGTGTAGTTGATGAGTGTGAAAGTATACTTCTATCCATCAAAAGGAAAAAAAAGCATTCTATATATTTTAAATATTTTTGGTACTCCACAAGTAAGCGTAAAGGGTCTGTATCAAAAATAAATAAATCTTAGTAATATTTTTGAGAGGGTAAAAAAAGATATGTTTATAAGACTTGAGAATGTCAAGCATCAACACTTCCAAGCTATTGTAACTCAGTCAATGAAATTAACATCCCAAGTAAACATTTATAAGAACTGAGAATATGGAACATTATTAGGGCCTCCTTTAATTCAAAGGAATTGCATAGGAATTTTGGAGGATTATGATCCTTTGGAATATTTCCTACATGGGTTGAAATCATGTGAACAATCCTATGATTTTTTGTGCACAACCAAACGACCATATAATCCAGTAGATTTCAATATGCCACGACACTCGATTCCTGTGTTTTTTCTATTCATCCGTTTTGCAAATAATGTTAATCAAAGAAGTTCTAAACTGCAGATTCTATATGATCTTGGTTTCCTTTAATTTTTTCATGAGGTGTACTTTTGTTAAAGACAAAGAAGTTTGTGATTTTCTATTGTGTGATCATACTTCATATATAGCCACACTGTTAATTTCTTAAAGATAATATATAGACTTAACAATTGTGACGTGATATCTTTGCAGGAAAAACACATTCACACATAAAATCATTCTGAGAAGAAGAAGAAGCGAGACGTACCATGGCCCTTGGAGGTAGGCTGCGATCCACAGCCAGTGCTGGACCGCTTCCTCAGTGCTGCCTGCTCTAACAATGCGCCGGCGACGACGAGGTCGTCGTAGTTCTTGATGCACCCGGACGTCTCGAACACCTTCACGGTGAACACCATGTTCCCTTCGTACTTGAACACCAGGAAGTTCTCCTCTTCCAGCCTGTTGGCCCTCACGAACTCGGCCCAGCCGCCGGCGAAGTAGACGTCGCTGTCGCCGCCGTGGCCGTCTCGGACCACGTCGACGTGCCAGAACTTGCCCAATGGGCTCATCAGGGTGGCCCGCCGGAGCCCGGGCTCCCCTGCCAGGTGCCGCCGCATGAACTTGGCCGGGATGGGCATCTTCTCCATGAAGTCCGTGAAGAGCACCTTGAGGAACTGAGGCTTGCCGCAGGGAGCCTTCCGGTTGCTGTCGGCGGCCATTTTTCTATCGTGTGGACCGCGCAGCAAGTTTTTCCAGAGCACACACCGGAGGAGGAAGAGGAAGAATAGCAAGGGAACAGTTATTATAGGCGTTACTGTAGATTTGGGGCCAATATGTTTAGCATTGAACATGGGAATTTAATCTGGCTGTCATGGAATGGCTTCATTTCTCTTTGGTGAATTGGAATATTTAGCTGGAGCTTTTAGAGCAGCCGGTGCAATTACAGAGCACGGGTAACATATTTTGCTAGTAAATGTGAAGGATTGAGGGGGCCTCTCTGATTGGAGGATTTTTATAAGTCGCAGGATTGCAGTGACACGTCCTCACATGGTTGAAACTTGAAAACAATAAAATTTGGTAGCAAAGTGCATTCGATTACACAACACAGTTTAGACTAAACAAACCCAAAAAACCTGAAACTTGCTGTCCGAAAAGAAAGTTATCATACTTAATAACTAAAGTTGTCATCCTCGCGTCACTAAACCTGCCATAAAAAACGTTCAGAGTTGTCATGTGTTCGTGCCACACGTGTGACTTATCAGGGTCCTTGATTATTTGGAAGACCGAATTTCTTTTACATGTTTTTTCCCTGGGGACATAAGTTGTTTGGTTTATAGGACTAAATCATAAGTATATTCTTTGGCATCCAGTCAAAGCTCCCCGATCCACCATCTCCCTCGTCAGTAGATCTCCCTTAAATTCGGCATCTGGAGCGTTCAATTTTTTAGCATGGAAACCCTATGAGCAACATTTTTTTTCTACATATTGCACATTGCAAACCAGCACATGGTTGGATGGTTAGGAGGACAATGGTATCCGCACAGCTCACCAAAGTTCCAGTCCTAAAATTCACACTGATGCTCGCATTTTTCTGGATTTATTTTAGGCCGTTCGGCGATGTGCATTCAGTGGGAGGAGATGTTTCCGTTGACTACAAAGGCGTCTGTGTCGCCTTCTTCAATCTCAAAATGATGTGTTGGCTCAGTCTCTCAGAGGTGCTAGTAAAGGTAGAGTGTGCGTGCGTGCGTTCATAAGGGTATGTGTGTATGTATGAGCGTCTACGTCTGTACTGTGTTAAAAAAATAACGGAAAAGTTACCTCGCGACCAGTCGCTAGGACAAGGGTGGCAAGCGAACCCTTTTTGATGTCAGTTCTAGTTCTAAGACGAGATCAACCAATGGCAGTTTATGAACGTTTAGAAATGAAAATTGCCTTCTCTGACAAAAACTGCCATGTCACTCTAAAGAAAGTGCCATCCCCTCAGACTGAAAATGCCATCAAAATCGTTCGCAAATGCCATCCCCTTCTGGGGCCGTTCGCCAGCTAAGGGGGTCCAAAAATAAACATTGTCGCAACATTTTTTTTCCTCATTGTATTTTAAAAACATGCCAAAAAAATGTTTGAACATATAGAACACACCATGGAATATCTCTTATCTATGCGAAAAACTCATTGGTTGCAACAAATTGGTAAGGGAAATCATCGCACGGATGTACCATAGAACTAATCGAACGCATGCAACAACACGAAAACAACTTTGCAGCATGAGCATGACAATTACAAAAGATGTCCATGATCAGTGCAACATACCATCCATTTGTACAGTAAAAACATACACATGGTTGCAAATTGGCAACACAACCTATACTCCCTTTGTAAACAAATATAAGAGCGTTTAGATCACTACTTTAGTGATCTAAATACTCTTATATTTCTTTACGGAGGGAGTACAACCTAAAAATTCTCCTTACTATAACATGCATTTTTAAGCAACGAACTCACCGCCTCAGGCTAGCCGACGACGAATATGGACAAGGGTTCAAAAGGTGCAAAGCTTATTGTACAAATTAAAGGCGCTTTTGAAATGCTAAAATAATTGTACAAATTAAAAGACCACTGAATTAAAGAGTATTTGTCATTTTGAAATGCTAAAATAATTGCAATAAATCCTAACTGTTTTCAGTCGAAGAATTTTTATAGGCGCTTTTGAAATGCTAAAATAATTGCAAAAATTGGCCATCATCTCAAACGCACTGTATTTGAAATTCGGCCTACAACGCTAACTTTCTCTCGAGGGGTCAACGACATGGCCGGCGAAGACGACGGCGCCGGTCTCCTCCTCCACGATAAAGTAGGCAAACGGATGATCAGCAATGAAATCCACCTGTGGCGGCGGACTGCACCTGGCCGCGCAGCCATACCGGTCAGTAACCATGGTGACAGCCGCGGCCTCCGTGCCCTCCTCGTTCACCTCGATGACCGCCTTGTGGACGACTTCGTCCACGACCATTCCGAAGCCGGAGTCGTCGGGCCCCGTCATATCGGACAGGTCACCCAGCGGGCTGAACGGCAGGCTGAGGCCCAACTCCTTGAGGACGTCGACCACGCTGTCGTGGAAGGACAGCTTGAACCTGGGCACCCGAAACTCGCCGACCTCGACCTTCCGACGAGGCAGGTGGTCGTGCAGGAAGCCCGGCCGTGAAGCGATGGCGTCGACCAGGCTGCGCAGGCCGTCGTCGGCGTCCGGGAGGAAGATGCACAAGGAGAACTGAGTGGAGCTGGAGGTAAAGTTGTTACTGTTGCTGGAGGACGCGGTTGACGACGTGCTATTCTCGCCGTACGAGCCGGCGAGGCTGGAAGATGCGTTTGGATGGCCGTTGGAGTACAGATACGGACCGGCGCGGCTGTAGGAGCCATGGCGGGAAGGTGAAGCGGCATGAGAGAATCGATCAGGACGGAGGAGTGGAGCACGCTTCGGAAAGAATGGGGCGGGCTTCTTGGGATCACGCGTTAGGAACGCGTCCACCATCTTGTACCGAAGCTTGAGCACCTTGAACCCGTCGTGCACGGCCACGAACTGGTCATCCCAGCTCTGCATGAAGGGCACGTCGACGGGGAGGGCGCCACCGAGCCGGCGGAACGGCGCGTCGACGGTGTTCCTCTCGTCGAAGGGCTGGTCCCACTTGCCCTTGAAGTACACGGCGTTGCCGAGCACGACGCGGGTGGATTCGGTCACCGACCCAGGACCGAGGACGGAGTAGATCAGGCTGTTCGTGGCGCGCGCCGCCCACGCGTTGATCAGCTGGCGCGAGCCGGCGGGGTCGCCGCGGAAGTCGACAATGGAGGCCTCGGCCCTGTACCCGCCGTCGACGACGGCCTTGAGGAACCCGGGCTTGAGCGGGCACGCCAGGTCGCTCCAGACGCCGCACGCGAACGCCACGCGCGGGCCGCCGGAGTCTGTCCGGTCCCGCAGCGCGCCACCCACCGCACGTGCGACGAACTCGTCGAGCTCGCCGCGAGACCGCGCGCCGAGGACGCGGAGGATCTCGTCCAGGGTGGCGTCGGGGGCGCCGGCGGCCACGAGCGCGAGCGCGGTGTAGATGGAGAGCGGGGAGAAGACCAGATTGCTGTCCACGGGGTTGCCGGCGATGCCCCGCGCGAGGCTGGCGGATAGCGCCGCTAGCCCCTTCGAGCCGGCAGACTGTAGCGGATCCCTCCTCACCGTCTCAGCTGCTCGGAAGCCCATCGTATCGATGATCGCCGGTTTAGAGATCACGACCGCTGTGATTCGAAGACCGCTAACGTATGTGATTATGTTGCTTGGGTTGCTGCTACGGCGTTGCTAAGGGTATGGAGTATTTGTATTGTATTACAAATTGTATCAATCCGTGATCGTTACATATACGTTCTCGAATTTGTAATAACTCTCCTAATGTCTCCTGTTCGATTTCCTCCTCTATTTTTCCTTCCATTTTTTTTCCATTTCTTATTAATTCCCTCTTCATGCAGTGCATGCACTTAAGCAAAAAACTTCGCAGCTATATTTCTCATTTTGTCAAATTTGTCGTGTGCTGTCTATCGGCAGTATGTTTTTTTTTTTTGGTTAGCGCCAAGTGGATGTTCTCAAGCGATTCGATATTGAGCTCTTTGTAAAAGCCTTTGTTTTAGGAATTATAAAAGCATCTCTAGCAGAGTCATTATATTTGCCCAATCATTATAATAACTGCCATTACGATGATTTTATGCCAAACGGACAATCTGACATAGTCGTCATATGCCCTCCGAGCTTCATAATTTATGGAGCCCTTACCCTTCATATATGGAGTCTTGCGGCAGCCTTTTGAAGCACACTTCATATGACAGTTGTATGTGATATGTGTGACAGAAAGGAGAGTCCCCCACCTCACATGAGATCTCTATTTTAATTGAGGAAAAAGGAAGTCTCATTGACACATGGGTCCCACGATTATGAAAGAAACTATATGGCGACTCTGTGTTTGCGTATCACCTCGGCAACCACCATAATTCATATGAAGCGCGCTATATGAATATGGAGGCTGCCAATATGAGTATATGACAATTTTTTAGAGTCGCTCTAAGCTCTATGTCTTTTAAAACTCCAACAATAAATAACTATGTTTTTTACACTAGATAAACAACGTTTATTTTAGACCTATGTAAACAAATTTTGAAAACCGCTCGACAATTTAAATTCTAATCGACTATGGCAATACAATATCTTTTTTGAAGCACAAACCATAGAACAATAGTTCTTCCGTAATTTTCATTAATCAGGCAAAAACGTAATATTTACAGAAACAAGAGAAAGAAAACTAAATCCTAAAGCTAACTTAAGCAATCCCTGCTCGTGGAATCATCAGATTACCAATGTACTGCTCCTGTCACAAAACTCATACTGGATGAGAGTTTGATCACCGCCTTAAGCAGTTTAAGTACTTGGGCTTGATCATGTGCTCCAGCAGCAATAGATCAGCTTTGAGTCTGAATTTCCAGCAATTAACACTTGTTTATTCTCGTCTGAATAATTTCTCATTCCTTTGCAACCAAATATTCCAGCTTCCTTGGATATTATATCCATTGCAATCTTAGGAGGAAGTTGGCTTTGAGCTAGAAGGATGTCATCAAAAATTGAAATTCCCAGCCTCATGTTTGGGATGATACTGCTCCAACAGCCTTGTGCAAGACATCAGTCCCAAAAAAGGTGTCTTAACACCTCTGCATTCTCATTGCAAAAGACAGAGTTATAGCAATCCATAGGAAAACTTTTCCTCCTTAAGAGGTTTCTTGTATTAACTCTACCGTGTAGGAGAAGACAGAAAAAGATCTTGTGTCCGGGTCAATTAGATGTTTTCCGTATATCCTTGAACAACACTTGATATTGCTTGCCCTCACAAATTTGGTGGTACATCTTAATGGATGAGTATTTGTCATTTTTTACTCTGTCCAATCCAGTGATCATTTCTTTGAGGGCTTTTGTGCAGATCTAGCAACCCCAATAGTATATCTTTTCACACTAGGCTAGTAGTATATGTTTAGATCTATGGGAATAAATTTTTAGAAATGATGGAAACTAAGTTAATACTGAGTTGATTGAGAACGAGTTTTTGTTAGTTTTGCTTGAAAAAAACCCTTAGTTCTAGTTTATTAGAGTTGTTAGGGTTTGGTTAGTTTCTTTTTCGGTTTCACTATTTCATTATTTTCGTTGCTTCGTTTTACAGCTGGCTGTACCTAGTATCATTTTCATGTTTTTGTTTTGTATACAAAATGATACGCGGTGGGTTGTGTGTTTAATAAATAAGAAGGCACCTCGGCCACACGAGAACATGCCTGGCTAGTGGGGAAAACATGCCGAGTTTTAGAAACTCGATCAATATTCATCTCTTGAAGGATTAGACCTTGGTGATCCAACACACGTGACCTGTATCAACAACCAGAGCGCACTTGGGACAGCTCATTTTAACCTATTCCTTCATTCTAGTTTTATGAACCTTCCGGTTCATGTCTATTTTTTCCTGTTTAGGGAACCTTCTCGAAGGTTCATGAACCGAGTTTTTTTACTGTACTGTTTTTTTTTTTCTGTTTCTGGGGGGGGGGGGGGGGGGGGGGGGGGGGGGGGGGGGGGGGGGGGGGGGGGGGGGGGGGGGGGGGGGGGGGGGGGGGGGGGGGGGGGGGGGGGGGGGGGGGGGGGGGGGGGGGGGGGGGGGGGGGGGGGGGGGGGGGGGGGGGGGGGGGGGGGGGGGGGGGGGGGGGGGGGGGGGGGGGGGGGGGGGGGGGGGGGGGGGGGGGGGGGGGGGGGGGGGGGGGGGGGGGGGGGGGGGGGGGGGGGGGGGGGGGGGGGGGGGGGGGGGGGGGGGGGGGGGGGGGGGGGGGGGGGGGGGGGGGGGGGGGGGGGGGGGGGGGGGGGGGGGGGGGGGGGGGGGGGGGGGGGGGGGGGGGGGGGGGGGGGGGGGGGGGGGGGGGGGGGGGGGGGGGGGGGGGGGGGGGGGGGGGGGGGGGGGGGGGGGGGGGGGGGGGGGGGGGGGGGGGGGGGGGGGGGGGGGGGGGGGGGGGGGGGGGGGGGGGGGGGGGGGGGGGGGGGGGGGGGGGGGGGGGGGGGGGGGGGGGGGGGGGGGGGGGGGGGGGGGGGGGGGGGGGGGGGGGGGGGGGGGGGGGGGGGGGGGGGGGGGGGGGGGGGGGGGGGGGGGGGGGGGGGGGGGGGGGGGGGGGGGGGGGGGGGGGGGGGGGGGGGGGGGGGGGGGGGGGGGGGGGGGGGGGGGGGGGGGGGGGGGGGGGGGGGGGGGGGGGGGGGGGGGGGGGGGGGGGGGGGGGGGGGGGGGGGGGGGGGGGGGGGGGGGGGGGGGGGGGGGGGGGGGGGGGGGGGGGGGGGGGGGGGGGGGGGGGGGGGGGGGGGGGGGGGGGGGGGGGGGGGGGGGGGGGGGGGGGGGGGGGGGGGGGGGGGGGGGGGGGGGGGGGGGGGGGGGGGGGGGGGGGGGGGGGGGGGGGGGGGGGGGGGGGGGGGGGGGGGGGGGGGGGGGGGGGGGGGGGGGGGGGGGGGGGGGGGGGGGGGGGGGGGGGGGGGGGGGGGGGGGGGGGGGGGGGGGGGGGGGGGGGGGGGGGGGGGGGGGGGGGGGGGGGGGGGGGGGGGGGGGGGGGGGGGGGGGGGGGGGGGGGGGGGGGGGGGGGGGGGGGGGGGGGGGGGGGGGGGGGGGGGGGGGGGGGGGGGGGGGGGGGGGGGGGGGGGGGGGGGGGGGGGGGGGGGGGGGGGGGGGGGGGGGGGGGGGGGGGGGGGGGGGGGGGGGGGGGGGGGGGGGGGGGGGGGGGGGGGGGGGGGGGGGGGGGGGGGGGGGGGGGGGGGGGGGGGGGGGGGGGGGGGGGGGGGGGGGGGGGGGGGGGGGGGGGGGGGGGGGGGGGGGGGGGGGGGGGGGGGGGGGGGGGGGGGGGGGGGGGGGGGGGGGGGGGGGGGGGGGGGGGGGGGGGGGGGGGGGGGGGGGGGGGGGGGGGGGGGGGGGGGGGGGGGGGGGGGGGGGGGGGGGGGGGGGGGGGGGGGGGGGGGGGGGGGGGGGGGGGGGGGGGGGGGGGGGGGGGGGGGGGGGGGGGAGCCTTATTTCCGAAGTAATATATTTTTCATGAACAACAAAATAGGCCTCCGGCCTTGGGCGTACGGACCTAGAAATTTATACTCCCGGTATAAAGACAAATAATGTACAACATATACTTCGTGATAAATTTACTAGTGTCAGATGTGGGTAGTGAAATGAATTTGATATCCCGATAAAAAGTATATATGTAAATGCCGAATAGTCACACATTTTATCCAGTAATTACATGAACACATATTCGGAAATACGCAACCGAGAGATATCACGCAGGGAGAGTAGTGCCCAGGCTCATCTGCACCCGATCAGAAAAAAATTCGAAAAAAATACTAGAAAAATTAAAAAAATTCCAATTTTTTCCCATGGTAGAAAATTTATTGCGTGAGGTTTGCTCCAAATATTAGCTCATTTGGACATATGAGTAACTCTCAGCAAAAAAGACAAATCGGGTCAAAACAGTACATAAAGAGTAAACTGTTTTACAGACGCCGAATTTGTCTTTTTTGCCGAGAGTTGCTCAGTTGTCCAAATCATATGAAAATTGGGTCGGACCTCACGCACCAAATTGTCTACCATGGGAATTTTTTTTTGAATTTTTTGATTTTTTTCTAGTATTTTTTTCAATTTTTTTATCCAACACGGGTGCAGATGAGCCCGGGCTCAGAAAAAGATTTTCGTTATACCCTTCTTTCTTTTTAGCCTATATGTCAAGCTCCTTCTTAATAAATGGGTGATACAGTTCTTTTGTCAAAGAAGACATATGCAGCTGAACGGTTGTACATTCCTAGACTAGTTTTCTCAAAATAAATAAATTCTAAACTAGTGCTAGTTGCACATAAATTCGAGCTTAGATAAAAATGTATTTGACAGAGAAATTAGCACGTCCACAGTAGCTAGCTGTTACAGTCCACAAGTTGTCAAGTTCCTTCGAGCATTCAGCAAACTTTCCCGCCCTCAAAAAAAAGGGGGGGGGGGGAAAGGAAACTTTCCCGCCCTTGGATTTCCTTTGCTTGCATGTTATGGGCGTCAGTGTGCGTAGGTCCGTGACTGTGATCTGTGTACGTATGCATGTCCCGCCGCACGTGCCAACATTTTTACTCGGTCGTCACTGACCGGCCGCACGCACGTTTCCTGGATCGATCTCCCAGCTGCTGACTAATGGACCAGCGGATCACAGCCTTTGCCGGTGGGAGGTCCCCGTTTTTAGGTATTTTTTCGAGTTTTCTCAGGGTTTGTGTCATGCTTAAGAAAACGAGGCGACAACGGCTTCTTGAAGATAGAATAAGATTCTCCCCGTCTAACCCATGTTCCGGCGATGTTTCTAGCGTCGTCGCAGGGCGTGTAGAGGTGTGTTCCAGCGGATCTTGTGCGATCCAGTCGACATTTGTCTTCGGTGGGATGCGCCTGTATTTGATCTTCGTTGCAGGTTGGATCCTTCTGATTTACGCTTCTCTTTATCGGCGATGGTTGTTGTTCTGATAAGTTGCTTCTATGGGGCCTTAGGACGTCGACTTGCCAGTTGTATACTACAACAATGTTTGCTCGACTCCGATGAGGGAGGTGCGATGACGGCGGCGCGCTTTCAACTCGCTCCAGTGCTTGTAGTCGTCGCTAGGTAGTCTACGGGCTTGGATGTAATTTTTTACTTCTGGTGTTCTTTGTACTACCTTGACAGTTGATGATTAGATCGGAAGTTTTCTTGAAAAAGATAATGTATATTAAGTATTTTCTCTTCTTTCATTATTCTTCGGATGGCTAGCTGATCGGCCTTGTCCGTGTATATCATATCTACAATAAGTATAACTCATTTTCTCTTTCTATCGAAGGCAGCGCTCGTCGCCACCTTACCCAAAAAAGAGAGGGGAAAACTCTGTTTATCATGTGTATTGCAAAAGTTTAGAATTACTGAGAAATCTACCACTATTTAACTATTAAATGTTTATATATTATTAATGGACAATATTCATGCCTCCTATCGGTTATTTGCCATCATTTTTCTGCTTCAATTTACTCTTGCGGTCTTGCCAATATTATTTGGAAAACATAAACCGCATATCTTCAAAAAAAAAAAAATTTGCGGGAACACATATCTTCATTCATGTGTTCATTTCTTAACATGTAAATTAAGGGTAAGAGACAGAGTTAGTTCCCTACTTTTAGAATTAACTTAAGAAGTGGAACCCATACGCAATGTTCCTGTCATCAATTAACTTAAGATAGTGTTGTATGATCTAGGTGTTGTGCTGATTTAACGCCTTTTGCTCGATCCAATGTGCATCTTTATTCCCCAATCCAAGAGCAGTTTAAAATATTTCATACAGTAGTAATTCAGTCGAGCTAATCATGCAGATTGGCACCTCTTTCAAAACCTTTGGAGACTGCCCAAAGTATACCGAGAGAGAAAAGAAAACTTAAAGCAGATACGAATTGAAAGGAACAAAAAGGAGGCCCTGCCGGCTGAATACGCTGTAAAAATGAAAAGGGAGGAAAGTAAAAAGATGGCAAAAGAAGGGATCAAAGATACGCCATGTGTAGACACTGAATTGCGCAGCAGCTTGTGCTCGTGCCACTACACTACACGCATGTAAAGGAGAATGTAATGACCGATGTGGTGGTGAATGGTGAGTGATGATGAAGGAAATGATCAACACTGCTGGCTCTTTTGTTTTTTGGGGTAAATCAGGCATGGGGTCCGCAGCAAGTCAAATTATGAACCAAAGCTTTGTGATTAGGATCTGGATACTCAATGGGTATCCCACGCATGTCCAAATTCCCGACTATTTCTTGGTCCACGTCCATGACTTAGAGAGTTATTTCTGAACCACCATCCGTGTCCATTCGATCAAGATTTTTTTTTAATCTCTTCCAGAGATCTTAGTGTAAAAAAAGAAAAGAGAAACAGACGTCTGAGAAATATCAAAACTGTTTAAATAATTAGGCAGATCCAGTGGGTCACTGTATGAAGGCAACGTGCGTGTACATACATACTCCAGGTAAGAAAATGCCGGTGTGAGATAAAAGTCGTACTAGGGCTAGTGTTCTAATGCACTTTCAGTTTTACCAGATCGGTGTTTATGTGGCTTGTACCTTGATCTTCATTATATGAATGAGACACATATTACCATGAGAAAAAAGTAACACTACAACCTACTATGAGAACCTGACACATCATCGATGGCTGAATAAAACCTCGCGACAAGCAATTATTTCTAGCCCAAGCGGCAAACTCATGACAAAATCAATGTTTTCGCTTGAAATATTTAATTTTTTTATTAAAATGCTCTATCAAATTAACTACTAGCAAATGGCAACATTTCCATGGCCCTAGCAAGTTACTCAAGATTGGCAAAATGTTACACAATGCATCTGCCCTAGGCAGATTCAGCACCAAAACACACCATGTGTTGTTAGCTAGCGCATGCAGGTGTAGACACACGATACAGGCACCCCCCTGAGACTAGAAATCTACCACCACTGCATCCCCTCTCAAAAAAAAAAAAAAAACCACCACTGCATCCACACATGTAGCCAGGCCAGCCACGGCATGCGCATTCATTCCCCAGCTATATTGCTGCAAGGGGCCATGCACTGCATGCATGAGACCGGCCGACTGACCCACACGTGAACACTTGAAGAGCCACCACATGTTGCATTAAATCTCTCGACATGCATGCATGGCGACGAGCAGTTTGGTGAAAGGCTTTTTACCTCCAGAAAAAAATCCCTGCCAGTTCGTGCACCACGCCGCTGTGCAGATGGAGCATGGCAGCATACTGTATGCGTGCATGTACACTTGCACAGTATGGTGCGTGACCGCGTGCAGCGTCAGGTGGTTCGTATTTACTTGTCTGATTGGTGAAATCTGTACACACGCGCGCGGGGGAGAGAGAGAGAGAGATTTGTTGAGGAAAGGGGAGTGTGTGCCACTTGACGGAAAGATGCCTTTGTCAGCAAAGCTGCAGGGCCATCAGCTCTGGTGCACGTACGTCATCTTTGATTGTGCCAATCAGTAGAAAAGCCACCGACGTGTGTAGTAGTTCATTCTCTTGAGCAAACTTGAAAAATGCACCCGGCTTTCAGGTTTATGCGCTGATCATTTCACCCTGAAACTCAGTTGACAGGAGAAATTAGTTAGGTTGGAAGTCCGGGGAAACGGCGAGTTTTGGCGGGCAAGTAAAGTGGTCAAGGTGACAAGCCTCTCGTCTCGTCACCCGTTTCAGGGCACGGTCTGCAAATTCCTCGAAGTTTTAACTATCCTATCCAGTAACAATTTACTGAACCATGTCCAGGTTTGGAACCGAAGATTGACTGGGCCACACTGAATCCTTTTGGTAGAAGATCCTTGCAAGCTAACTATAGCTAGCTAGCTATAGAATCTAGAAAAGAGTGGTCGGAGGGGCGCGCATGCATGGGTGCATGATAAGGTTTGACTAGTCGACCCGACTCGTCAGCGTCAACAAAAGCAAGCATGGATGCATGTGTGCTTCAGACTTTGAGACACACTACCCGCGGTGGAGTGGAGTGGTAGATTAGAGTATTCAGGGTTGAGATTCTCTCTGCCTTTTCATCCAGTACGTACGTATGCTCAAAAGGGTGCCCAGCTAGTTTTTCAACGCTTTCAAAAGTTTGGGTGGCACTCCAACGCGGAGCATCAAATCGATGATCATGCAACATCGAGCATTGAAGTTTTGAGTCATTTTACAGTGCATCCCGTCGATATGGACCTCGGAGCTGATTCGACGGTCCAGATTCAATATAATACGCTGATGCCACGTGTATTATACCAGAGGCCGAGGGGCATTTTCGGGAGAGAAAATATTTTGAACCGATCAGATTTTCCCTCTCAAATATTTGAAGGGTATTCTCGGTACGAATTTGAGGGGTATTTTCGGTTCGATTTTTATCCCGTTCGCTAGGGTTTATTCCTCGCCGCCGCTAGGGTTTTACTCCTCGCCGGCAGGATCTAGCCACGCGTCGTGGCCCCTCCCTCCCTCCACCCCAATTCCCTCGCGATCTCGCACCACCTTTTCAACGAAGAACACGAGAGGAGGCGCACTGCCCTCCCCGTGGCGGCCGCCGGCGAAGATTCGGCGCCATCCCACCTCCCAGTCCTTCATGCGGGTGCCTATAGCCACAAGGTTATAGGCAACCTCTTTCCCACACCCCACTTGGTTGTTTGCGTCCTCTACATCACCTCTCCGCCATGGCCGCAGCTTTGATCTGGCCATGCATCTCGCCCGAAGGCAAGGTGGTTGGGTATGGATCATGTGCTCGCTGCTGACGGGGTACTGTGGGACTGGATGAAGCCGGCCGGCCTTGACGGCCAGCCCCATTCGTCCAGCCCCGACTGCAAGATCTACGAACGTTCAATCGTTGCATTCATACACTTATACATTTAATTCAACCTGTATTCTTTCAATTTGGCTGATAGATGAGATTTGGAGATCAGGAGAGATGATAATCAATTAATTTCGGAATGTACTATAAACAATTCATAGCTTATGTTGCTCAATATTTACGATGCTCGCTTCTTCTTGTGCAATTGCTGGACTGGGATCATCAGACTTGTCATGTGCTTTATAAAAAAATTTAGATTCACATGGGATATCCACCGTTTGAAGATTAGTGTTAATTCTTATTATGATGTTTTAGCCTTGTTAAAGAGAGAGTAATGATCCTCGCAAAAAGCAGAGAGAAAGGAATGAGCATTTGATTCTTGCATATGTTGCATTTCATTCTTCCGTGTTTAGTTATGTCCAACGTTTGTTACATGGACACATTTGACATGGTTAGTACAAGTAGTAAATTTTCCTCTGTTTTGCAGGGCTATGACAGAACATGCTATGTGATTCCCTGAGGCAGGATGGATGTACCATGGCCACCCCACTATGCTCCTGAAGGTGATCCCTTCAATTCAGCGCACGCCCTACCATGCCACACCATGGTCGTTGCAGCACCTGCAGAGGCCCCCTATGTACATGCTTTACTCTTGTTATCCTATGCTCTCTTTTATTGGCTTTGTGGCCTGCCTACGAGACATTGGCTGTGTCATTTCCTGGGATAGCTGGGATTCCGTGTTGACTCATGCAGTATTTTTCCTTCTGTTGTGAGGCTATGCTCATGCTCGTACCTTTATCTCTCGTATGAAAATAAACATATCATAATCCATTATTATTCTAGGGTTGCTCGTGCACTATAATTGGTCCGAACCTTGCCCACGCACTGTTACTGTCACATGGTTGTAAAAAGCAAATATAGATTTCTATGAGCTCCCGTAGAGACCAAATTTATTTCAAGCAAAGTATTGTAACCAATATTATTGAAGTTTTACAACTTGACTCATCCGCAATGGACTAAGAACACGGCTAGGAAACCTTCTTCGGGACTAAAACCCAACCACACCCTACTCTATCGCTTTATGGCCAAGTGTACACTCCACATGTAAGAATGAACCACACTGCTGGACTAACTGCTTGCATCTTCATCGTCTTCAACCGCAGCTGCATCCGATAGCCTAGCATGGTACTGCTTGAACCTTTTCCTGTATTTCATTTTGTTGTAGGGTGAATCGACAAGCACAACAGGTAGCTCTCTTCTGAATTTGTCGATGTAGGCCTGCATGAGAGGATATGTTAGTATCGTTCCATAAGTTTTAGAAAATGACAGAATTTTAGGTGTTACTCTACGTACTTGGTCATATTGCATCCTCAGTTTTTCTCCCATAAATAATTCGATGTTCTTCAGCATGTACAGTGCACAACAAGAACTGCAACATTTTATTTTGTTAGATCAGCATTTCATGTATTAACAATCTAAAACAAAAACAAAAGCTAATATTGTTGACTGACGTCTCATCGGCTTTTGGCACTTTAATAAGCTGTACTGGCCATTGCGTCATGTTAATGTCTTCCCATGCATTGCTTTCTATCCCACTGACTCGCATCGCTGCTCTCAGATGTGCTTCCATCCCACGTACCTGCAAGCCCAATGGGATGAGAAGTTGCCTACGATTAATACTTACATACGATGTTAAATCCTTTGTTATAATTAAATATGTTGAAATTCTCACCACGTTATTTACTTCTCTGGGTACCATACAGTGGAAAAGTGAATCAAGAACCCGAATCTCCTTCCTTCTGGGGTTTACGACCACAAGGAACCAGTGGACGTTTAAACTGTTTGTAGGTAGGAAAACCCGAAGTGCACAGATAATTAGATCAACGTGTATAGTAATAAAAAAATTCTGTTCCACGTCAGGTTAAAATACCATATCATGTTTCAGGTAGTTGGTGCCTTGTGTTATTCCAGGAATGCCTGCCAAAGCGTCCTGGTAGCACTCCTCTATCCTACCATCTCTTTCGAGCTTAGTGACGCCGGCCACCCTCTCAATGTAAACCACTTGGCCGTCCCTTGTGTCAATTGGTTCATCATGACGCATGAGCTGGATCACAGCATCAACCACCTAAAACAATAATCAAGTTAATCGTATTGTACAAAAATGAAACTTGATAAACTAATTTGTGAAATATCTTACTTCGTCACCCAGCCATACGCCATCTTCAGATTCATCTTTTTGGGTGAGGCATTGCAAATGCTTCGATAGCACGACAATGTCATCAACTAAGACCATTTGTTTTTCACGATTTGTAGTGTTGATCAGTGACGCCACGAAATCCTGTCGAGCCACGTCTAGCTGGTCCCTCTTCCATACAGGAACTTCTGACCTCTTTTTTAAGTTGCTAGAGCCGATTTTCCTCTTTTTATTGTTCGTGTCCTCGGAATCATTTGTAGACTCTGATGGAGTCTTGTTTTTTCCTTTTTTTCTTCTCAGTATCGTACGAAACGTACTCGTCATTCTTAAATAATTCCAATACCACCCTTTTCTTTTCGCCCCCATGATTTGGTGGCGTCGATTCAACCACACTTACTTCTTGCTGCTTTCGAAAGGATTCATCATGGCTGTCATCATCTGTGAAGGCACGGGGTTCTTCAGGCTCTCGCGATCCCGTAGCCTTCACAGAGTGGTGCTTACTCCGTCTGTTGAACAGATTCTGTCATACAAAATAAACCGCGTGTTAGCCTTTAGCAGATTCTTGCTCAATTATAGGTAAAATGTGCATCACCTGGAAAGCTTCAAGGCTTGTGGTGGCTTTGGAATGCATTTGCATATCCAAACTAGGAGCACCCTGGATATCATCCACCTCTTTAAAAAGCTTATGAACACCCCTGAGATCCTGTTCGATTTTTACAGCAGCTCTTTCGAATGCTTCGTTCTGTACGTGGAAGATCACATGTTATTTCTGAAACGACAATGATTGTTTCATAATTAAGTTAACATGCGTACGTCAAAATCTTCATCAAGGTTCTTCATGGGGGGCTCCATGTCATCCTTTTTTATTCCCTGCTTACAATGGTGCTTAGCAGCGACCTTCTTTACATCCTTTTGTTTCCCCTGGTCAGAAGCATGCCCAGCATTCTCAACAGAGGCCTCCATTGGGTGTGAAGGTGCCCCGAGGTCAGAAAGATGTATGTCTTCCACTCCTAGAAATATTCCATCGCGTTTTTTCTTAAAAAAATACATGTTAGTCTGGGGTGTTTTCGTAGTAAACTAATTTAGAAAAAACCTTGTACACGTAAATTTCCAATTATATATACTAATCTCATAATTCTATGCTTACGTTCAATTCTTTGATGAGGTCCTCCGTGAGCTTGCCACTTGTATGGGTACGCCTAAGGCACTCATCCATTTTCTTTTCAAGGGTGCACATCCTATCGACTTGTTCTGCACCGGCCTTCCGCACGAGGGAGGCAACTTCTTGCAAATCAGTCAATACATGTCCGACGAGTACCTTAATATGAGACTTTGAAACAGTTAGAATCATATAACTTCATACTAGTTGCAATGTTACAATATATATTTGTGCCTGATGTAACTCATTTACCTGAGCGCCAGTCTTCGGTTTGGCCAGCGTACCATCTCATGCTGGAATGAAAGGCCGCATCAGGTCCTCAACATACTGCAGTTTAGTGTCGTTATTATGATTTAGAAAATATGTTACATAATCCAGGCAATGTGCTGACATTTTACCTCTCCAACTCCCAGATAATTATTTTGGATGATGTTGTCAACCTTTTTTGCCTTCTCCTCGCTCTAGTTCTGGATCAGCGGCCTTAACCTTGATTCATACGAGATGCTCGAGTCCAATTGGTGCACTCTGAATTTCTCGTAGTATCATGTCTGCATGACAACAAAAGCAGTTTACAAACATTCTCGTACATTATGTAATGTATGTTAGGTAACTGATAATTGTACTACTGCGAATTACCTGCAGCAGTGGTAGGTTCCCCTCCAGATTTGCCTCACCATTTACAAAATTATTCATGCTATCCATAAGATAGTCAAGCGTTAGCTGTCCAAGATTTGTGCCCTTTATCGTCTCAATGTTTCTAACAATCCCAATATTTTTGTTATCCACATACTCCTCTTTTGTTCGGCATACATATTTGCCTATGGTGTACAAGACAAATGGCCTGATAAAATTTGGTGTGCTGTCGCCTTCCATCTTGGCTAGCAATCATTTGAAAGTTATTTTGGTGTCATTACGGTCTTTTAGTTTCTTCCACAACTCCATAGTATCATCAAGATTTGAAGGGACGTGCTTCTTCCCATCGCAGGGCATGCCTGTTATATGCGCTACATCTTCTAGTGTGATCCTACATAGTCTCCCATTGATGATAAAGGCATCCTGCTCTACATCATATGAATTAGCGATGGCCTGGCACAGTACACGTCTAATTTTGATGCTAGGTGTCTTGAGAAGTCCACCCAGTCCTATCAACTGGATGTACATCCTTTGCTGCGTGTTTAATCCGTTTATGAACTCCTCATATGGCGGCAAAGAAGCATCCTGGGTTCAATGGATGTGCAAGTGTGATTAGATTCAGCATGGTATACAATTTAAACACTCATACAGACGACTACAACTTATATATACCAACATAAAAATTGTGCTCTGCGCTACTGCATGAGGTAATTTGTTTACAAGCATGCTGAGTTCCATGAATGTGCAAATACTATCATTAGATTCAGCTTGGTTATGTTTGAACAATCATATAAGGTAATCTCCGTTGCAAGGCGCTTATCTGAAATAAAATAAAGATTGGAAAATAAAAAACTATCCAACCGTGGTCTCCTCAACTCTAGGCGCTAATCATGGTCAGTAGTATGGAATTAAAACATGGGCCATTGATGCCTTCCATAACTCATGCGGAAGGAAAAAAGAAGGCAAGCGCCCGCTGCACTAATTGGCATCGACAAGACTAGACGCTGGGAATTAGCCGGGAATTAATCAATGAACTGCCAATCTGGTAGGAAACAAATCCTAGCGCCCTCCCCTAACGCCCCCCAACTTAATTTGTTTAAAAACATGCTGAGTTACATGAATATGCAAACATTGAGTGGGGTTGCAGCAAGAGATCATGGGAGGAAGATCGTGGCACGAAAAAAGTAGCGGTTGCAGCAGGAGATCGTGGGGAGTTACCAGAGGATTCATGTTTGGCTCCGTCGTTCGGTCTTGCTGGATTCCTGGATTGCTCCGTCCTTCGGTCTTGCTGGTTTGGGTGGCGCAGAAGGACGAACTATGATCTACGAGGTTTCAAAGGATCCCTATTTATAGGGATCGTAACAACCCGGGCATATACCTATGTATCGAGTTTTTTGGTTGGAGGAAATCAAGGGAGGGGACCCACCTGGTTGAATATTAGGTAGGGCATGGAGAGTTTAGCTAAGGTAAGTTATGGTGTAAAAAAAAAGCTAAGGTAAGTTGCGTAACAACACGTAGGTCTCCTGAGAATCACGATTGTCAAAAAAATATAGTTCACGTTTCTTTGAAAATCAGCCAAAAGAACTGGACCGCTTTTATTATTGGTTATAAGTAAATTACTGGACCTCTTTTAGGATGAAAACTGGTTCTAAGTCAACTAGGATTGAGTGTTCACACGTGAAGTATTTTACTCTCTCTTGTGAAGCTATTTTATTGCCCATCCGATCTTGCATGCTCATGCTCATACCTTTTTTCCTCGTATATGTGAGACCAAATTTTGTTGATAATACTGAATCATGTCTGGTGCTGCTCAAGATGGCATGACACCATGGTTTTCACTTTCGGTGAGATTTTGATGAAATTAATTGAATTTCATTCATTTCAGCACTCACTGCAATATTTGCCTTTCGGCCAAAATATTTCAGCCTCACTGAATTTCGGCCAAAATATTTCAGCCTCACTGAATTTCGGCCAAAATATTTCAGCACTCGCTGAAATTTTTCTGAAACTTCCAACTAGCGATGGAAAAATTGACACGGCTTCATCTAGGTTTGCTCGTGCACTATGTAATTGTTCTAAATCTTGTCCAGACTCTGACGAAACTTAAATATAAATTTAAGAATTCAGTTAACCTTCCTAACCTTCAAAAGTTCTGGTTGTAAAAAGCAAATATATGTTTCAGCGTCTCCCATGAAGACCAAATTTATTTCAAGAATAGTATTTGGAACCAGTACTGTGAAGTATTACAACTTGATTAATCTGCACTGGACTAAGAACATGGCTAGGAAACCTTCTTCAGGACTAAAACCAAACCACACCCTACTCTACCGCTTCATAACCAAGTGCACACTCCATATATAAGAATCAACCACTGCTGGACTAACTGCTTGCATCTTCATGATCTTCAACCGCAGCTGCATCCGATAGGCTAGCATTGTACGTCTTCAGCCTTTTCATGGATTTCAATTTGTTGTAGGGCGAATTAAGAAGGACAATAGGCAGCTCTCTTCTATAATTGTCGATGTATGCCTGCATGGGAGGATATGTTAGTATCGTTCCATACGTTTACAAAATTGACAGAATTTTAGGTGTTACTCTACGTACTTGTTCATAATGCAGCATAAGATCTTCTCCCATAAAGAATTCGATGTTCTTCAGCATGTAGAGTGCACAAGAAGAACTACAACATTTAATTCTGTTAGCAGCATTTCACGTATTAACAATGAAAAACATAATTAGAAGCTAATATTGTTGACTGACGTGTCATCTTGTCTTGGCACAGGAACAAGCTTTACTGTCCATTGGGTCACATTAATGTCTTGCCATGCATGGCTTTGTGGTCCATTGATTCGCAGTGATGCTCTCAGATGTGCTTCCACCCCACGTATCTGCCAAGTCCATGGGATGAGAAGTTGCTCACGGTTCATGTTAGGTATGATGCTAAATCCTGTGTTATATTGAAAGACGTTTAAAATCTCACCACTTGAATCACTTGTGTGCATACTACATAGCTGAAAAGTGAATCAAGAATCTGAATCTCCCTCCTTCTGGGGTTTACGACCACAAGGAACCAGTGGGTGTTTGCCATGTTCGTAGGTAGGAAAACCTGGACAGCAAAGATGATTACATCGACATGCATAATAATTAGAAAAATAAATGTGTTTATGTCATGGTTAGATGGTACCAGATCATGTCTGAGGTAGTTGTCTCCTTTTGTTGTTCCATGATTGCCCGCCAAAGCGGCCTCGTGGCAGTTCTCTACCTTACCATCTCTTTCGAGCATAGCAACGCCAGCCACCCTCTCAATGTAAACCAGTTGCCCGTCCCTTATGTCCTTAGGATGATCATGACGCATGATCTGAATCACAGCATCAACCACCTAAAACAAAATTCAAGTTAATTGTACTGTGCAAAAGAAAATTGATAAACTAATTTGGCAAATATCTTACTTCGTCACCCAACCATTTGTCATCTTCGCCTCCATCTATCATGGCGAGGCATTGCAAATGCTTCTGTAGCAGAACAATGTCATCAATTACCACCAATTGTTTATCAAGATCTGAGGTGTTGACAATTTCGGCCACGTAATTCTGTCGAAACTTGTCAAGGTTGGTCTCCAGCCTCGAAGCACCTGTGTCTGTATCTTTTAAATTGCTTGCACGGTTTTTCCTCTTTGTATTATTTGTGTCCTTGGAATCGTTGGTAGACTCTGATGGAGTCCTGTTTTTCTTTCTCTTCTTATCACTATCGTACAGAACATAATCTTCATTGTTCAATAATGAAGATACCACTCTTTTCCGGCTGCTCGCACGAGTTGGTAGCATGGATTCAACCACACTATCTTGTCGCTGCTTTGCTAAAGAATCATCATAGTTGTCCTCATCAATTGGGAAGACATGGGGTTCTTCCGGCTCCCTTGTTCCCTTAGCCTTGGCAGACCGGTGCTTGCTTTTGGTACCTGCCTCTCCCCCCACCTCAATACTGATATCTTCGTCATCTTGATTTCTTCTTTCTTTAGCCTTTCGCACATTCTTATTGTGCCTCAAATTCAGAGGATCCTGTGATTCGAAATAAAGCACTTGTTAGCTTGCAATCTGCGTGAAATAAAAAAACAAAACCAGTTAAATGTAAAATGTGCATCACCTGGAAAGCTTCAAGGCTTGCGGTGGCTTTGGAATGCTTTCATGAATCCAAACTCGGAGCACCATGCGAAGCATCCACCTCTTTATAAAGCTGTGAAACATTCTTGAGGGGGGGGGGGGGGGGGGGGGGGGGGGGGGGGGGGGGGGGGGGGGGGGGGGGGGGGGGGGGGGGGGGGGGGGGGGGGGGGGGGGGGGGGGGGAAAACAAAATCAGTTAGATGTGAAATGTGTATCACCATGAAAGCTTCAAGGCTTGTGGTGGTTTTTGAATGCTTTCGCGATTGCAAACTAGGAGCAGGCTGCAAATCTTCAGCTACGTTCTTCATGGGGGTATCCATGTTATCTTTTTGTATTCCCTTAGCAGAAATGCCTTTGGCAATGACCTCCGTGTCTTTTTTTTGTTTTTGCTGGTGAGTAGTATTCTCTCCTGGGACCTCCATTGGGTCCGCAGGTACTCCCAGGTCAGATAGCTGTATGTCCTCTACTCCTGGGCGATCAGCATCAAATATTCCATAGCGGTGGTTCTTTAAAACAAATGTGTTAGTGTGGAGAGTATTGATAGTAAAAATATTTATAGAAACTCATAATGGTATACTTACATTGAATTCTGTGATGAGGTCGTCCGTGCGTCTGCCGTTCGCAAGTGTACGCCTAAGGCACTCGTCCATTTTTTTCGGGGGGGGGGGGGGGGGGGGGGGGGGGGGGGGGGGGGGGGGGGGGGGGGGGGGGGGGGGGGGGGGGGGGTACACGGCCCATGAGTGCCTTATCCTGCAAATTACAAGCAGTTAGAAGCATATGACTTCGATTGTACTTGCAAAGTTACAATATATATTTGTGCCTGATGTTCATCATTTACCTGACCGTCAGTCTTTGGTTTGACCGGCGTCCCAACTGGTGGCAGATTGAAAGGCCGCAGCAGGTCATCGACATACTGTATGTTAGTGTCGTTAGTATCATTCAAAACATATGGTAGATAATCCAGGCACACAGTACTAACACTTTACCTCTCCAACCCCTATATAATTTGGGGGGGGGGGGGGGGGGGGGGGGGGGGGGGGGGGGGGGGATTTACCTGACCGTCAGTCTTTGGTTTGACCGGCGTCCCAACTGGTGGCGGATTGAAAGGCCGCAGCAGGTCATCGACATACTGTATGTTAGTGTCGTTAGTATCATTCAAAACATATGGTAGATAATCCAGGCACACAGTTCTAACACTTTACCTCTCCAACCCCTATATAATTTTTGTTGATTATGTTGTCAACCTTCTGTGCCTTCTCGTCACTCCAGTTTTGGATCAGCGGCCTTAACCTTGATGCATACGAGATGGTAGAGTCCAATTGGTGCACCCTCCACTTCTCGTAGTACCACGTCTGCATTACAACAAAAACAGCTTAGAAAATTTTCCATAAAATTAAATGTATTGTATGTTAATAATGATTGTATTACTTGCAGCAGTGGTAGGTTGCCCTCCAGATTTGCTCCACCATTTACAAATTTCCTGACGCTAGGGGGGGGGGGGGGGGGGGGGGGGGGGGGGGGGGGGGGGGGGGGGGGGGGGGGGGGGGGGGGGGGGGGGGGGGGGGGGGGGGGGGGGGGGGGGGGGGGGGGGGGGGGGGGGGGGGGGGGGGGGGGGGGGGGGGGGGGGGGGGGGGGGGGGGGGGGGGGGGGGGGGGGGGGGGGGGGGGGGGGGGGGGGGGGGGGGGGGGGGGGGGGGGGGGGGGGGGGGGGGGGGGGGGGGGGGGGGGGGGGGGGGGGGGGGGGGGGGGGGGGGGGGGGGGGGGGGGGGGGGGGGGGGGGGGGGGGGGGGGGGGGGGGGGGGGGGGGGGGGGGGGGGGGGGGGGGGGGGGGGGGGGGGGGGGGGGGGGGGGGGGGGGGGGGGGGGGGGGGGGGGGGGGGGGGGGGGGGGGGGGGGGGGGGGGGGGGGGGGGGGGGGGGGGGGGGGGGGGGGGGGGGGGGGGGGGGGGGGGGGGGGGGGGGGGGGGGGGGGGGGGGGGGGGGGGGGGGGGGGGGGGGGGGGGGGGGGGGGGGGGGGGGGGGGGGGGGGGGGGGGGGGGGGGGGGGGGGGGGGGGGGGGGGGGGGGGGGGGGGGGGGGGGGGGGGGGGGGGGGGGGGGGGGGGGGGGGGGGGGGGGGGGGGGGGGGGGGGGGGGGGGGGGGGGGGGGGGGGGGGGGGGGGGGGGGGGGGGGGGGGGGGGGGGGGGGGGGGGGGGGGGGGGGGGGGGGGGGGGGGGGGGGGGGGGGGGGGGGGGGGGGGGGGGGGGGGGGGGGGGGGGGGGGGGGGGGGGGGGGGGGGGGGGGGGGGGGGGGGGGGGGGGGGGGGGGGGGGGGGGGGGGGGGGGGGGGGGGGGGGGGGGGGGGGGGGGGGGGGGGGGGGGGGGGGGGGGGGGGGGGGGGGGGGGGGGGGGGGGGGGGGGGGGGGGGGGGGGGGGGGGGGGGGGGGGGGGGGGGGGGGGGGGGGGGGGGGGGGGGGGGGGGGGGGGGGGGGGGGGGGGGGGGGGGGGGGGGGGGGGGGGGGGGGGGGGGGGGGGGGGGGGGGGGGGGGGGGGGGGGGGGGGGGGGGGGGGGGGGGGGGGGGGGGGGGGGGGGGGGGGGGGGGGGGGGGGGGGGGGGGGGGGGGGGGGGGGGGGGGGGGGGGGGGGGGGGGGGGGGGGGGGGGGGGGGGGGGGGGGGGGGGGGGGGGGGGGGGGGGGGGGGGGGGGGGGGGGGGGGGGGGGGGGGGGGGGGGGGGGGGGGGGGGGGGGGGGGGGGGGGGGGGGGGGGGGGGGGGGGGGGGGGGGGGGGGGGGGGGGGGGGGGGGGGGGGGGGGGGGGGGGGGGGGGGGGGGGGGGGGGGGGGGGGGGGGGGGGGGGGGGGGGGGGGGGGGGGGGGGGGGGGGGGGGGGGGGGGGGGGGGGGGGGGGGGGGGGGGGGGGGGGGGGGGGGGGGGGGGGGGGGGGGGGGGGGGGGGGGGGGGGGGGGGGGGGGGGGGGGGGGGGGGGGGGGGGGGGGGGGGGGGGGGGGGGGGGGGGGGGGGGGGGGGGGGGGGGGGGGGGGGGGGGGGGGGGGGGGGGGGGGGGGGGGGGGGGGGGGGGGGGGGGGGGGGGGGGGGGGGGGGGGGGGGGGGGGGGGGGGGGGGGGGGGGGGGGGGGGGGGGGGGGGGGGGGGGGGGGGGGGGGGGGGGGGGGGGGGGGGGGGGGGGGGGGGGGGGGGGGGGGGGGGGGGGGGGGGGGGGGGGGGGGGGGGGGGGGGGGGGGGGGGGGGGGGGGGGGGGGGGGGGGGGGGGGGGGGGGGGGGGGGGGGGGGGGGGGGGGGGGGGGGGGGGGGGGGGGGGGGGGGGGGGGGGGGGGGGGGGGGGGGGGGGGGGGGGGGGGGGGGGGGGGGGGGGGGGGGGGGGGGGGGGGGGGGGGGGGGGGGGGGGGGGGGGGGGGGGGGGGGGGGGGGGGGGGGGGGGGGGGGGGGGGGGGGGGGGGGGGGGGGGGGGGGGGGGGGGGGGGGGGGGGGGGGGGGGGGGGGGGGGGGGGGGGGGGGGGGGGGGGGGGGGGGGGGGGGGGGGGGGGGGGGGGGGGGGGGGGGGGGGGGGGGGGGGGGGGGGGGGGGGGGGGGGGGGGGGGGGGGGGGGGGGGGGGGGGGGGGGGGGGGGGGGGGGGGGGGGGGGGGGGGGGGGGGGGGGGGGGGGGGGGGGGGGGGGGGGGGGGGGGGGGGGGGGGGGGGGGGGGGGGGGGGGGGGGGGGGGGGGGGGGGGGGGGGGGGGGGGGGGGGGGGGGGGGGGGGGGGGGGGGGGGGGGGGGGGGGGGGGGGGGGGGGGGGGGGGGGGGGGGGGGGGGGGGGGGGGGGGGGGGGGGGGGGGGGGGGGGGGGGGGGGGGGGGGGGGGGGGGGGGGGGGGGGGGGGGGGGGGGGGGGGGGGGGGGGGGGGGGGGGGGGGGGGGGGGGGGGGGGGGGGGGGGGGGGGGGGGGGGGGGGGGGGGGGGGGGGGGGGGGGGGGGGGGGGGGGGGGGGGGGGGGGGGGGGGGGGGGGGGGGGGGGGGGGGGGGGGGGGGGGGGGGGGGGGGGGGGGGGGGGGGGGGGGGGGGGGGGGGGGGGGGGGGGGGGGGGGGGGGGGGGGGGGGGGGGGGGGGGGGGGGGGGGGGGGGGGGGGGGGGGGGGGGGGGGGGGGGGGGGGGGGGGGGGGGGGGGGGGGGGGGGGGGGGGGGGGGGGGGGGGGGGGGGGGGGGGGGGGGGGGGGGGGGGGGGGGGGGGGGGGGGGGGGGGGGGGGGGGGGGGGGGGGGGGGGGGGGGGGGGGGGGGGGGGGGGGGGGGGGGGGGGGGGGGGGGGGGGGGGGGGGGGGGGGGGGGGGGGGGGGGGGGGGGGGGGGGGGGGGGGGGGGGGGGGGGGGGGGGGGGGGGGGGGGGGGGGGGGGGGGGGGGGGGGGGGGGGGGGGGGGGGGGGGGGGGGGGGGGGGGGGGGGGGGGGGGGGGGGGGGGGGGGGGGGGGGGGGGGGGGGGGGGGGGGGGGGGGGGGGGGGGGGGGGGGGGGGGGGGGGGGGGGGGGGGGGGGGGGGGGGGGGGGGGGGGGGGGGGGGGGGGGGGGGGGGGGGGGGGGGGGGGGGGGGGGGGGGGGGGGGGGGGGGGGGGGGGGGGGGGGGGGGGGGGGGGGGGGGGGGGGGGGGGGGGGGGGGGGGGGGGGGGGGGGGGGGGGGGGGGGGGGGGGGGGGGGGGGGGGGGGGGGGGGGGGGGGGGGGGGGGGGGGGGGGGGGGGGGGGGGGGGGGGGGGGGGGGGGGGGGGGGGGGGGGGGGGGGGGGGGGGGGGGGGGGGGGGGGGGGGGGGGGGGGGGGGGGGGGGGGGGGGGGGGGGGGGGGGGGGGGGGGGGGGGGGGGGGGGGGGGGGGGGGGGGGGGGGGGGGGGGGGGGGGGGGGGGGGGGGGGGGGGGGGGGGGGGGGGGGGGGGGGGGGGGGGGGGGGGGGGGGGGGGGGGGGGGGGGGGGGGGGGGGGGGGGGGGGGGGGGGGGGGGGGGGGGGGGGGGGGGGGGGGGGGGGGGGGGGGGGGGGGGGGGGGGGGGGGGGGGGGGGGGGGGGGGGGGGGGGGGGGGGGGGGGGGGGGGGGGGGGGGGGGGGGGGGGGGGGGGGGGGGGGGGGGGGGGGGGGGGGGGGGGGGGGGGGGGGGGGGGGGGGGGGGGGGGGGGGGGGGGGGGGGGGGGGGGGGGGGGGGGGGGGGGGGGGGGGGGGGGGGGGGGGGGGGGGGGGGGGGGGGGGGGGGGGGGGGGGGGGGGGGGGGGGGGGGGGGGGGGGGGGGGGGGGGGGGGGGGGGGGGGGGGGGGGGGGGGGGGGGGGGGGGGGGGGGGGGGGGGGGGGGGGGGGGGGGGGGGGGGGGGGGGGGGGGGGGGGGGGGGGGGGGGGGGGGGGGGGGGGGGGGGGGGGGGGGGGGGGGGGGGGGGGGGGGGGGGGGGGGGGGGGGGGGGGGGGGGGGGGGGGGGGGGGGGGGGGGGGGGGGGGGGGGGGGGGGGGGGGGGGGGGGGGGGGGGGGGGGGGGGGGGGGGGGGGGGGGGGGGGGGGGGGGGGGGGGGGGGGGGGGGGGGGGGGGGGGGGGGGGGGGGGGGGGGGGGGGGGGGGGGGGGGGGGGGGGGGGGGGGGGGGGGGGGGGGGGGGGGGGGGGGGGGGGGGGGGGGGGGGGGGGGGGGGGGGGGGGGGGGGGGGGGGGGGGGGGGGGGGGGGGGGGGGGGGGGGGGGGGGGGGGGGGGGGGGGGGGGGGGGGGGGGGGGGGGGGGGGGGGGGGGGGGGGGGGGGGGGGGGGGGGGGGGGGGGGGGGGGGGGGGGGGGGGGGGGGGGGGGGGGGGGGGGGGGGGGGGGGGGGGGGGGGGGGGGGGGGGGGGGGGGGGGGGGGGGGGGGGGGGGGGGGGGGGGGGGGGGGGGGGGGGGGGGGGGGGGGGGGGGGGGGGGGGGGGGGGGGGGGGGGGGGGGGGGGGGGGGGGGGGGGGGGGGGGGGGGGGGGGGGGGGGGGGGGGGGGGGGGGGGGGGGGGGGGGGGGGGGGGGGGGGGGGGGGGGGGGGGGGGGGGGGGGGGGGGGGGGGGGGGGGGGGGGGGGGGGGGGGGGGGGGGGGGGGGGGGGGGGGGGGGGGGGGGGGGGGGGGGGGGGGGGGGGGGGGGGGGGGGGGGGGGGGGGGGGGGGGGGGGGGGGGGGGGGGGGGGGGGGGGGGGGGGGGGGGGGGGGGGGGGGGGGGGGGGGGGGGGGGGGGGGGGGGGGGGGGGGGGGGGGGGGGGGGGGGGGGGGGGGGGGGGGGGGGGGGGGGGGGGGGGGGGGGGGGGGGGGGGGGGGGGGGGGGGGGGGGGGGGGGGGGGGGGGGGGGGGGGGGGGGGGGGGGGGGGGGGGGGGGGGGGGGGGGGGGGGGGGGGGGGGGGGGGGGGGGGGGGGGGGGGGGGGGGGGGGGGGGGGGGGGGGGGGGGGGGGGGGGGGGGGGGGGGGGGGGGGGGGGGGGGGGGGGGGGGGGGGGGGGGGGGGGGGGGGGGGGGGGGGGGGGGGGGGGGGGGGGGGGGGGGGGGGGGGGGGGGGGGGGGGGGGGGGGGGGGGGGGGGGGGGGGGGGGGGGGGGGGGGGGGGGGGGGGGGGGGGGGGGGGGGGGGGGGGGGGGGGGGGGGGGGGGGGGGGGGGGGGGGGGGGGGGGGGGGGGGGGGGGGGGGGGGGGGGGGGGGGGGGGGGGGGGGGGGGGGGGGGGGGGGGGGGGGGGGGGGGGGGGGGGGGGGGGGGGGGGGGGGGGGGGGGGGGGGGGGGGGGGGGGGGGGGGGGGGGGGGGGGGGGGGGGGGGGGGGGGGGGGGGGGGGGGGGGGGGGGGGGGGGGGGGGGGGGGGGGGGGGGGGGGGGGGGGGGGGGGGGGGGGGGGGGGGGGGGGGGGGGGGGGGGGGGGGGGGGGGGGGGGGGGGGGGGGGGGGGGGGGGGGGGGGGGGGGGGGGGGGGGGGGGGGGGGGGGGGGGGGGGGGGGGGGGGGGGGGGGGGGGGGGGGGGGGGGGGGGGGGGGGGGGGGGGGGGGGGGGGGGGGGGGGGGGGGGGGGGGGGGGGGGGGGGGGGGGGGGGGGGGGGGGGGGGGGGGGGGGGGGGGGGGGGGGGGGGGGGGGGGGGGGGGGGGGGGGGGGGGGGGGGGGGGGGGGGGGGGGGGGGGGGGGGGGGGGGGGGGGGGGGGGGGGGGGGGGGGGGGGGGGGGGGGGGGGGGGGGGGGGGGGGGGGGGGGGGGGGGTACGGGTACGCCTAAGGCACTCATCCATTTTCTTTTCAAGGGTGCACATCCTATGGTTTTGTTCTGTACCGGACTCCCGCACGAGGGAGGCAACTTCTTGCAAATCAGTCAATACACGTCCGACGAGTACCTTAATCTGAGACTTTGAAACAGTTAGAATCATATAACTTCATACTAGTTGGAATGTTACAATATATATTTGTGCCTTATGTAACTCATTTGGGGGGGGGGGGGGGGGGGGGGGGGGGGGGGGCCTGAGCGCCAGTCTTCGGTTTGGCCAGCGTACCATCTCGTGCTGGAATGAAAGGCCTCATCAGGTCCTCAACATACTGCAGTTTAGTGTCGTTAGTATGATTTAGAAAATATATATGTTACATAATCCAGGCAATGTGCTGACATTTTACCTCTCCAACTCCCAGATAATTATTCTGGATTATATTGTCAACCTTTTTTGCCTTCTCCTCGCTCCAGTTCTGGATCAGCGGCCTTAACCTTGATTCATACGAGATGCTAGAGTCCAATTGGTGCACTCTGAACTTCTCGTAGTACCATGTCTGCATGACAACAAAAGCAGTTTACAAACATTCCCGTACATTATGTAATGTATGTTAGGTAACTGATAATTGTACTACTACGAATTACCTGCAGCAGTGGTAGATTCCCCTCCAGAATTGCCTCACCATTTACAAAATTCTTCACGCTATCCATAAGATAGTCAAGCGTTAGCTGTCCAAGATTTGTGCCCTTTATCGTCTCAACGTTTCTAACAATCCCAATATATTTGTTATCCACATACTCCTCTTTTGTTCGGCATACATATTTGCCTATGGTGTACAAGACAAATGGCCTGACAAAATTTGGTGTGCTGTCGACTTTCATCTTGGCTAGCAATCCTTTGAAAGTTATTTTGGTGTCATTACGGTCTTTCAGTTTCTTCCACAACTCCATATTATCATCAAGATTTGAAGGGACGTGCTTCTTCCCATGGCAGGGCATGCCTGTTATATGCGGGGGGGGGGGGGGGGGGGGGGGGGGGGGGGGGGGGGGGGGGGGGGGGGGGGGGGGGGGGGGGGGGGGGGGGGGGGGGGGGGGGGGGGGGGGGGGGGGGGGGGGGGGGGGGGGGGGGGGGGGGGGGGGGGGGGGGGGGGGGGGGGGGGGGGGGGGGGGGGGGGGGGGGGGGGGGGGGGGGGGGGGGGGGGGGGGGGGGGGGGGGGGGGGGGGGGGGGGGGGGGGGGGGGGGGGGGGGGGGGGGGGGGGGGGGGGGGGGGGGGGGGGGGGGGGGGGGGGGGGGGGGGGGGGGGGGGGGGGGGGGGGGGGGGGGGGGGGGGGGGGGGGGGGGGGGGGGGGGGGGGGGGGGGGGGGGGGGGGGGGGGGGGGGGGGGGGGGGGGGGGGGGGGGGGGGGGGGGGGGGGGGGGGGGGGGGGGGGGGGGGGGGGGGGGGGGGGGGGGGGGGGGGGGGGGGGGGGGGGGGGGGGGGGGGGGGGGGGGGGGGGGGGGGGGGGGGGGGGGGGGGGGGGGGGGGGGGGGGGGGGGGGGGGGGGGGGGGGGGGGGGGGGGGGGGGGGGGGGGGGGGGGGGGGGGGGGGGGGGGGGGGGGGGGGGGGGGGGGGGGGGGGGGGGGGGGGGGGGGGGGGGGGGGGGGGGGGGGGGGGGGGGGGGGGGGGGGGGGGGGGGGGGGGGGGGGGGGGGGGGGGGGGGGGGGGGGGGGGGGGGGGGGGGGGGGGGGGGGGGGGGGGGGGGGGGGGGGGGGGGGGGGGGGGGGGGGGGGGGGGGGGGGGGGGGGGGGGGGGGGGGGGGGGGGGGGGGGGGGGGGGGGGGGGGGGGGGGGGGGGGGGGGGGGGGGGGGGGGGGGGGGGGGGGGGGGGGGGGGGGGGGGGGGGGGGGGGGGGGGGGGGGGGGGGGGGGGGGGGGGGGGGGGGGGGGGGGGGGGGGGGGGGGGGGGGGGGGGGGGGGGGGGGGGGGGGGGGGGGGGGGGGGGGGGGGGGGGGGGGGGGGGGGGGGGGGGGGGGGGGGGGGGGGGGGGGGGGGGGGGGGGGGGGGGGGGGGGGGGGGGGGGGGGGGGGGGGGGGGGGGGGGGGGGGGGGGGGGGGGGGGGGGGGGGGGGGGGGGGGGGGGGGGGGGGGGGGGGGGGGGGGGGGGGGGGGGGGGGGGGGGGGGGGGGGGGGGGGGGGGGGGGGGGGGGGGGGGGGGGGGGGGGGGGGGGGGGGGGGGGGGGGGGGGGGGGGGGGGGGGGGGGGGGGGGGGGGGGGGGGGGGGGGGGGGGGGGGGGGGGGGGGGGGGGGGGGGGGGGGGGGGGGGGGGGGGGGGGGGGGGGGGGGGGGGGGGGGGGGGGGGGGGGGGGGGGGGGGGGGGGGGGGGGGGGGGGGGGGGGGGGGGGGGGGGGGGGGGGGGGGGGGGGGGGGGGGGGGGGGGGGGGGGGGGGGGGGGGGGGGGGGGGGGGGGGGGGGGGGGGGGGGGGGGGGGGGGGGGGGGGGGGGGGGGGGGGGGGGGGGGGGGGGGGGGGGGGGGGGGGGGGGGGGGGGGGGGGGGGGGGGGGGGGGGGGGGGGGGGGGGGGGGGGGGGGGGGGGGGGGGGGGGGGGGGGGGGGGGGGGGGGGGGGGGGGGGGGGGGGGGGGGGGGGGGGGGGGGGGGGGGGGGGGGGGGGGGGGGGGGGGGGGGGGGGGGGGGGGGGGGGGGGGGGGGGGGGGGGGGGGGGGGGGGGGGGGGGGGGGGGGGGGGGGGGGGGGGGGGGGGGGGGGGGGGGGGGGGGGGGGGGGGGGGGGGGGGGGGGGGGGGGGGGGGGGGGGGGGGGGGGGGGGGGGGGGGGGGGGGGGGGGGGGGGGGGGGGGGGGGGGGGGGGGGGGGGGGGGGGGGGGGGGGGGGGGGGGGGGGGGGGGGGGGGGGGGGGGGGGGGGGGGGGGGGGGGGGGGGGGGGGGGGGGGGGGGGGGGGGGGGGGGGGGGGGGGGGGGGGGGGGGGGGGGGGGGGGGGGGGGGGGGGGGGGGGGGGGGGGGGGGGGGGGGGGGGGGGGGGGGGGGGGGGGGGGGGGGGGGGGGGGGGGGGGGGGGGGGGGGGGGGGGGGGGGGGGGGGGGGGGGGGGGGGGGGGGGGGGGGGGGGGGGGGGGGGGGGGGGGGGGGGGGGGGGGGGGGGGGGGGGGGGGGGGGGGGGGGGGGGGGGGGGGGGGGGGGGGGGGGGGGGGGGGGGGGGGGGGGGGGGGGGGGGGGGGGGGGGGGGGGGGGGGGGGGGGGGGGGGGGGGGGGGGGGGGGGGGGGGGGGGGGGGGGGGGGGGGGGGGGGGGGGGGGGGGGGGGGGGGGGGGGGGGGGGGGGGGGGGGGGGGGGGGGGGGGGGGGGGGGGGGGGGGGGGGGGGGGGGGGGGGGGGGGGGGGGGGGGGGGGGGGGGGGGGGGGGGGGGGGGGGGGGGGGGGGGGGGGGGGGGGGGGGGGGGGGGGGGGGGGGGGGGGGGGGGGGGGGGGGGGGGGGGGGGGGGGGGGGGGGGGGGGGGGGGGGGGGGGGGGGGGGGGGGGGGGGGGGGGGGGGGGGGGGGGGGGGGGGGGGGGGGGGGGGGGGGGGGGGGGGGGGGGGGGGGGGGGGGGGGGGGGGGGGGGGGGGGGGGGGGGGGGGGGGGGGGGGGGGGGGGGGGGGGGGGGGGGGGGGGGGGGGGGGGGGGGGGGGGGGGGGGGGGGGGGGGGGGGGGGGGGGGGGGGGGGGGGGGGGGGGGGGGGGGGGGGGGGGGGGGGGGGGGGGGGGGGGGGGGGGGGGGGGGGGGGGGGGGGGGGGGGGGGGGGGGGGGGGGGGGGGGGGGGGGGGGGGGGGGGGGGGGGGGGGGGGGGGGGGGGGGGGGGGGGGGGGGGGGGGGGGGGGGGGGGGGGGGGGGGGGGGGGGGGGGGGGGGGGGGGGGGGGGGGGGGGGGGGGGGGGGGGGGGGGGGGGGGGGGGGGGGGGGGGGGGGGGGGGGGGGGGGGGGGGGGGGGGGGGGGGGGGGGGGGGGGGGGGGGGGGGGGGGGGGGGGGGGGGGGGGGGGGGGGGGGGGGGGGGGGGGGGGGGGGGGGGGGGGGGGGGGGGGGGGGGGGGGGGGGGGGGGGGGGGGGGGGGGGGGGGGGGGGGGGGGGGGGGGGGGGGGGGGGGGGGGGGGGGGGGGGGGGGGGGGGGGGGGGGGGGGGGGGGGGGGGGGGGGGGGGGGGGGGGGGGGGGGGGGGGGGGGGGGGGGGGGGGGGGGGGGGGGGGGGGGGGGGGGGGGGGGGGGGGGGGGGGGGGGGGGGGGGGGGGGGGGGGGGGGGGGGGGGGGGGGGGGGGGGGGGGGGGGGGGGGGGGGGGGGGGGGGGGGGGGGGGGGGGGGGGGGGGGGGGGGGGGGGGGGGGGGGGGGGGGGGGGGGGGGGGGGGGGGGGGGGGGGGGGGGGGGGGGGGGGGGGGGGGGGGGGGGGGGGGGGGGGGGGGGGGGGGGGGGGGGGGGGGGGGGGGGGGGGGGGGGGGGGGGGGGGGGGGGGGGGGGGGGGGGGGGGGGGGGGGGGGGGGGGGGGGGGGGGGGGGGGGGGGGGGGGGGGGGGGGGGGGGGGGGGGGGGGGGGGGGGGGGGGGGGGGGGGGGGGGGGGGGGGGGGGGGGGGGGGGGGGGGGGGGGGGGGGGGGGGGGGGGGGGGGGGGGGGGGGGGGGGGGGGGGGGGGGGGGGGGGGGGGGGGGGGGGGGGGGGGGGGGGGGGGGGGGGGGGGGGGGGGGGGGGGGGGGGGGGGGGGGGGGGGGGGGGGGGGGGGGGGGGGGGGGGGGGGGGGGGGGGGGGGGGGGGGGGGGGGGGGGGGGGGGGGGGGGGGGGGGGGGGGGGGGGGGGGGGGGGGGGGGGGGGGGGGGGGGGGGGGGGGGGGGGGGGGGGGGGGGGGGGGGGGGGGGGGGGGGGGGGGGGGGGGGGGGGGGGGGGGGGGGGGGGGGGGGGGGGGGGGGGGGGGGGGGGGGGGGGGGGGGGGGGGGGGGGGGGGGGGGGGGGGGGGGGGGGGGGGGGGGGGGGGGGGGGGGGGGGGGGGGGGGGGGGGGGGGGGGGGGGGGGGGGGGGGGGGGGGGGGGGGGGGGGGGGGGGGGGGGGGGGGGGGGGGGGGGGGGGGGGGGGGGGGGGGGGGGGGGGGGGGGGGGGGGGGGGGGGGGGGGGGGGGGGGGGGGGGGGGGGGGGGGGGGGGGGGGGGGGGGGGGGGGGGGGGGGGGGGGGGGGGGGGGGGGGGGGGGGGGGGGGGGGGGGGGGGGGGGGGGGGGGGGGGGGGGGGGGGGGGGGGGGGGGGGGGGGGGGGGGGGGGGGGGGGGGGGGGGGGGGGGGGGGGGGGGGGGGGGGGGGGGGGGGGGGGGGGGGGGGGGGGGGGGGGGGGGGGGGGGGGGGGGGGGGGGGGGGGGGGGGGGGGGGGGGGGGGGGGGGGGGGGGGGGGGGGGGGGGGGGGGGGGGGGGGGGGGGGGGGGGGGGGGGGGGGGGGGGGGGGGGGGGGGGGGGGGGGGGGGGGGGGGGGGGGGGGGGGGGGGGGGGGGGGGGGGGGGGGGGGGGGGGGGGGGGGGGGGGGGGGGGGGGGGGGGGGGGGGGGGGGGGGGGGGGGGGGGGGGGGGGGGGGGGGGGGGGGGGGGGGGGGGGGGGGGGGGGGGGGGGGGGGGGGGGGGGGGGGGGGGGGGGGGGGGGGGGGGGGGGGGGGGGGGGGGGGGGGGGGGGGGGGGGGGGGGGGGGGGGGGGGGGGGGGGGGGGGGGGGGGGGGGGGGGGGGGGGGGGGGGGGGGGGGGGGGGGGGGGGGGGGGGGGGGGGGGGGGGGGGGGGGGGGGGGGGGGGGGGGGGGGGGGGGGGGGGGGGGGGGGGGGGGGGGGGGGGGGGGGGGGGGGGGGGGGGGGGGGGGGGGGGGGGGGGGGGGGGGGGGGGGGGGGGGGGGGGGGGGGGGGGGGGGGGGGGGGGGGGGGGGGGGGGGGGGGGGGGGGGGGGGGGGGGGGGGGGGGGGGGGGGGGGGGGGGGGGGGGGGGGGGGGGGGGGGGGGGGGGGGGGGGGGGGGGGGGGGGGGGGGGGGGGGGGGGGGGGGGGGGGGGGGGGGGGGGGGGGGGGGGGGGGGGGGGGGGGGGGGGGGGGGGGGGGGGGGGGGGGGGGGGGGGGGGGGGGGGGGGGGGGGGGGGGGGGGGGGGGGGGGGGGGGGGGGGGGGGGGGGGGGGGGGGGGGGGGGGGGGGGGGGGGGGGGGGGGGGGGGGGGGGGGGGGGGGGGGGGGGGGGGGGGGGGGGGGGGGGGGGGGGGGGGGGGGGGGGGGGGGGGGGGGGGGGGGGGGGGGGGGGGGGGGGGGGGGGGGGGGGGGGGGGGGGGGGGGGGGGGGGGGGGGGGGGGGGGGGGGGGGGGGGGGGGGGGGGGGGGGGGGGGGGGGGGGGGGGGGGGGGGGGGGGGGGGGGGGGGGGGGGGGGGGGGGGGGGGGGGGGGGGGGGGGGGGGGGGGGGGGGGGGGGGGGGGGGGGGGGGGGGGGGGGGGGGGGGGGGGGGGGGGGGGGGGGGGGGGGGGGGGGGGGGGGGGGGGGGGGGGGGGGGGGGGGGGGGGGGGGGGGGGGGGGGGGGGGGGGGGGGGGGGGGGGGGGGGGGGGGGGGGGGGGGGGGGGGGGGGGGGGGGGGGGGGGGGGGGGGGGGGGGGGGGGGGGGGGGGGGGGGGGGGGGGGGGGGGGGGGGGGGGGGGGGGGGGGGGGGGGGGGGGGGGGGGGGGGGGGGGGGGGGGGGGGGGGGGGGGGGGGGGGGGGGGGGGGGGGGGGGGGGGGGGGGGGGGGGGGGGGGGGGGGGGGGGGGGGGGGGGGGGGGGGGGGGGGGGGGGGGGGGGGGGGGGGGGGGGGGGGGGGGGGGGGGGGGGGGGGGGGGGGGGGGGGGGGGGGGGGGGGGGGGGGGGGGGGGGGGGGGGGGGGGGGGGGGGGGGGGGGGGGGGGGGGGGGGGGGGGGGGGGGGGGGGGGGGGGGGGGGGGGGGGGGGGGGGGGGGGGGGGGGGGGGGGGGGGGGGGGGGGGGGGGGGGGGGGGGGGGGGGGGGGGGGGGGGGGGGGGGGGGGGGGGGGGGGGGGGGGGGGGGGGGGGGGGGGGGGGGGGGGGGGGGGGGGGGGGGGGGGGGGGGGGGGGGGGGGGGGGGGGGGGGGGGGGGGGGGGGGGGGGGGGGGGGGGGGGGGGGGGGGGGGGGGGGGGGGGGGGGGGGGGGGGGGGGGGGGGGGGGGGGGGGGGGGGGGGGGGGGGGGGGGGGGGGGGGGGGGGGGGGGGGGGGGGGGGGGGGGGGGGGGGGGGGGGGGGGGGGGGGGGGGGGGGGGGGGGGGGGGGGGGGGGGGGGGGGGGGGGGGGGGGGGGGGGGGGGGGGGGGGGGGGGGGGGGGGGGGGGGGGGGGGGGGGGGGGGGGGGGGGGGGGGGGGGGGGGGGGGGGGGGGGGGGGGGGGGGGGGGGGGGGGGGGGGGGGGGGGGGGGGGGGGGGGGGGGGGGGGGGGGGGGGGGGGGGGGGGGGGGGGGGGGGGGGGGGGGGGGGGGGGGGGGGGGGGGGGGGGGGGGGGGGGGGGGGGGGGGGGGGGGGGGGGGGGGGGGGGGGGGGGGGGGGGGGGGGGGGGGGGGGGGGGGGGGGGGGGGGGGGGGGGGGGGGGGGGGGGGGGGGGGGGGGGGGGGGGGGGGGGGGGGGGGGGGGGGGGGGGGGGGGGGGGGGGGGGGGGGGGGGGGGGGGGGGGGGGGGGGGGGGGGGGGGGGGGGGGGGGGGGGGGGGGGGGGGGGGGGGGGGGGGGGGGGGGGGGGGGGGGGGGGGGGGGGGGGGGGGGGGGGGGGGGGGGGGGGGGGGGGGGGGGGGGGGGGGGGGGGGGGGGGGGGGGGGGGGGGGGGGGGGGGGGGGGGGGGGGGGGGGGGGGGGGGGGGGGGGGGGGGGGGGGGGGGGGGGGGGGGGGGGGGGGGGGGGGGGGGGGGGGGGGGGGGGGGGGGGGGGGGGGGGGGGGGGGGGGGGGGGGGGGGGGGGGGGGGGGGGGGGGGGGGGGGGGGGGGGGGGGGGGGGGGGGGGGGGGGGGGGGGGGGGGGGGGGGGGGGGGGGGGGGGGGGGGGGGGGGGGGGGGGGGGGGGGGGGGGGGGGGGGGGGGGGGGGGGGGGGGGGGGGGGGGGGGGGGGGGGGGGGGGGGGGGGGGGGGGGGGGGGGGGGGGGGGGGGGGGGGGGGGGGGGGGGGGGGGGGGGGGGGGGGGGGGGGGGGGGGGGGGGGGGGGGGGGGGGGGGGGGGGGGGGGGGGGGGGGGGGGGGGGGGGGGGGGGGGGGGGGGGGGGGGGGGGGGGGGGGGGGGGGGGGGGGGGGGGGGGGGGGGGGGGGGGGGGGGGGGGGGGGGGGGGGGGGGGGGGGGGGGGGGGGGGGGGGGGGGGGGGGGGGGGGGGGGGGGGGGGGGGGGGGGGGGGGGGGGGGGGGGGGGGGGGGGGGGGGGGGGGGGGGGGGGGGGGGGGGGGGGGGGGGGGGGGGGGGGGGGGGGGGGGGGGGGGGGGGGGGGGGGGGGGGGGGGGGGGGGGGGGGGGGGGGGGGGGGGGGGGGGGGGGGGGGGGGGGGGGGGGGGGGGGGGGGGGGGGGGGGGGGGGGGGGGGGGGGGGGGGGGGGGGGGGGGGGGGGGGGGGGGGGGGGGGGGGGGGGGGGGGGGGGGGGGGGGGGGGGGGGGGGGGGGGGGGGGGGGGGGGGGGGGGGGGGGGGGGGGGGGGGGGGGGGGGGGGGGGGGGGGGGGGGGGGGGGGGGGGGGGGGGGGGGGGGGGGGGGGGGGGGGGGGGGGGGGGGGGGGGGGGGGGGGGGGGGGGGGGGGGGGGGGGGGGGGGGGGGGGGGGGGGGGGGGGGGGGGGGGGGGGGGGGGGGGGGGGGGGGGGGGGGGGGGGGGGGGGGGGGGGGGGGGGGGGGGGGGGGGGGGGGGGGGGGGGGGGGGGGGGGGGGGGGGGGGGGGGGGGGGGGGGGGGGGGGGGGGGGGGGGGGGGGGGGGGGGGGGGGGGGGGGGGGGGGGGGGGGGGGGGGGGGGGGGGGGGGGGGGGGGGGGGGGGGGGGGGGGGGGGGGGGGGGGGGGGGGGGGGGGGGGGGGGGGGGGGGGGGGGGGGGGGGGGGGGGGGGGGGGGGGGGGGGGGGGGGGGGGGGGGGGGGGGGGGGGGGGGGGGGGGGGGGGGGGGGGGGGGGGGGGGGGGGGGGGGGGGGGGGGGGGGGGGGGGGGGGGGGGGGGGGGGGGGGGGGGGGGGGGGGGGGGGGGGGGGGGGGGGGGGGGGGGGGGGGGGGGGGGGGGGGGGGGGGGGGGGGGGGGGGGGGGGGGGGGGGGGGGGGGGGGGGGGGGGGGGGGGGGGGGGGGGGGGGGGGGGGGGGGGGGGGGGGGGGGGGGGGGGGGGGGGGGGGGGGGGGGGGGGGGGGGGGGGGGGGGGGGGGGGGGGGGGGGGGGGGGGGGGGGGGGGGGGGGGGGGGGGGGGGGGGGGGGGGGGGGGGGGGGGGGGGGGGGGGGGGGGGGGGGGGGGGGGGGGGGGGGGGGGGGGGGGGGGGGGGGGGGGGGGGGGGGGGGGGGGGGGGGGGGGGGGGGGGGGGGGGGGGGGGGGGGGGGGGGGGGGGGGGGGGGGGGGGGGGGGGGGGGGGGGGGGGGGGGGGGGGGGGGGGGGGGGGGGGGGGGGGGGGGGGGGGGGGGGGGGGGGGGGGGGGGGGGGGGGGGGGGGGGGGGGGGGGGGGGGGGGGGGGGGGGGGGGGGGGGGGGGGGGGGGGGGGGGGGGGGGGGGGGGGGGGGGGGGGGGGGGGGGGGGGGGGGGGGGGGGGGGGGGGGGGGGGGGGGGGGGGGGGGGGGGGGGGGGGGGGGGGGGGGGGGGGGGGGGGGGGGGGGGGGGGGGGGGGGGGGGGGGGGGGGGGGGGGGGGGGGGGGGGGGGGGGGGGGGGGGGGGGGGGGGGGGGGGGGGGGGGGGGGGGGGGGGGGGGGGGGGGGGGAGTCACTTCATGCATCTGGGTTAGACCGCCAAGACTGGTTTCTGATATGATGTACTTTTTGTGGTCTGGTGACAACAGTTTCATGGTTTTTCCGAACCTTGTCTGTGAGCATACTAACTTCATATGACCATGCTTTTCGGCGAGTTCCTGTTACATGCCATTAAATTATACTGAGTACACATGAATTATGTGTACGAAACGATTGTACACAAACAGTCAATTACTTACCGCATCGGTAATTTCGGAGATGGGCTTTTCTCCATTATGAAGGGGGGGGGGGGGGGGGGGGGGGGGGGGGGGGGGGGGGGGGGGGGGGGGGGGGGGGGTATCTGAAACTGACATTGCTGCCTCGTATGCAATGATAAAATCAGGCTCAATTAATCTGAACAAAATTGGAAAATGTATAACAAAATTAGCAGAGAATTAATTTTAACAAAATTAACTGGGTCATTTAACATATGATCCACTTATGGGTTTAAGCACAGAACCTATTTGGGTGCAAAACCTATGAGGGTTCAACAACTAAAGCATCGGCGGACAACGATTATAAAGAGTTACGATCAGCTAATACCTTATCTCGGAGATGGTGCCACCGAGTAGATGGCGGCGGTTAGTGCGTCGGAAACTATAAGTGCCGGTATAGCGCGGTCGACGGCGCAAAGGAAAAACGGCGCGTTCACGTGAGGAGGAGGCGGCGAGAAGAACACTGACGTCCGAGCCCTCAGATCACGTTGGCGGTGGGCGGCGAGTGGTGGCCGCCGACTCCTGTATTCCGTGGGCGACCGGCGTCTCCGATCTGATCTTGCAGCGGTCGTGGGAGGTGCGGACGGCCCGGGTGGTTAGAATGCGGAGCTGTAATCGCGGGATTTAGGGAGGGGTGGGCCGCGTGAGTTATGTGAGATTTGGATAAATGATATAAAGAAATAAGAAAATCTTGTGAACTCGGTGTGGGGTTTACGGGGTTTAGGGTTTAGGGGTTTAGGGTTATTAGGGTTTAGGGGTTTAGGGGTTTAGGGTTATCAGGGGTTAGGGTTATCAGGGTTTAGGGTTGAGTGTTTACATGCAAGCCCGGAAATGCGCGTGTCAGAGAACGTACTTGCATGTATATGTACTAATGATCCCAAACTTTCTTAATGGCATCCCATGACCACATAGAGAATGAATGCATAATGGTTTCCATGTTGGGCAAAATTTTGAATGTTTTTACGGTTTAGTGGGGGGGGGGGGGGGGGGGGGGGGGGGGGGGGGGGGGGGGGGGGGGGGGGGGGGGGGGGGGGGGGGGGGGGGGGGGGGGGGGGGGGGGGGGGGGGGGGGGGGGGGGGGGGGGGGGGGGGGGGGGGGGGGGGGGGGGGGGGGGGGGGGGGGGGGGGGGGGGGGGGGGGGGGGGGGGGGGGGGGGGGGGGGGGGGGGGGGGGGGGGGGGGGGGGGGGGGGGGGGGGGGGGGGGGGGGGGGGGGGGGGGGGGGGGGGGGGGGGGGGGGGGGGGGGGGGGGGGGGGGGGGGGGGGGGGGGGGGGGGGGGGGGGGGGGGGGGGGGGGGGGGGGGGGGGGGGGGGGGGGGGGGGGGGGGGGGGGGGGGGGGGGGGGGGGGGGGGGGGGGGGGGGGGGGGGGGGGGGGGGGGGGGGGGGGGGGGGGGGGGGGGGGGGGGGGGGGGGGGGGGGGGGGGGGGGGGGGGGGGGGGGGGGGGGGGGGGGGGGGGGGGGGGGGGGGGGGGGGGGGGGGGGGGGGGGGGGGGGGGGGGGGGGGGGGGGGGGGGGGGGGGGGGGGGGGGGGGGGGGGGGGGGGGGGGGGGGGGGGGGGGGGGGGGGGGGGGGGGGGGGGGGGGGGGGGGGGGGGGGGGGGGGGGGGGGGGGGGGGGGGGGGGGGGGGGGGGGGGGGGGGGGGGGGGGGGGGGGGGGGGGGGGGGGGGGGGGGGGGGGGGGGGGGGGGGGGGGGGGGGGGGGGGGGGGGGGGGGGGGGTGTTGACATGCTAGGCCGGAAATGCACGTGTCAGAGATCGTACTTGCGTGTATAATCCCAAAAATCTTTCATGGCATCCCATGACCACATAGAGAATGCATGCATAATGGTTTCCATGTGGGGTAAAAATTTGAATGTTTTTACGGTTTAGTGGGAGGGGGGGGTTTAGGGTTATCAGGGTTTAGGGTTTAAGGGTTTTAGGGTTGAAGGAACTATGTTTGTCTTACGATGGACGAAGCAAACACACCGGACATTGATGGAGCGTTGGTCTACAATGGAGTCCCTCCTGTAGCATCGATCTGGTCCGTCGACTGGCTCGGCCGACATACTTCGTGCCACATAGAGCATGCATGCATCCACTGAACCGGATCAATGTTGGGTTGGTTTACATGTACATGTACAGGGACCCGAAATGCGCGTGTCAGAGATCGTACTTGCGTGTACATGTACCATCCGTTCCATCCACTGGCTGGGCCGACAACCTTCGTGCCACATTGTTCACATTGTCCAATTAACACTTTGTATAGATTTTTTTCGTAAAAAATGAACGAAATAATGCAACTAATCTGAATGTAACGTTTGGCATGTATCAAACCAAGTTGTCACTATTCCTCAAAAAAAAGAACCCAGTTAGCCACTAATTGCGCCAAACATATCTCGTAATTACGAACGAAAATGGGTTGACAATTATATCTGGAAATTCTTGGACTGAATTTATTGCTCTTCCTTTTTTAGAGAACAATAAGTTAGAATGGTGGGCGGCGGGTTGGCATGGGTACGGCCATGGCTCGGGCTTGTGTCATATGTGGTTCGACCCGCGGTCAGTGCACATGTTTTGGAAGCCCCGAAAAGATCGCGCTCGTTAAAAAAAACTTGCATCGAAGCGCATTACTTCAAAATAACTAATTAACCCTACAATCACGGATATATACCTTCCCATTCTACCGCATATCTACCCTATCCTAACCACCCCCATCTACCTTGTTTCTCCTCACATAGCCATCGCCGGGATCGCGCCATCGCTTCTCAAGCGACCACGCCGACGCCGGATTAAAAAGGTCTCCTCCACGGCTTCTCTCATCTTCGATTGCAGTGCTGATTATTTTTTCCATTGATTCGACCAAGAAGTCATTTCCGAAGAGATTAGAAAATACAGCCTTTGCCATAGTTGAGTAGTTCTGGTGTAATTGGAGTACAGGATGTCATGCAAGAGCTTTTTGATTGATAGTTTGTAGTAGTTGTTCGTACGAAGGGGGGGGGGGGGGGGGGGGGGGGGGGGGGGGGGGGGGGGGGGGGGGGGGGGGGGGGGGGGGGGGGGGGGGGGGGGGGGGGGGGGGGGGGGGGGGGGGGGGGGGGGGGGGGGGTACGACAAGTCTTTGCATGAAGCGCGCCGGGAGATCGACTTGAAGGTGCAAAAGGATCGCGCTGAGGTAGATAAGAAACTCAAAAAAGAACGTTCATACGTGGACAGGATGATAAAGGAGGAGCGTGAGGAGTTTTCCCGTAAGATGGCGAAGATGCGTCTTGAGATTGAAGAAAAGTATAAGCGGGACTGTGAGGACATGGAAAAAAAGTTTTTCCTTGGCTACAAGGAAATGCATCAAACGTTGCAGAAGGACCGGAAGCTTGTGGACAGTATTATACAGACAGAGCGAGTCAGGATGGATGCCTATGTGTTGCAGGCACGTGCGGATATGGACAGTAAGCTGCTACAGGAGCGGTCGGACATGGATTATAAGGCCATGCTGGAGAAGGTCCGTTTGGAAGGACATATGTTAGAAGCCCGTGCGATCTCACGGCCACCCCGACAACATGTCTTCAATTTTTCTCCCCCTGTAAGTATCTCGCACCGATTCTATATATTAAGGACCTACGTATTCTATGATACAAACATCTTCAATTTGTGGCAACCTTATGTCGGCGATTGTATGTAGGCTAAGCATCATGAGACGGCACAGTCGCCATTCACTCGAGACATTGCGATAGAGTCACCCATTCAATGCCACATCAGTCCACCCCAACAACATATCGTCAATTCTCCCCTTGTAAGTACCTCGCAACGATGCATACCCAAGATATGGTATGACCTTTCAAAACTTGTGTGTAAACCCACTGTCGACGTTTCATATGCAGAATAAGAAACCTGTGATGGCAGAGTCCCCAGTCACACCACATGAAGGATACATTCCACATAACAAGGTGAGAAGGTTTGAGATGGCACAATCCCCAGTCACTCCACATGAAGGATACATTCCACAAAAGCAGGTAACAACGCCGCAATGTTGCTATGCACATACAAAATTATATTTGCCCCTTCACTCATTGAATGTATTAACTCTGATGTGAGATACTAGGTGCTGATCATGGAATTTTTTGTTAGTAGGGATGATGAGATGTCACATGTCCCGAGAGCATACTTTGATGAACACCCGGCAGAAGTCAGAATTTTTGAACCCGCCAAAGTGACCTACGATCTCATTATGAGTGAAATAAGAGATTCTTTTGGTTGCAAAATGGGAGCAGAACTGTACTACTTCTTTGTCGGGTCCGCGTGGAAGCTGCCAGAAGGAATGTTCTTGATTGCAAGACCAGATGATGTAGAAAAATGCTTTCTGATCTGAATGGCAGCAAGACATGTCACCTGTACACTGTGTACAATAGAACTACGGGTTGTTTTCCCGAGGATGACATTGATCCAGAGGTTTAAATTTTAAATGTTACATGCATCTAGTTTATGGCTACGTCTTTTTTGATTTCTTCCTAATACAATTCCTATGGTTTTCTACAGGAAGTGAGAATCCAAGAAATGGAGGGTCTTGCTAGAGAGTTGGCGGAGAAAGACCAAGAACAACTTCAGTTGTATGGTTACATTGATGTTAAAGAGAAAAATATTGAAGCACATGGGTCGTCGCCAAGCCCGACGCAATCTCCAACGACGCAACGCAAGAGGTCACTGGATTTTGGCAGTGCAGAAGACCATATGGAGTAGGCTCAATTGTTTTCAGAGTCGAAAACAATTCTAAAAAAGCCCAACCACTCTAAAACTTGTAATAAAGTACTAGCACCTAGGACTACAAGACCAGTTTAAGCTTCAAACCAAGATTATTTTGTTGCAAACAAACATTTTTTTTCAGTTTCACACTATGTTCGCAATTATGGTACAATTTATTCATGAGACAGTTCGTTGAACAACAATGCATGTGTTTTATGACCAATCGTACAGTTGTTTCTGAGTTGTTTGTGAGATGGCATTGCATCTAAAGAAGTTTCCATCTATAAAACTTGTAAAAAATCATTTATGTTGTCTTTGTTGAAACTATTTTTTCGTGCCTTTCATCTACACGTGTGCGTAATCATTATAGCCTACAAAACCATACAACGCCTACAAAACCATACAACGTCGAAAAACAATTTCCAGTTAACCAACGACATATCAAATAGACGGGTAGAAATCATAACAAAGTATTAGACATTACATAACGGAACAGAACCCACAACCAACATGAAAAACAACCCACCAAAAGGCCAACACAGGCCATTAACCAGAAACGGCTACCAGCCGGCGAGCGTCCTACTGGCGGCGGGAGAGGGCAAGGAGGCGAGGCGAGCACCACGGGAAGCGAGGGGAGCGGCAGGGAAGCGTGGTTGGAGTCGCTGGCGTCCTGACCCTGCGTCTTGGAGTCACAGCAAGCACTTCGTCCTCCTCCATTTCGATTGGGAGCCATCTGGATCCAGGAGATGGAATCCCCATCACCACCGCCTGCGATGGCGCCTGTGGCTGCGCCGGCGGCGGCGCCCGCGGCTGGATCAGGCGGTAGCAGAGGGAGCGGAGCACCTTCCACTTCTCCCTCTGCTCTGGATCCAGAGACTCCGCCTCCAGCATCGCCCAGAGGAGCACCCCCATCACCGGCTGGCGCTCGTAGTTGGGGAAGCAGCGGAGGATTTCTTCTCCCCTGAGCTTGTCTCTCACCATTTCCGACGCGTCGTTGAGGGCCTTCGCCGTCGGGAACCAGCCGTTGAGTTCCTGAAGCCTCCCCATCAGCACTTCATCGTCGGCGGCGACAACCCACATCTGCTGCTCGCGCGTCGTCATCATACCCTAGCTCTGGGAGCGTCGCGTCGCAGCGGTTGTTTTGGATGAGATATGAGAGGGAGGGAGTGGTGGAGGAAGTGGCGGAGAGCCGATGTGAGAGGCGTGCGTCGCACGTGAGCTTGTTTTTGGGTAGAAATCATAACATAGTTCGGATATATAAAGTTCACGTCCGCCACCCGCGCATGCAAACCTACGTCGCCGCCATTCCCATGCATGCATGCCTCAGGCGCAGACAACGAGACGGCCCATCCGAATTAGGCCCATCCGAAGTAGGCCATTAGAACCCTCCCCCACTCCACCTATTCCCCTCGCACTGTGGCCTCCCTCCCTCCATCGCCAGATCCCCCACTCGTCCCCCTCTGTCCACCGCCCCTGCACGCCGTCGGTGACTCCACCCGCGCCGCCCCCGCGCCCCCGAACGGGATCGACCGGATCCATCTCCTCAACCACCGTAGGACAGCGCAGGTACCCCAGTTTCTGTTCATGTCTCAATGGTATCAATGCTGATAATGCTAGGTAGATCGACTGAGTGTAGCAATTTTGTGCCACCAATCCACTTTTCTGGAAAATACTTGCTAGAAAACCATCTGAAACTTGTGATGCTTGCTACTGTATAATATAGGACTTTTCAAAGTTCTGTTATGATGGCACTATTGGACACATACAGTAGAGCTGCGTTTTTAGTTGTTATACTTTCAGTTACCATCACTGCTTGGGAAAGGCCGAATTGGATGCATTCAGGTCTGCAGTTGATAGTGTATCATCATAATGTAGGTGCTGTGTTGTGTGATTCTTCATGCTGAGAACTTCAGCTTTTTCAGTTATAGTGAAAGGCTTCTGTATAAAAAAACTACTAAATGATCACAAAAACTTCTAGACAACATTCTGTATGATCTGACCAAAACTTGAACTAAATGATCACCAAAAGTTGAAGGATTTTGCATCACATCACAACCATAAGTGTTCTGCACCAGCATCATAACAATCACATAACTACATAACAAAAGCAAACTTGTTCATCATTACAAAAGCAAACTTGTTCAACATAACAAAAGCAAACTTGTTCAGCATTACAAAAGCAAACTTGTTCAACCACATAACTGCAAACTGAGACACATAATACCACAAACAACTCAATATCCCCAGTAGTAGGGGTCATCCCAATGATCCTCAGCCTCTTGCCAGTACTTCAAACCTTCTTTGACGATTTCGATTTTCTTCCATGCCTCGTAGGTGACGTACGCATCTTTCGCTGCGTACTCGATGAGGTTGTTTGGCAGTGGGCTGTCCCCCCATAGTTTGTGGTCCAATTTCTTGTTGATCTTCTGCTTCATTTCCTTGTACGATGGGTGGATGAGGCTGGCTGCAAACTCAGCCAAAGCCTGCCACTTCTTTCCATTGTTTGGAACTCTCCATTTGCGCTGCATGTCGATGTACTTGTCGGGGTTGATCTCCAAACCAGACAATTTTAGCTTCTCCTTGTCACCTCCAATGGAGAAGCCAACAAAGGTGTACAGCTTCTTCTCCTGCAGGAGCGGGCGGAGTTCCTTGGGCCTGCATCAAATTAATCTGGTGCATCAAATTCATCTACTTCAAAAACTTCAGAAACTACTAATTAGACATAAAATTCAGAACTAGTATTGCATCTACTCCAGAACTTCAGAACTAGTATTGCATCTACTTCAGAACTTCAGAACTATTGCATCTACTTGAGAAATTTCAGAAACTTCAGAACTATTGCATCTACTTGAGAAACTTCAGAAACTACTAATTAGACAGAAACTTCAGAACTTCAGAACTAGTATTGCATCTACTTCAGAACTTCAGAACTATTGCATCTACTTCAGAAACTTCAGAAACTACAGAAACTACTAATTAGACAGAAACTTCAGAACTTCAGAACTAGTATTGCATCTACTTCAGAACTACAGAACTATTGTGTCTACTTCAGAAACTTCAGAAACTTCAGAAACTACTAATTAGACAGAAACGTCAGAACTTCAGAAACTTCAGAACTGGATGTTTTTACCATTTGGTTGCCGCGGTGATGTGGTATACTAGGATGAGATCCTCCACGCATAACTATAGAACTGCAGCCATTTGCGGAGGCTCGTCTTCCCTCGTATACTCAACATCAATGCTGATCGACCGAGAAAGCATGCCGCCGAGCCTCCTCCTGATCTCGCGGATCCTCTTGTCGGCTTCGTCTGGATTGCTGGTGCATACGACATCCAGCTTCTCCTTCTTCAGGTGGATATCAACCATGAGCGGCACGGTGTAGTCCTGCTTCTGCCCGGGGGGGGGGGGGGGGGGGGGGGGGGGGGGGGGGGGGGGGGGGGGGGGGGGGGGGGGGGGGGGGGGGGGGGGGGGGGCTCCACGATGCCTCCGCCATTCTCTTGGCAGACGGAGGGGAGTTGCTCCACGATTCCTCCGCCATTGCCCTCCTGGCCAGCGATGGTGGAGGCAGAGGGGAGTTGCTTGATGGTGGAGGCAGAGGGGGGGGGGGGGGGGGGGGGGGGGGGGGGGGGGGGGGGCGGCAATGGAATGGGGGGGGGGGGGGGGGGGGGGGGGGGGGGGGGGGGGGGGGGGGGGGGGGGGGGGGGGGGGGGGGGGGGGGGGGGGGGGGGGGGGGGGGGGGGGGGGGGGGGGGGGGGGGGGGGGGGGGGGGGGGGGGGGGGGGGGGGGGGGGGGGGGGGGGGGGGGGGGGGGGGGGGGGGGGGGGGGGGGGGGGGGGGGGGGGGGGGGGGGGGGGGGGGGGGGGGGGGGGGGGGGGGGGGGGGGGGGGGGGGGGGGGGGGGGGGGGCATATTAAGAGATCAAAAATGGCACCAAAAAGTCACTGCAGCCATCCTAAATGGCACGAAAATAGCACCAAAACAAAATCAGCCAAAACAGCAAAAAATGCATCCATCGATCGTTCTTTATTTTTTCTAACATTCCGTGTTCTGTGCAGTGAGATAGACACAACGCTACAAATGCAGGCTGACAACGCCCGCGATTTCATGACCATCAGGACAGACGGAGGCTTCATCCATGCTCCGGTCCCATGAGTCGAGTCGAAAGTAGTGATGCTATGTGTAGTTCTGAAACATTGATTGGCTCATGTTGTAATTAAACTTTAATGAATTGTATGTCTCTTTGGTTTGGACAGTCGTTCAACTTAGATGTAATCGATGCTATTTATTACTAGGACCATGAATTGTGCTATTAATGTCTTGCTTTTCTCTTCCAATCCTTTTGTTGCATACTTATTTATTGCTTATGTATTGTCTGTTGTTTGTCTTGTGCATAGAGATGCCGTCGTATGTCGTGTACAAGGGTAAGGTTCCCGGAGTCTACGACGACTGGGAGGAGTGTCGGAGACAGGTTCACCGTTTCAGCGGTAACAGTTACAAAGGGTACACCACTAGGGCGGAGGCGGAATCTAGATACGCCCGCTATCTAGCGGGAGAGAGGAGGGAGCATTGGAGGAACCGGATGAAGACCAGTTTCATCACGATGATGCTCATCGTGATGACCGCAACTCTCTTTTATGTGATGGTAGTTTAGATGATCGATATCGACTTGTAATGTGAAGACAAACTCGCTACTCGCGGTCTCGAGACTTGTAATGTTCTATCTTTGTTCGGTCTTTTGAATTCGGAGACTAATATGATGAATTGTATTCGGAGAGCTATCTTCTATTGTATTCGAGGAATGTGCTGTTGCTGTGTGGTGCTGTCTATATTCTGTCCAATGATATATTTTGTAACCTGTGAAAATATCAGAAATGTGCATTTTTTCGACCACCTCCAAATCACCTCAGTTTTGGCACACATGATTTCTTCCACAAACAAAACTAGGTTTCCAAGTTTTTGTATTTTTTTGAATATTTTTGAATTGGGGGGGGGGGGGGGGGGGGGGGGGGGGGGGGGGGGGGGGGGGGGGGGGGGGGGGGGGGGGGGGGGGGGGGGGGGGGGGGGGGGGGGGGGGGGGGGGGGGGGGGGGGGGGGGGGGTGATTTGGAGGTGGTGGAAAAATTCACGTTTTTTCAAAAACTGGCTTAAGTTAGACCAAATGGTCCCTCCGGGAATGCGGGCATTTTTTCGACCACCTCCAAATCACCTCAGTTTTGGCACACATGATCTCTTCCACAAACAAAACTAGGTTTCCAAGTTTTTGTATTTTTTTGATTGGGGGGGGGGGGGGGGGGGGGGGGGTCGGGGACCTGCATGCAAGAGTCGGGGACCTGCATGCAAGAGTCGGGGACCTGCATGCAAGAGTCGGGGACCTGCATGTGAATAGTGATTCATCAAGGCCTTGACAGCTACTGGCACAGCGGCTGCCGCCCGATTTGCATGCAGCGAAGATGAACGTGCATGGAGGTTTTTCAAAGATTTCCAAGCACACCCCAGTGGGCCCCGCTTATTTAAAAAATACGTGAGTCATTATTGCTCTATAAATGAAGAATATGCATGATGATTATGAATATGCATGACAACCATAGTAAGGGTGAAGAATCATAGTGCCCAATTTGTCGAAATACATCATCATTCTTAAAGTTGGACATCAAATGATACACACAGAAAATGGAAACGAAAGATGTCGAACTAATACAGTAACATGGCAGTACAACCGCACTTCACTAAATTACTGTCACGATGAAATAGAATGTAAAGACCACGTCACACAAAGCTGAATGGCACACGACTTTCTCTGGCTCATCGTCGGTTCATGCTGTATGTAGATATCACAGTTCAGCCTCGAGATCCTACACAGAAGAATACAATAAATCACATGGACATCAATTATGAGTAAAACACATGCAAAAAAAATGAACATATTTCGTACCTCTAGCAATTTAGCGCATTTACGTCGATTGTGACCTGGTTTCTTGCAATAGCCACAGATATTCTGTGATCTTGACTTCTTTGTCTTTGCCTACAGCCTTTTCTTCGGTGCACCTCATCCTGGCACATGCACGGGATCCAGAACCTTATCAACTTGCTGCGAGTGCGGCATCAACGGGCCAAACCTAATGCTGTTATGCTGAGCATTGGGGGGGGGGGGGGGGGGGGGGGGGGGGGGGGGGGGGGGGGGGGGGGGGGGGGGGGGGGGGGGGGGGGGGGGGGGGGGGGGGGGGCATCAGAGTGGCATGCCTGGAAACTTGCGGTGTGACTACAATTCCGCAACTCGCGGTACCTCTGCAGGCTTACCGAATAGTCATACATCTGGTTTTTTCTGGTAGGTGCGTATGCACATTTTGCATTCATAGTCCGGGGGGGGGGGGGGGGGGGGGGGGGGGGGGGGGGGGGGGGGGGGGGGGGGGGGGGGGGGGGGGGGGGGGGGGGGGGGGGGGGGGGGGGGGGGGGGGGGGGGGGGGGGGGGGGGGGGGGGGGGGGGGGGGGGGGGGGGGGGGGGGGGGGGGGGGGGGGGGGGGGGGGGGGGGGGGGGGGGGGGGGGGGGGGGGGGGGGGGGGGGGGGGGGGGGGGGGGGGGGGGGGGGGGGGGGGGGGGGGGGGGGGGGGGGGGGGGGGGGGGGGGGGGGGGGGGGGGGGGGGGGGGGGGGGGGGGGGGGGGGGGGGGGGGGGGGGGGGGGGGGGGGGGGGGGGGGGGGGGGGGGGGGGGGGGGGGGGGGGGGGGGGGGGGGGGGGGGGGGGGGGGGGGGGGGGGGGGGGGGGGGGGGGGGGGGGGGGGGGGGGGGGGGGGGGGGGGGGGGGGGGGGGGGGGGGGGGGGGGGGGGGGGGGGGGGGGGGGGGGGGGGGGGGGGGGGGGGGGGGGGGGGGGGGGGGGGGGGGGGGGGGGGGGGGGGGGGGGGGGGGGGGGGGGGGGGGGGGGGGGGGGGGGGGGGGGGGGGGGGGGGGGGGGGGGGGGGGGGGGGGGGGGGGGGGGGGGGGGGGGGGGGGGGGGGGGGGGGGGGGGGGGGGGGGGGGGGGGGGGGGGGGGGGGGGGGGGGGGGGGGGGGGGGGGGGGGGGGGGGGGGGGGGGGGAGCCAAAAATGACAGTGCTCCGGTGGTGATTCAACCCGACAAACGGCACGAATGGCAGATTGTATTTGTTGGTTCTGTATGTGCTATCGAAAACAATGACGTCTCCGAAAGCCTCGTAGTCAAGTCGCGATTGACTATCAGCCCAGAACAGTCCCTTCAGATGGCCATGCTCGTCTACCAAGTACTTGAAGAAAAAATCCACATCTCGCTCTCGCCTCGCCATCATGTGCATGATCACCGTATTAGCATCACCGGCACTGATTGTCTCCTGCTTATTAGCATGGCAGAAATTATAAATGTCCCTCTTTATGCATCCAACCTTATCAAATCCACCGTATTGAAAGCACAAAATATCCATAATACGGTATTTGCGGATCCCACATTTTTCCATGTCCGCAATGTCCGCTTTCTGCTCATCGCTAATTCGTCTGTGCGAACGCAGCAGACAAGAAAGATCCCGTGGGGCTAGAGGATGGCTGTGCTCATCGATGAAATCCTTGACAAACCACCGACCGGTTTCCTCCTGTCTCGTAATGACCAATTTAGCATTACACCCAACACGAGTTAAACTTCGTGGCCTCCTCTTTCTATCTTCCATCTTTCTTTTCATGTGCTTATCTTCGCGAAACCCTTGACGACTACACACAATTTTCCTTAAAATTATGTATTTGTTGGATCCATCCCACTCAACGTAGCTTTTCCTCACACTAAAACCTTTTTCAAGAGCATATTTGTTGTAGAATTCATAGCCTTCAGCCTCACTATCAAACATCTTGCTGACAACATTTACATACTCGAACATACTCTCATCACTTGCATACGCCATGTCTTCCTGCATATGACATGTGAGGGAAACCAATCATCAACATCTTTCTGTTTATCAATGTTGCAGGTGTAAAATAGCTCATAGGCAAAGACAAGTGCATGGAAAAGACTTTGCTGGTTTGACATGTGAGGGAAACCAACCATCAACGTCCAACAAGTAGTATCTCATCTTCCTTTAAACTATATTTCATGCGCTATGCAAACCTAAAGTGATGATGACTTTAATAAACTAAATTAAGTGAACTATGGAACCAGTATCTCATCTTCCTTTAGTATATCTCATCTCAAACGTCAACATCTTACTTAAACAAACATGATGCGATTAGCTCAAGAGAAACTATGCCACGATGAAGCTTTCCATTCGTTGTTCTAGTCCGTACCCGGATCTTGTGGGGTTGAGGTTGTACTGCATGCACGGTGGAGGGGCACAACGGCCAAGAGAACGAGCAGAACGCCAAGCCGAATTCATACCTTAAGGATGGTACGCGCGAAGAGATGGGATCGCCCGCCGCGGTCGCCGCCGATTCAGCCGGCGCAGATCCGGCCTTCTTCTTCTTCGGTGACGGCGTGGGGGGCTGGGGTTGGTTGGGTGGAGGACGAGGACGATGAATTTATTCCTCTCGCCGGGCAGGTCGAGGACGGAGAAGGTCAGGAGCGGCGACGAATAGATCGGAGGAGGATTCTGAACTGGATCGAGTAGACATGGATCTGGCCCTTATCGCAATTAACATATTAAATTTAATCAACTAAAATTCCCCGCAAGATCTGACGGCTAATAAAAATCAGACGTGATCAGACATATAAGTACTGCTAAGTACTCCGAGTACTAACCCAATCACCGTAAAACAAGGCGATGCCAGCCAGGGATGTAAGAGTCATTGGTAGCTTTTGTGGGAGGCTAAAGTGGCTAGAGCTACCCGCCATTTTATCATTACAAAATCAGAAGCGTTACCCATAGGTGTTGTAGTTGCGCAAAGAAATAGCATATTCATCTGAAGATGTTATTAGAACAGGATGCCCTTGCATGCCGTCGATCACACCAACATTGACGCCAGACATATGTTGGAGTCCCTTGAGTTCTTGGATACATTTCTTTGTCTGCAAATCCCAAATCTAGTACAAAAAAAATGAAGCATATGTAATACATCAATATATTTTATGTAACTAAATATAATTGTCGAATAATAAAAATGCCATACCTGTGCAACCCCATTATCGGATCCGGTAACCACATATTGTCGATCACAACCGGGGGAAAAATAATCAACACATATCAGCCCACCATCACAGTCCAACGTAGCGATAGGAATGGGAGAAGAACAACACCAGATCTGGTAAATTTAGGTGCTATTGCACTATTAATAAAGATAGAAATAGAAAATTTCATGGATACAGATAGAGAAATGAGCCTTTTTTGTTCTTTTGTACCTTTGTTGTGCCATCTTTTGAAGCACTTGCGAAAGTGTTGCACATTGCGTGAGTGCGCTTCGAATATCTGAATGCATGACCAGTCAGTTTCCCAGTTCCATAGCTTGATTAAGCTGTCGTTGGATGCCGATAGCACAAGCGGGCGACTCGGGTGAATGGCCAGCGATTCGGCCCAGCCCGTGTGAGCTTTGAACTGTGTGATCTCATCCATCATCGCAGATGAGAGCACGTGGATGTAACCGTATCCATCGCCGGCCACGAACCATTCCTCCCGCGCGATGAATTTAGCAGAAAGCATCCAATGGTCTCCAGCACATGGTGCTGGCTCCTTTACAGGTCTCAGCGACATCACTCTCTCCTGCAAACAAGTTAGAATCGCCTCTTAACGATAGATAGATTCCTACAGTCAAACTCACTCTTCAAAAACAACAACATGCATATATTTTTTCTGACTATGATGGCATGTGTTCTGAATCGACCTGTGTCTCATAGTTCCAAATGGATACATGCCCACTTCCATGAGCTGCCAAAATCCTGTCGTGATACAAGAGGATAGTTACAAGTAGAAAACAATAATTCTTTTTTGCGAGAGGAAAATCAATTAATTACCAGCAAGCTTTCATGAACTTTTACTTGTGTTTTCCACTTACCACTACGTGTCAATTTTTAATTTGATATATATCACAACCCGGAAAGTAACCTCTACAATCAAAGTCATGACTTTATGATTTATAAGTTGGTGGAAGTTATTTATAATTCGTATGGTGTGATCCTTCCAATGAATACTGTTGGAAGCATAAACTCACCAAGGCTTCGTTGGATGCACATCCATTGATAGTATTTCCGACAAAGTGCCATCCCTGCAGTACATGACCTAAGCAAATAGTTTTCTTAAAACAGTCCAGTGAAAATAATTAAGAAATATGTACACGTAGGAGAAAATAAGTCCTCACTTTCATTCTTGGTTTGATTGGCTGTCAGGTAATGAATAGCACCAACAGGCCGTTGACAAGACAAGAAAATAACAAAGAAATATCACATACTTGAATATGCATCATCTTAAGCTGAGATTGGTTAATTTGCATATAGAAGAACAATATGGCTAACCTCAGATGCCATCATCTTGCTTGCTGGCTCACAAACAGCCTTCAGTGTTACCTTTTGCACCGGACAGCCGCTCAGATCCTCTTGTGACCCCGTAGAGAAGTAGTCATCCATGCCCCACCCACACGTGTATCTATATCCTACCCAGCTCTCTAGGATAACATCAAGAGTGACCATGTTTGCAGGTGGTTGCTGGTGCTTTTCCATCGTTACAACGTATATGCAACTGGTGTTTGGCAGCATGCTTCCATGGAGCCGCGACAGTCCATTCAAGAAACTCTTGGGGTTTTTTGGGACACACCTAAAGTCGACATACTCATCTGAGTTGTTCGTTAGATTAAGTTGGCAGGGGATCAACTTATTCGGTTCAAAGGGCCCCCCCCCCCCCCCCCCCCCCCCCCCCCCCCCCCCCCCCCCCCCCCCCCCCCCCCCCCCCCCCCCCCCCCCCCCCCCCCCCCCCCCCCCCCCCCCCCCCCCCCCCCCCCCCCCCCCCCCCCCCCCCCCCCCCCCCCCCCCCCCCCCCCCCCCCCCCCCCCCCCCCCCCCCCCCCCCCCCCCCCCCCCCCCCCCCCCCCCCCCCCCCCCCCCCCCCCCCCCCCCCCCCCCCCCCCCCCCCCCCCCCCCCCCCCCCCCCCCCCCCCCCCCCCCCCCCCCCCCCCCCCCCCCCCCCCCCCCCCCCCCCCCCCCCCCCCCCCCCCCCCCCCCCCCCCCCCCCCCCCCCCCCCCCCCCCCCCCCCCCCCCCCCCCCCCCCCCCCCCCCCCCCCCCCCCCCCCCCCCCCCCCCCCCCCCCCCCCCCCCCCCCCCCCCCCCCCCCCCCCCCCCCCCCCCCCCCCCCCCCCCCCCCCCCCCCCCCCCCCCCCCCCCCCCCCCCCCCCCCCCCCCCCCCCCCCCCCCCCCCCCCCCCCCCCCCCCCCCCCCCCCCCCCCCCCCCCCCCCCCCCCCCCCCCCCCCCCCCCCCCCCCCCCCCCCCCCCCCCCCCCCCCCCCCCCCCCCCCCCCCCCCCCCCCCCCCCCCCCCCCCCCCCCCCCCCCCCCCCCCCCCCCCCCCCCCCCCCCCCCCCCCCCCCCCCCCCCCCCCCCCCCCCCCCCCCCCCCCCCCCCCCCCCCCCCCCCCCCCCCCCCCCCCCCCCCCCCCCCCCCCCCCCCCCCCCCCCCCCCCCCCCCCCCCCCCCCCCCCCCCCCCCCCCCCCCCCCCCCCCCCCCCCCCCCGCATTAGTTGACTCCTTGCTGTCAGCTAGTTCAAAACTTGATTGCTTGCCATGATGTTGTGCTTGCAAAAGCATCTTTAGACGGTGATAGTCCTCATCAGAGTGGCATGCCTGGAAACTTGCGGCGTGACTACAATTCCGCAACTCGCGGTACCTCTGCAGGCTTACCGAATAGTCATACATCTGGTTTTTTCTGGTAGGTGCGTATGCACATTTTGCATTCATAGTCCACCTAGTGGGAACGCAACAACCGGGCAGAATTGTTTGTTTTAAAATCCCCAATATGTAAAAAATGTGGGAACATGGTGTGCCTGCGCATTCCAGCTTACGGCAAGAACAACTCACCCTGTGCAAAAGACCTCCTTGCTCTTCAATGCGCACTCCAAACTTTTTATCCATTCTTTCCTGCTTGGACACAACATAAGTGGAATCTTCTGATCCATCTAGTATCTCTCTAATCTGACATTTGCTGACAGCATCTATGCTCCATAAGACCATCTTAAAGACACTAGGTGTGAAAACTGTTGCAGCGTGTTTCTCAAGCGGCGAAGCATTTTCCTCTGTAAATGGAACGGACTGCAAGGCTTCGACGTCATGGAGAGCTTCGTTAATCCGTCGCGACGCAAGGCAACACTCATAGTGCTCTAGCATTTCAAACAACGACATCTTACCCTCAAGATGCGTATGTAGCACAGAGTTCAAGCTCTCACTCCTCTGATTGCTGCTCAATCCTAGGAAACAACGCCCCTCAAGATATGGAGCACACCACAACTTTCTCATCTGATACATCTGATGCAGCCAAGACTCCTCACTGGTTACTTTATTCCGTTGTAAGAATTGTATCCATTTTATCTCATGCTCTTCAATGGAAGAAGTATCATAAATGAAAGATCTGAATTCCTCCTTTACGTCGTCATCATGCAGATGGCGTACAATGTTCTGCTGAATGTGCCATATACATAGTCTATGGTTTGAGTCTGGCCAGACCACTCTTATTGCTCTCTGCATTGCAAGGTCCCCATCTGTGATCACAAATATCGGATGCTTCTGTGCCATGCAATCAGAAAAGGTCCGCAACATCCACTCGTATGCCTGGCTTGTTTCATGAGAAATTATACCACAGCCAAATATAACAGTGCTGCGGTGGTGATTCAACCCGACAAAAGGCACGAATGGCAGATTGTATTTGCTGGTTCTGTATGTGCTATCAAAAACAATGACGTCTCCGAAAGCCTCGTAGTCAAGTCGCGATTGACTATCAGCCCAGAACAGTCCCTTCAGATGGCCATGCTCGTCTACCAAGTACTTGAAGAAAAAATCCACATCTCGCTCTCGCCTCGCCATCATGTGCATGATCACCGTTTTAGCATCAGCGGCACTGATTGTCTCCTGCTTATTAGCATGGCAGAAATTATAAATGTCCCTCTTCATGCATCCAACCTTATCAAATCCACCATATTGAAAGCACAAAATATCCATAATATGGTATTTGCGGATCCCACTTTTTCCATGTCCGCAATGTCCGCTTTCTGCTCATCGCTAATTCGTCTGTGCGAACACAGCAGACAAGAAAGATCCCCCCCCCCCCCCCCCCCCCCCCCCCCCCCCCCCCCCCCCCCCCCCCCCCCCCCCCCCCCCCCCCCCCCCCCCCCCCCCCCCCCCCCCCCCCCCCCCCCCCCCCCCCCCCCCCCCCCCCCCCCCCCCCCCCCCCCCCCCCCCCCCCCCCCCCCCCCCCCCCCCCCCCCCCCCCCCCCCCCCCCCCCCCCCCCCCCCCCCCCCCCCCCCCCCCCCCCCCCCCCCCCCCCCCCCCCCCCCCCCCCCCCCCCCCCCCCCCCCCCCCCCCCCCCCCCCCCCCCCCCCCCCCCCCCCCCCCCCCCCCCCCCCCCCCCCCCCCCCCCCCCCCCCCCCCCCCCCCCCCCCCCCCCCCCCCCCCCCCCCCCCCCCCCCCCCCCCCCCCCCCCCCCCCCCCCCCCCCCCCCCCCCCCCCCCCCCCCCCCCCCCCCCCCCCCCCCCCCCCCCCCCCCCCCCCCCCCCCCCCCCCCCCCCCCCCCCCCCCCCCCCCCCCCCCCCCCCCCCCCCCCCCCCCCCCCCCCCCCCCCCCCCCCCCCCCCCCCCCCCCCCCCCCCCCCCCCCCCCCCCCCCCCCCCCCCCCCCCCCCCCCCCCCCCCCCCCCCCCCCCCCCCCCCCCCCCCCCCCCCCCCCCCCCCCCCCCCCCCCCCCCCCCCCCCCCCCCCCCCCCCCCCCCCCCCCCCCCCCCCCCCCCCCCCCCCCCCCCCCCCCCCCCCCCCCCCCCCCCCCCCCCCCCCCCCCCCCCCCCCCCCCCCCCCCCCCCCCCCCCCCCCCCCCCCCCCCCCCCCCCCCCCCCCCCCCCCCCCCCCCCCCCCCCCCCCCCCCCCCCCCCCCCCCCCCCCCCCCCCCCCCCCCCCCCCCCCCCCCCCCCCCCCCCCCCCCCCCCCCCCCCCCCCCCCCCCCCCCCCCCCCCCCCCCCCCCCCCCCCCCCCCCCCCCCCCCCCCCCCCCCCCCCCCCCCCCCCCCCCCCCCCCCCCCCCCCCCCCCCCCCCCCCCCCCCCCCCCCCCCCCCCCCCCCCCCCCCCCCCCCCCCCCCCCCCCCCCCCCCCCCCCCCCCCCCCCCCCCCCCCCCCCCCCCCCCCCCCCCCCCCCCCCCCCCCCCCCCCCCCCCCCCCCCCCCCCCCCCCCCCCCCCCCCCCCCCCCCCCCCCCCCCCCCCCCCCCCCCCCCCCCCCCCCCCCCCCCCCCCCCCCCCCCCCCCCCCCCCCCCCCCCCCCCCCCCCCCCCCCCCCCCCCCCCCCCCCCCCCCCCCCCCCCCCCCCCCCCCCCCCCCCCCCCCCCCCCCCCCCCCCCCCCCCCCCCCCCCCCCCCCCCCCCCCCCCCCCCCCCCCCCCCCCCCCCCCCCCCCCCCCCCCCCCCCCCCCCCCCCCCCCCCCCCCCCCCCCCCCCCCCCCCCCCCCCCCCCCCCCCCCCCCCCCCCCCCCCCCCCCCCCCCCCCCCCCCCCCCCCCCCCCCCCCCCCCCCCCCCCCCCCCCCCCCCCCCCCCCCCCCCCCCCCCCCCCCCCCCCCCCCCCCCCCCCCCCCCCCCCCCCCCCCCCCCCCCCCCCCCCCCCCCCCCCCCCCCCCCCCCCCCCCCCCCCCCCCCCCCCCCCCCCCCCCCCCCCCCCCCCCCCCCCCCCCCCCCCCCCCCCCCCCCCCCCCCCCCCCCCCCCCCCCCCCCCCCCCCCCCCCCCCCCCCCCCCCCCCCCCCCCCCCCCCCCCCCCCCCCCCCCCCCCCCCCCCCCCCCCCCCCCCCCCCCCCCCCCCCCCCCCCCCCCCCCCCCCCCCCCCCCCCCCCCCCCCCCCCCCCCCCCCCCCCCCCCCCCCCCCCCCCCCCCCCCCCCCCCCCCCCCCCCCCCCCCCCCCCCCCCCCCCCCCCCCCCCCCCCCCCCCCCCCCCCCCCCCCCCCCCCCCCCCCCCCCCCCGATCCTGGGCGTGCTCGCTGTACCGAATTTTTTTGTTTTCTGTCGCGTTCCCCAACAAATAAGGTCCCTAATATTTGGATGGAGTGTCGTAAACTGAGAACTAAGGTTACAATTGAGCTCAGGTGCACTCATGTGGCCGTCGGGTACTTGGGACAGGCGGACCGCTATCAGGCCACCAATTCCAAAGGATTATGCTAAAAAATATATACTCCAAAGATGCCGGAATTAGGAGTGATGGACTCCAAACCAATTCTGCACAACCTCCTTATAGGCCCCTAGGCCACGAGGTAGAAAACGAGCTAGCATGGTGAACTACATACTCTCAGGAAAAAATAAATGCATCAACGGTCTAAAAGTATACAACGTGTGTTGCATCCTGTAAGAGCATCTCTAGCAGACTCCTTATTTCGCGGGCCCTTAAACCCGTGTTAAGGGTCGCAAAAAACGTGTTTTAAAGGTCGATTTTACCTTCCGCATAACAGACCCTGCAAACGCTATTGTAAAAACGAATATTCCTCTCAAAGATGCTTCCCGCCGTCCTCTTCTGATCAATATGTTTCCAAAGGTTGGGCATTTGAAAAACCAATCTAGACCATGTTCCGGCACCCTGCCGGAGGGGGAAATCATCACCGGAGGCCATCTTCATCATCCTGGCAGCCACCATGATGAGGAGGGAGTAGTCCACCCTCGGGGCTGAGGGTTTGACCAGTAGCTATGTGTTTAATCTCTCTCTCGTGTTCTTGAGTTGGCACGATCTGGATGTATCGCGAGCTTTGTTAATATAGTTGGATCATATGGTGTTTTCCCCTCTCTATCTTGTTGTGATGTATTGAGTTTTCCCTTTGAGATTTCGTTTTTATCGGATTGAATACTTTTATGGATTTGAGAACACTTGATGTATGTCTTGCTATGAATACCCGTGGTGACAATGGGGTATCATATTTATTCACTTGATATGTGTTTTGGCACTCAACTCGCGGATTCCCGAGGTGACATTGGGGTAATCTTGGGGCACTCTTTGAGGTTGTTTGTGTTGGATTGAGTATTATGAATCTAAAATTGTTTGATGCATATCGTATAATCAACTCACGGATACTCGTGGTGACATTGGAGTATCTAGGTGACATTAGAGTTGGTTGATGTGTATCATATGATGTTATTTTAGTACGAACTCTTGGATAGATCGACCGGAAAGGATAACTTTGAGGTGGTTTCGTACCCTACAAATAATCTCTTCTTATGTTCTCCGCTATATAAGAACTTTGGAGTGATTCTTCGTCGCACGTTGAGGGATGGTTATATGATCCAATTATATTAGCATTGTTGAGAGACCCCCCCCCCCCCCCCCCCCCCCCCCCCCCCCCCCCCCCCCCCCCCCCCCCCCCCCCCCCCCCCCCCCCCCCCCCCCCCCCCCCCCCCCCCCCCCCCCCCCCCCCCCCCCCCCCCCCCCCCCCCCCCCCCCCCCCCCCCCCCCCCCCCCCCCCCCCCCCCCCCCCCCCCCCCCCCCCCCCCCCCCCCCCCCCCCCCCCCCCCCCCCCCCCCCCCCCCCCCCCCCCCCCCCCCCCCCCCCCCCCCCCCCCCCCCCCCCCCCCCCCCCCCCCCCCCCCCCCCCCCCCCCCCCCCCCCCCCCCCCCCCCCCCCCCCCCCCCCCCCCCCCCCCCCCCCCCCCCCCCCCCCCCCCCCCCCCCCCCCCCCCCCCCCCCCCCCTGAAGTTATCTTATTGGATTGAGTCTTTTATGAACACTTGATGTATGTCTTGCATGGGATAACCGTGGTGACAATGGGTTATTCTATTGATCCACTTGATGTATGTTTTGGTGATCAACTTGCGGGTTTCGTGACAATTGGGAACCTATGCATAGGGGTTGGCACACGTTCTTGACTCTCCGGTAGAAACTTTGGGGCACTCTTTGAAGTACTATGCCTATTTCAGTGTTTCGAGGAAAAGGAATATCAGACGGAGTCCAAACGGAACGAAATCAACTCGAGAAGTTAATTTTGGAAGGAAACCAATGTGTTGGGCTTGGAGTGCACGTCAGGGGATTCCCGGCTGCCCAAGAGGGTGGGGGGCGCGCCCCTCCCCCCTGGGCGCGCCCCCTACCTCGTGAGCACTCCGAGGGTCCACCGACGTACCCCCTGCACCCATATATACCTACGTACCCTAAAACTTCTAGAACAGAAGATAGATTAGGAGTTTCGCCGCCGCAAGCCTCTGTAGCCACCAAAAACTAATCGGTACCCTGTTCCGGCACCCTGCCGGAGGGGGATCCCATCACCGGAGGCCATCTTCATCATCCCGGCGCTATCCATGACGAGGAGGGAGTAGTTCACCCTCGGGGCTGAGGGTATGTACCAGTAGCTATGTGTTTGATCTCTCTCTCGTGTTCTCTCTCGTGTTCCATCTATGGCACGATCTTGATGTATCCCCCCCCCCCCCCCCCCCCCCCCCCCCCCCCCCCCCCCCCCCCCCCCCCCCCCCCCCCCCCCCCCCCCCCCCCCCCCCCCCCCCCCCCCCCCCCCCCCCCCCCCCCCCCCCCCCCCCCCCCCCCCCCCCCCCCCCCCCCCCCCCCCCCCCCCCCCCCCCCCCCCCCCCCCCCCCCCCCCCCCCCCCCCCCCCCCCCCCCCCCCCCCCCCCCCCCCCCCCCCCCCCCCCCCCCCCCCCCCCCCCCCCCCCCCCCCCCCCCCCCCCCCCCCCCCCCCCCCCCCCCCCCCCCCCCCCCCCCCCCCCCCCCCCCCCCCCCCCCCCCCCCCCCCCCCCCCCCCCCCCCCCCCCCCCCCCCCCCCCCCCCCCCCCCCCCCCCCCCCCCCCCCCCCCCCCCCCCCCCCCCCCCCCCCCCCCCCCCCCCCCCCCCCCCCCCCCCCCCCCCCCCCCCCCCCCCCCCCCCCCCCCCCCCCCCCCCCCCCCCCCCCCCCCCCCCCCCCCCCCCCCCCCCCCCCCCCCCCCCCCCCCCCCCCCCCCCCCCCCCCCCCCCCCCCCCCCCCCCCCCCCCCCCCCCCCCCCCCCCCCCCCCCCCCCCCCCCCCCCCCCCCCCCCCCCCCCCCCCCCCCCCCCCCCCCCCCCCCCCCCCCCCCCCCCCCCCCCCCCCCCCCCCCCCCCCCCCCCCCCCCCCCCCCCCCCCCCCCCCCCCCCCCCCCCCCCCCCCCCCCCCCCCCCCCCCCCCCCCCCCCCCCCCCCCCCCCCCCCCCCCCCCCCCCCCCCCCCCCCCCCCCCCCCCCCCCCCCCCCCCCCCCCCCCCCCCCCCCCCCCCCCCCCCCCCCCCCCCCCCCCCCCCCCCCCCCCCCCCCCCCCCCCCCCCCCCCCCCCCCCCCCCCCCCCCCCCCCCCCCCCCCCCCCCCCCCCCCCCCCCCCCCCCCCCCCCCCCCCCCCCCCCCCCCCCCCCCCCCCCCCCCCCCCCCCCCCCCCCCCCCCCCCCCCCCCCCCCCCCCCCCCCCCCCCCCCCCCCCCCCCCCCCCCCCCCCCCCCCCCCCCCCCCCCCCCCCCCCCCCCCCCGGTTGTGTAGTAGACATCAAGCTCTTTTCTGGCGCCGTTGCCGGGGAGGCTAGCTAAGCAGCACTCACACCCCATCAACTAAGCTCTTTTCTGGCGCCGTTGCCGGGGAGGTGAGTGCTTGAAGGTATATCTTTAGATCTTGCAATTGAATCTTTTTGTTTCTTGTTTTATCACTAGTTTAGTCTATAAAAGAAAACTAAAAAAATGGAATTGAGTTTGTCTCATACGCTTCATCTTTTTAATATCTTTCGTGAGTATGATGGAAAGGAAAATTGTGCCAAAGCGTTAGAAGAAGAATGCATTAAAATATTTGGCACTAAATCTTTGAATGATGAGCATGATTGCAATGTTGTTAGTATGAACTCCTTGAATATCCATGGTACTAATGATGATTGCACTAGTCATGATGAAAATATCTCTTATAAGCATGTCAATTTTTGTGGAGTGCATAGAGTTTGCAAATACATACCAAAAAGGGAAGATAGATTTTGTAAGAGGCACAAGTACTTAGAAACTAAATGGTTGCAAGAGAGGCTAAATGTTAGTGCTGAAAATTTAAAATATCTTAGCCATACTTGTGAACTTTGCAATGAACATGGTCATTTAAATATCAAATGCAAATTGTTTCATGATCGAATCGTGTCCAAAAATTGTGATGACTTGATTTTCCTTGCACATCATAATGAACTTAGTCTGCTTTTGGGTTATGAAGAATTGAAACGTCAAACTAAGTTTATTCTAGAATATAACCTTGAGAAATTCCTCGATATTGATCTAGAAGAAATTTATATGTATTGTGCGGTGAATTTCATTGAAAATCCTTATATTGCCAATTACATAAAGACAAGAAAACAAACAGAAGATGAAGAGAATACTAATGAAAGGGAAGAGACTTCCCAATATCCTCCTATTATTTCTTATGATGAATCAGGTAACGAGGAGGAGCCCTCTATTCAACCAATCTCATTAATAAGGAGCTCCAAAAAGAGGATTGAACCCACCCCCCCCCCCCCCCCCCCCCCCCCCCCCCCCCCCCCCCCCCCCCCCCCCCCCCCCCCCCCCCCCCCCCCCCCCCCCCCCCCCCCCCCCCCCCCCCCCCCCCCCCCCCCCCCCCCCCCCCCCCCCCCCCCCCCCCCCCCCCCCCCCCCCCCCCCCCCCCCCCCCCCCCCCCCCCCCCCCCCCCCCCCCCCCCCCCCCCCCCCCCCCCCCCCCCCCCCCCCCCCCCCCCCCCCCCCCCCCCCCCCCCCCCCCCCCCCCCCCCCCCCCCCCCCCCCCCCCCCCCCCCCCCCCCCCCCCCCCCCCCCCCCCCCCCCCCCCCCCCCCCCCCCCCCCCCCCCCCCCCCCCCCCCCCCCCCCCCCCCCCCCCCCCCCCCCCCCCCCCCCCCCCCCCCCCCCCCCCCCCCCCCCCCCCCCCCCCCCCCCCCCCCCCCCCCCCCCCCCCCCCCCCCCCCCCCCCCCCCCCCCCCCCCCCCCCCCCCCCCCCCCCCCCCCCCCCCCCCCCCCCCCCCCCCCCCCCCCCCCCCCCCCCCCCCCCCCCCCCCCCCCCCCCCCCCCCCCCCCCCCCCCCCCCCCCCCCCCCCCCCCCCCCCCCCCCCCCCCCCCCCCCCCCCCCCCCCCCCCCCCCCCCCCCCCCCCCCCCCCCCCCCCCCCCCCCCCCCCCCCCCCCCCCCCCCCCCCCCCCCCCCCCCCCCCCCCCCCCCCCCCCCCCCCCCCCCCCCCCCCCCCCCCCCCCCCCCCCCCCCCCCCCCCCCCCCCCCCCCCCCCCCCCCCCCCCCCCCCCCCCCCCCCCCCCCCCCCCCCCCCCCCCCCCCCCCCCCCCCCCCCCCCCCCCCCCCCCCCCCCCCCCCCCCCCCCCCCCCCCCCCCCCCCCCCCCCCCCCCCCCCCCCCCCCCCCCCCCCCCCCCCCCCCCCCCCCCCCCCCCCCCCCCCCCCCCCCCCCCCCCCCCCCCCCCCCCCCCCCCCCCCCCCCCCCCCCCCCCCCCCCCCCCCCCCCCCCCCCCCCCCCCCCCCCCCCCCCCCCCCCCCCCCCCCCCCCCCCCCCCCCCCCCCCCCCCCCCCCCCCCCCCCCCCCCCCCCCCCCCCCCCCCCCCCCCCCCCCCCCCCCCCCCCCCCCCCCCCCCCCCCCCCCCCCCCCCCCCCCCCCCCCCCCCCCCCCCCCCCCCCCCCCCCCCCCCCCCCCCCCCCCCCCCCCCCCCCCCCCCCCCCCCCCCCCCCCCCCCCCCCCCCCCCCCCCCCCCCCCCCCCCCCCCCCCCCCCCCCCCCCCCCCCCCCCCCCCCCCCCCCCCCCCCCCCCCCCCCCCCCCCCCCCCCCCCCCCCCCCCCCCCCCCCCCCCCCCCCCCCCCCCCCCCCCCCCCCCCCCCCCCCCCCCCCCCCCCCCCCCCCCCCCCCCCCCCCCCCCCCCCCCCCCCCCCCCCCCCCCCCCCCCCCCCCCCCCCCCCCCCCCCCCCCCCCCCCCCCCCCCCCCCCCCCCCCCCCCCCCCCCCCCCCCCCCCCCCCCCCCCCCCCCCCCCCCCCCCCCCCCCCCCCCCCCCCCCCCCCCCCCCCCCCCCCCCCCCCCCCCCCCCCCCCCCCCCCCCCCCCCCCCCCCCCCCCCCCCCCCCCCCCCCCCCCCCCCCCCCCCCCCCCCCCCCCCCCCCCCCCCCCCCCCCCCCCCCCCCCCCCCCCCCCCCCCCCCCCCCCCCCCCCCCCCCCCCCCCCCCCCCCCCCCCCCCCCCCCCCCCCCCCCCCCCCCCCCCCCCCCCCCCCCCCCCCCCCCCCCCCCCCCCCCCCCCCCCCCCCCCCCCCCCCCCCCCCCCCCCCCCCCCCCCCCCCCCCCCCCCCCCCCCCCCCCCCCCCCCCCCCCCCCCCCCCCCCCCCCCCCCCCCCCCCCCCCCCCCCCCCCCCCCCCCCCCCCCCCCCCCCCCCCCCCCCCCCCCCCCCCCCCCCCCCCCCCCCCCCCCCCCCCCCCCCCCCCCCCCCCCCCCCCCCCCCCCCCCCCCCCCCCCCCCCCCCCCCCCCCCCCCCCCCCCCCCCCCCCCCCCCCCCCCCCCCCCCCCCCCCCCCCCCCCCCCCCCCCCCCCCCGGCATGCTATCATCATAACAACTTTGCATATCAAAACTTGGGGTGCTAAAAATATCATCTTCATTAAACATAGCATCCCCAAGCTTGGGACAAACATTAATTCCAGCAAATATATTCTCAAATATTTCATCCTCATCAAACATAGCTTCCCCAAGCTTGGGCCCTTTCATATCATAAGCATAATCACTCTCATCATTAAAAATATTGATAGCACCAATAGTATAGCAATTATCATCATCACAATGAGTAGTAGGAGCAACATCATTTGGGAGGGATACCTTTCTACCTTTGTTGCTCCTTCTTTTCTTTTTCTTCTTCATATTATGTGTGGGTTCAACCTTCCTCTTTGAGCTCCTTATTGATGAGAGTGGTTGAATAGAAAGCTCCTCCTCGTTACCTGATTCATCATAAGAAATAATAGGAGGAGATTGGGAAGCCTCTTCCCTTTCATTAGTATTCTCATCATCTTCCATTTGCTTTCTTTTCTTTAGGTAATTGGCAATATAAGGATTTTCAATGCAATTCTCCGCACAATCCCCCCCCCCCCCCCCGAATTTCTTATGGGCAAATTCTGGAAGATCCTTAAGTAAACGTTTCAATTCTTCATAACCCAAAAGTAAACTAAGTTCATTGTAATGTGCAAGGGAGATCAAATCATCACAATTTTTCCCCCCCCCAATTTGCATAGGAGATGTAAATGACCACGTTCATTGCAAAGTTCACAAGTACGGCAAAGGAATTTTAAATTTTCAGCACTCACACCTAGCCTTTCATGCAACCATTTAGTTTCTAAATGCTTATCCCCCCCCCCCCCCCCCCCCCCCCCCCCCCCCCCCCCCCCCCCCCCCCCCCCCCCCCCCCCCCCCCCCCCCCCCCCCCCCCCTAGCATCCCCAAGCTTATGGCTTTGCATATCATTAGCATCATGGATATTCAAGGAATTCATACTAACAACATTGCAATCATGCTCATCATTCAAAGATTTAGTGCCAAACAATTTATAGACTTCTTCTTCTAACACTTGAGCACAATTTTCTTTTCCATCATTTTCACGAAAGACATTAAAAAGATGAAGCATATGAGGCAACATCAATTCCATTTTTTTGTAGTTTTCTTTTATAGACTAAACTAGTGATAAAACAAGAAACTAAAAGATTCAGTTGCAAGATCTAAAGATATACCTTCAAGCACTAACCTCCCCGGCAACGGCGCCAGAAAAGAGCTTCATTGACGGGATGTGAGTGCCGCTTACCTAGCCTCCCCGGCAACGGCGCCAGAAAAGAGCTTGATGTCTACTACGCAACCTTCTTCTTGTAGACTCGTGTTGGGCCTCCAAGCGCAGAGTTTTGTAGGACAGTAGCAAATTTCCCTCAAGTGGATGACCTAAGGTTTATCAATCTGTGGAAGGCGTAGGATGAAGATGGTCTCGCTCAAACAACCCTGCAACCAAATAACAAAGAGTCTCTTGTGTTCCCAACACACCCAATACAATGGTAAATTGTATAGGTGCACTAGTTCGGCGAAGAGATGGTGATACAAGTGTAATACGGATGGTAGATATAGGTTTTTGTAATCTGAAAATATAAAAACAGCAAGGTAACTAGTAACAAAAGTGAGCAAAAACGGTATTGCAATGCTTGAAAACAAGGCCTAGGGTTCATACTTTCACTAGCGCAAGTTCTCTCAACAATGATAACATAATTGGATCACATAACAATCCCTCAACATGCAACAAAGAATCACTCTAAAGTTTCTATCGGAGAACGTAGGACGAAAACATGCATCAACCCCTATGCATAGATTACCCCAATGTCACCTCGGGAATCCGCGAGTTGAGTGCCAAAACATACATCAAGTGAATCAATAGAACATCCCATTGTCACCACAGATATCCCATCGCAAGACATACATCAAGTGTTCTCAAATCCAATACTCAATCCAACATAACGAAACCTCAAAGAGCAAGACTCGATTCATCACAAGAAGGTAGAGGGGGAAGAAACACCATATGATCCAACTATAATAACAAAGCTCGCGGTACATCAAGATCGTTCCAAATCAAGAACACGAGAGAGAGAGAGAGAGAGAGATCAAACACATAGCTATTGGTACATACCCTTAGCCCCGAGGGTGAACTACTCACTCCTCGTCATGGAGACTGCCGGGATGATGAAGATGGCCACCGGTGATGATTTCCTCCTCCGGCAGGGTGCCGGAACGGGCTCCCGATTGGTTTTTCATGGCTACAGAGGCTTGCGGCGGCGGAACTCCCCATCTAGGTTTATTTCTGAGGTTTTTGGGATTTATAGGAGGTGTTGGCGTCGGGGACAAGTCAAGGGGGCCCACGAGACGACGACAAGGCAGGGGGGCGCGCCCTAGGGGGATGGGGGCGCGCCCCCCACCCTTGTGGTTGCCTCGGGACTCCTCTCCGATATCTTTTTGTTCCAGTATTTTTTTATATTTTCCAAAAATATTCTCCGTAAATTTTCAGCTCGTTCCGAGAACTTTTATTTCTACAAAAAAAATAACACCACGGTAGTTCTGCTGAAAACAACGTCAGTCCTAGTTAGTTCTAATCAAATCATACCAAAATCATATAAAATTATTGTAAACATGGCATGAATACTTCACAAATTATAGATACGTTGGAGACGTATCAATGTTCTTGGAGATCTATCCGATGTAATCTTCTTTTGCGGTGTGTTTGTCGAGATTCGATGAATTATGGATTTATGATCAGCTTATCTATGAATATTATTTGAATCTTCTCTGAATTCTTATATGCATGATTTGATATCTTTGTATTTCTCTTTGAATTATCGGTTTGGTTTGGCCAACTAGATTAGTTTTTTCTTGCAATGGGAGAGGTGCTTAGCTTTGGGTTCAATCTTGCGTGATTTCACCCAGTGACAAAGTAGGGGTAGCGAGACACGTATTGAATTTTTGCCATCGAGGGAAAAAAGATGGGGCTTACATCATATTGCTTGAGTTTATTCCTCTACATCATGTCATCTTACTTAAGGCGTTACTCCATTCTTTATGAACTTAATACTCTAGATGCATGCTAGATAGCGGTCGATGTGTGAAGTAATAGTAGTAGATGTAGGCAGGAGTCGGTCTACTTGACACGGACATGATGCATATATTACATAATCATTGCCTTGGATATCGTCATAACTTTGCGCTTTTCTATCAATTGCTCGACAGTAATTTGTTCACCCACCGTATTATTTGCCTTCAAGAGAGAAGCCTCTAGTGAAATCTATGGCCCCCGGGTCTATTTTCCATCATACTTGTTTCCGATCTACTATCTTGCAATCTTTTATTTTCAGATCTATAAATCAAAAAATCCAAAAATATTTAGTTATCTAGTTTTATCTATCTCTATTTGATCTCATCTTTGCAAGTGACCGTGAAGGGATTGACAACCCCTTTATCGTGTTGGGTGCAAGTGTTTGATTGTTTGTGCAGGTGCATCTATTGGGGACTTGCGCGTTTCTCCTACTGGATTGATACCTTGGTTCTTAATTGAGGGAAATACTTATCTCTACTGTGCTGCATCACCCTTTTCTCTTCAAGGGAAAAACCAACGCAAGCTCAAGAAGTAGCACTACACTATGAAGGTCCACAAGGGACGAAAAACATCCCAGATTGGAGGAGATGAATGGAATCGTTTCATCAACCACATGCATCTCACTGGGGGTGAACTTATCAGCTTCTCCTTCAGAAGACAAACTCCAAGGCTGGTTGTTATCTACATCAATTGGGAGGACGAAGATGATGACCCACTTGATGAAGCCCTCTATGCCAAAGGAATCAGGCTAAGAGAGGACGAATCGGGCAACCTCTGGTACATACTTCCTCCACGTGATGACTACGTCGGGATGCCATTCGTGACCCGCCTGACAAGGACAAATGTTGACCGCCATGTCATGGTATGTTACTTGTTAGTGTAGAAATTTTATATGCTTAATTAGTGTTGAAATTTGATGATATATATGCTTAGTTGTGACATGCTTGTAGTAATGTGATATATATGCTTAGTTGTGACATGCTTGTAGTAATGTGATATGCTTAGTGTAATAATGTAGCAGCTCCCAGCCACTGACATGCGGGCCCCATTGCATATTAGGTTAAATAAAATACTCTAATAATTAAAACTAATTAGTTTAGTTAATTAGACTATGACAGGTGGGCCCAACCTACTAAATAACTCTGTTTAATCACTTTTAAAACTTTGTTAGCCCTCTGTCAATGACATGTGGGTCCCACTGGACCCACAGGTCAAGTTTGACCCTGGTCAGTGAGTCTGTTGACTGCTGATGTCATCCACACGTCAGGCTGAGGTCATAATTCCTTTTCTGTTAAATAAATAATTCCAGAAATTGTTATAATCTTTTAAAATTCGTAGAAAATAAACCGTAGCTCGGATTGAAAAACTTTATACACGAAAGTTGCTCAGAACGACGAGACGAATCTGATCGTGTCGTCTGTTTCCATGACGGAACCCTCTACGTAGGTGAACCCGTAACTTTCCGGCCATTTTTGGTAGACGAATAATGCATATACAGCGGTTATAAATCCAACTTAAATCCTAAAATAACTAATAAGACTTAGACATATCTTTAGAAATCGGTGTTGCATATGTTTGCTGTCTATTTATTTGTTTCTTGCCCCTCTTCTCTCTCGATAGACCCCGACGTCGACGTAGCCCCCGAGGCAGACGCAGCTCCGGAGTACGACTACGTCCCTGACGACCAGATCCTTGCCGCAGAGCTTCCAGGCAAGCACCCCCATTTTGAGCATACCGATATCGCATATTCTTCTCTCTCTTATGCTTGCATTAGAATCTGGTGATGTTACTATTACCCTATATCTGCTGCATAGCCTGTTTATTGTAACCTGCTGTTGTTACCTACATGTTTATCCTAAACTGCTTAGTATAGGCTGAGTAGAGATCCATCAGAGACCCCACTTATCTCGACTGCCCCGCTGGATTATCAGAAGACCCGATCAACGGGATTGAAGACCAGGCCCCGGCACCGCACATCACTTCCCCCTTAGTTGCTCGACACTACTGGTTTACTATCGAGTGCCGAGGGTGATACCTCGTCAGCACTTCTGATGATAACCATGTAGGTTAGTTAATCAAACGTGGTCAGTGAGGGTGTTTCCTCCTACACCACCCCCGATAACGACGCTGTCGTGCAACTCCTCAAGTGTGGACCTCGAGGGTGATTCCTCCTTCGTTCACCTTGACGATAACATCAGATGGAATTCCATCGAGGGTGATTCGTCAGGGTTCCCCCTTAGTGTTAGACACATGGTACTATGGCTACTATGACTTTACACTGAACCATGATACTAAAAATGGGTCGGCCGTGAGGGGTACCCGCGCGAGCATATCTGCGAAGTGATGTGGATACGGGTTGACCTGGAAGGTGCCCGCGAGATAATTACGAGGCGTGGCTTGGCATTCTTAGCCCTTGCCGCAAGTCCTCGAGACGGGGCGACGGGGTCACATCGATCGTGAGTCTCTGCTCGTTACCGCGCGCTCCTAATCCACTAACGGTTTGGATATTTGATCCGAGGGGCTTCTGGCCTGATAGCACTAACCATCACGTTGGCATAGTATGAGCGTTCTGTGTCGTATACTTCAGCCGAAGCTTAATAGACGTCATGCGACTGAGCGGCGCGCGCCGTGTTGGACTGGTTACGCAACCGCGCTTGTATTAAGGGGTTGCTAGGTCTGCTCACGGCCGCCCACGCAACGTGCAGGAGTTCCCGGGGCGATGGCCCAAGACCCCTGGGGGCATAGGTTTAGTCCGGCATGCTGACCTCTCTATTAAGTATTCGGTCGGGTTGCGGCGTATCGTTTGGCCGAGGCCGGGCATGACCCAGTAAAGTGTGTCCGGTCGGAGTTAAGCGAGCGTGGTGGGTAAGTTGGTGCACCCCTGCAGGGAAGAAACAATATATCGATAGCCTGTCCTATGGTAACGGACACTCGGAGTTGTATCCCGATCGATACAACTAGAACTTGACATTTGAGATGATAACTGGATAGTATGGCTCTGGGATTGCTTTCTCGCAGGGAGTCGAGGAAGAATCTCTGGGCGAGGTTGATGACACTACTACTACTTTACATTATGCTAATCTGCACTCTTCTAATGCTACAAGACCGCTGAAGATGCTAGTCTTCGATAGGACTAGACTCTCCCCTCTATTCTAGCATTTCTGCAGCCCAGTCCACATATACAGCCTCCTTTTGGAAATGTTGCATATGTAGTTTAGATCCTTGCTTGCTGAGTACTTCGGATGAGTACTCACGGTTGCTTTGCTTTCTTTTTCTCCCCATATCCGTTTGTCGCAACCAGATGACGGAGCCCCTGAGTCAGCTGTCCCCGCCGACGGCTACTACTACTACCCTCCCGGCGAGTACTACTACGAGGAGCCGACCGACGACCAGGAGTAGGTTCGGCGGGTCTTAGGCAGGAGGCCTACGCCTTTCGATCGTAGTGTTTTATTTTGTCCCGCCTTGTTAAAGGCCTATCTGTAACTCTGTTATGTCTGTACTCGGATATCTGACGCTTCCACTGATGCTTGTATGCCATCGAGCTATGTATTCGAGCCCACGAGGCCCTGGCTTGTAATGTAAAGCTTGTATGACTTTATTTATGTTTTAGAGTTGTGTTGTGATATCTTCAAGTGAGTCCTTAGGCTTGATCGTGTGCATTTACGTGAATGGTTAGTGCACGATTAAGCTGGGGTCGTCACACACTCTTGCCACCGTGGTCTGGGCGTTGCGATGGTGATGGCTGGCGGTGACTCGGGACATGGATGCCGGGGCGGCGGCCCCGGATGGTGGTCCGTATGGTGGCTTTTCGGCAGGCTCCATGACGGCAGCGGTGGCTACGTTTTTCGGTCGCCTGGGCGGCGAGGGGTGTAGCGGAGGGTGGTCCGGGCACACTTGTTGTTGCCTAGATCCGGATCTGGTGGCCGATTCTCGCCATGGCTGGTCAGGGTGCCCTGTGTGGCACGAGTGAGCTGTCGAGCGAAAGCTCCGTGCTTTGGCACCGGCGACGACGACATCTGCGGGTGCCGTTATCTTCTTGAAGACGCTGTCATAGTTCTTCTCTCCGTGTCACAGTCTTCGGGTGAAAACCTTTCTCCACCTCGGGCTCAGCAGCGGGGGTGCTCGCGTTCCCCTCTTGAGGGCGTTGTCGTGGAGGCTAGGTGTCATAGGTCGTGTCATGGCGTATTCATGTACTAAGTGGAACCAACCCCAAACGAGCCTACATATTTATGAACTGTATTTTCTTTCGTATGTTAATAAGTACCGATCAATTGTCAATTCTGGTATGGAACTGCATTATAACATTACAATTACTGGTAATCACGGTGATTGCTTACAAAATGTAGGTGCCCCATGTGCAAAGCACGGACAATTATCTACTCAACCTATAATATTCCCATCTGAATCGTAAGTTAATAAAGGAAAGTTTGTCATGTCCAAATGGTTTCGCCGACAATCATCGCAATGTTACGTGAGTGTTGCTAGTTGTGTCAAGATGTTCTCTGCACATCCTCATGGGGGGCAGGAACCTAAGCAGGAGCACCAACACTTTACTATCCAGGAGAACTACTCGGCGGCAAAACTCTCATGGACTCCGGTTCCTTGGAGCGCCGCGTGAATCTCTTGGCAAGGATGCGACCATCTTTGCTCCACGATCCAGTCTGCTTTTTCCACATGGTTGTATGTCCTAGTGTGTCACACGATGCTAATAAATCTTCAGATGCAAAACGATGGTGAGTGGAGCGTGTGCGACTCGGCCACCCTGATATCTTTTGTTACTAGGACAACTAACCGCATTAAACTTATGTCTATAAGTAGGAATGTGTAGAGCAACCGCGTGCAGGAAACCGTAGGTGGTATCACACACTTAGTTTGTGCTTCCCTATGCATCCCAATCCTTCTCGGTCAATCTTGTGTTTTCATCTGTGCTCTCTAGGATGGATGAACTATTACTGAAGACATGTGATAGGACTCTGGACTCCCAAAGGAAGAAGCATCGAAGCATGCTATGAGAAGAGAGAGGACACATGGAAAAGAACTTATAAGGAGTGTCCAAATACCATTGGTATATCATAGGTCTATCAACATATTAAATATCACTGACATCTCACACATTGTCAACATTATCCTCCTCGCCCCCATGTGGTCTACATTGTCGAATTCTTCAATGTCTTCCCTTCCCTTTTTACAAAACGTACTAGTCAATAATTTAGATACATTAAAACTGAGCATCCTTCCAGCCCTCTCAGGCCAAGTGTGAGCTACATGTGCATAAGTTGGAGACCCGAGTGAGCATTGCTTACTTCCATGTGGTTCACAAATAGTACCGGACACTGTTAGGCATCCGACTACTGATAGGATGCATCCATCATACTAGTCGTACATCGTCGGATTAGGATAAAGATGGACGTCTGATGTGTTGGCTAAGCCCCGCGTGAGAGGATTTTCCATTTGCTAAGTGCCTGCTTCCAGGCTTGTTTCTGATGTGTACATATTTTTCTGGTTGATTCTAGACTGTTTGATGTGTGAAATGCAATGGCCTTCCATTTTTTACAGTTCTAGTTCAAATTTTCCAAATCATCAAGATGTTCATACAGCAGGCGAATGGCAATAACTTCTTGATTGATTCTCTGCTTTTCTGATGTGAACTTCTGCGAGTTCTTCAGTTTTGCGGCGTAGATTCGGCGATTGCACTCGCTTCTGTCAGAACTATTTTTTTTAATCTTCGTTCGGCTTTACCAATTCTGGTTCATTTTTTCGAAAATAACTAGCCCATTCATGTGGCTATCTTCACATGAGAATTACAGCAGGCAAATGACAATAACATCTTGATAGATTCCTCTGCTTTCTAATGTGAACTTGTGTGAGTTCTACACCTTTTGATGCGGTCTGAATGCAAGGTAGATTCCACGATACCAGTCGGGACTATTTTTTTGTCTTCCTTTTTATGGAATGTTTCTTTCTTTCTTCAGAGCAATATTAGTTGGACACTGCTCATTGTTGAGTATATTGATTATTAGAAAAGACGAGATAGACTAGGATTTGTTCTGACTTGTCTTGTACTCCAAATAGATCATTGTACTCCTACTCCCTCCGTTTCTTTTTACTCTGCGCGTTACTGTTCATCGCGCAAAACGAGGCAGTCGATTTCTCTCTCATTTTTCATCGAAAAAATCCTAGGATTTTTGGTATGGGTAGAGTTAACACGGAGCTACACATCCCAAAAAACCGAGGAGCAAAAAAATGAAAAACGAGAGAGTACCGTCCGGCCTCGTTTCGCGTGCACTGTAGCACCGCGCAGACTAAATAGAATCGGAGGGAGTACTAGTAAGATGCCCGTGCTACGCTACGGGATCACACAAGATTAGGTGGACTTAAAGTCAGGAACCCCGTACATAAAAAGAATACATACCGAGACATGGTCATGAACCTGTATGTTGCTATGGTAATAAAGAAGTATATATACCGAGACATAGTTAGGAACCTGTATGTTCTTATGAATAATAAAAATGTACCGAGACACTAACTTTACATTGAACAAAGTGATGTTAAATTTCTGATAGATACACATCGAGCATAACCCTAGGCGACACAGGGGCGACCACGCCGCCTGCCTCCGGCCCTTCCAACCCTCGTCCCCTCCCTCCTGTCGCCGCCAGAGGTCTCGTCGGGCGAAGCTCGGGCGGTGACGGCGGCGGGGGGGCCTTCTCCCTCGCGCAGTGGTGGCGAGCTCCCCCGACAGCGGCGACACATGGACCAGCGGAGATTTGGCGGGGAGGAGCGGCGGGATCCCGACGGCGAGCGCGAGCCGGCGGTGACAATGGAGGCACAGCCTCCCTGCAGCGGAGGCGCCCCTATTGTGGTGGCTGGGAGCTTGGGTCTCACATGGCCGAGATGGGCTTGGGCGGGCTGGCGGTTCGGGGCCGCGACTACAGGCAAGCGCGGTGGGCCTGACGACGCTGGCTGCTAGGCACCGTGGTGGTGTCTGTGGTGGGCCAGGCGGCGGCCGGCTGGATCCTCACCGTCCAGCCCCCAACAATGATTGGTGGTGGCCCGTGCACATGGTTTTTTATGGAGGTTCTTCAAGCAGATCCGGGTGAAAACCTTGATCTCGGCTAGTTGTGAAGATAAATGGCAGAAACTAATATATCTAAATAACATACATACTATAGTTTGAACACACAATTATAAATGGTTCCAGGAAAAACAAGAATGAAGTAGAAGTGTTTAACAAAATGATTTGCTAAATATGCACAAGAAAAAGGAATCGGCCTACAGCGCTACGATGAAGAAAAGAAATATTCTAGACATAACTAACACAGCTAGTTCCACTTAATTAGTTATATACATTAGTTATCTATCAGTATCGGGCCATAGAATCATTTGTCAAGCATAGTATACCCTTCTTGCCCAAACATATATGCCAACAATTTTAGTTATGGGGTTTTCTCTTCATTTATCTGCTCACCTAAAAAGACATTAGACAACCACTATTGTTGGCGTCGACGATGTCGTATGTTGGTGAAGATGTGGTCGCAGCAGATCTTGGTGCAGCAGCTCGACAAGATCAAGGCACACTGGTACGTAGGCGATGTCTTCAAGGAGATTCACGCCCTCGCCGTGGTGCACGAGTTAAACGGCGGCTCTCGTCCAAGATACAATGATCTCGTATCCCCTATTGTGCACTCAAGAGGAGATGAACCAACAGGTTCTCACCAACGTAGCTCTCTCTATGCCAAGGTTCGGATGTATGTGGAGGAACACCAGATGAGATTGATGCAGAGGACCTGCCATACATGGCTTTATATATAGACTCATCCTTAACAAGAAGATCTTATCTCTTGGCCAGCAAGTTTCAAAGCTATCAAGCTCAATTCATTGGACAAAATATTAGGACATATTTGAGTCCTTATGTAGCATATACAGCTGAAAGCAAAGTGATTCAAACAACCAAAGCCATAACAAAAAAAATGAATAGAGGATCATGTTGAGAGGCGTCCCATCAAAACAATCGCAGAAGATATACCTGTCCATCTAGCCAAACAAAAACAGAGGATACAATCTCAACGAATAACAACCAAAATTTACAAGAAGTTCCTCCACAAGAAGATTTTGGATAATAAATTGAATCAAACACTTTTACAGTGAATACTGCTTATGGATACAATATAAGGCAGTTCCATCTGTTACCACAATCACATATCAAATTGCACAAGTAAGGATTGTATAACAGAGATGAAGCAAGGGGTTCATGAGAAGTAGAGAAGATTCTACTATTCGTCCACACCCAAGCCATGGTCCTTGAAAAAGTAGATTAGATGGAGAATGACAGTGACTCACGCCTCCTCACACTCCGCTCGAGCTAAAGATTATGTGGCTTCTTGGGGATGTAGTTTGAGCAGCGTGAGTCCCATATTCGGCTACATGACATGAGTGGTTTCTAGACAGTTCGAGATAGGCGTGTGGATTTGAACTTTTGGGTGACGGAAATTTTTGACTTGGGACTGGGAAGGAGAGAGACCATCAGAGCACAGTACCTTCACGTCAATCATCACACCAGATTTGCCATCTCCAAGACGGAAGGAGGAGGATGTGGGCCTGGACTGTGGAGCTCGTGGGTAGTGCTCCAGTTGCAAACGTCATAGAAGTCCTGGGGAGCAGCTCATACTCGAAAGTCTCGAATTGGACGGATGTGGAGCGCGTCGATGGGAAGGAGGTGAAGCTGGTGGGCACCAGGGCTGCTGCATGAGAGCCGTTGCTGACTCAGGGGGTCGACGATACCTGTGACGTACTTGCCGATGTCGGCACCGGATGAGATGCGGTGGGGGGAGATGGCGGGCGGAGGGGCTTCTGCATCAAAGAAGGAGACAGAAGAGGTGTCGCGGACCTCAGGGACAGACGGCGCCGGCGGTGTACATGCCGACGTCGGCATCGAAGGAGACAAGGTGGGAGGAGAGGAGATAACAGGTAGGAGGGGGAAGGAGGAGGTGGAGGTGGCAGTGAGTAGTGGGGCTGCTGCGGAAGAGGAATTGGGAGCGGCCGGCGCCGGCGACGTGTGAGCGACAGCGGTAGTTGGCCAGTTCGGTTCCAGTGTGTTCTCCCCTCTTCGAGAAGGATCGGATGCCTCGTTTCCTGGTTGGGTGAGGTGGGGATCGATGGAGCAGGACATAGAGGACAAGGGTTCTTTTGCAAATGTGAAGTGGGGTTGCCTCCCATGCGTCGGATATAAATCAGATGGTCGAAAATGATAGATGGCAGGCACACCATCATCACCAACTCAGATTTTTATAGGAGTAGAGATATGTATGCCCACGAGGCTCAAGCAATATAACAAACTATTCCACCAATCCCCTCTCTCTCTCTCTTCTAACATGGTATCAGCATAATCGATCCTAAACCCTAGCCGCCGCCGCTTCTGCACCCGTGTGCCGCCCCCGGGGCGGTCGGCCTCCATGACCGCCGCCGGGGGCCGCGCCACCCGTACCTAGGGTTCGTCCGTCGGTCGTGTTGACCGGCTGCCCTAGAGAGTCTTTTTCCCGATCCTTTGATCCGGATTTTTCTCTCTCTCGCCGGTCGTTTTGATCGGCGTTTTTTTCTTTCTTTTTGGTTTTCTGATCTATGTGATCGGGTTTACGTCACCCGCCGTCGTCGTCGACCCCCGTGCGCCTCTACTCCAACACCGGCGCGACCGGCCGGCCTCTTCACCGACCCGGCGGCCTCGCGCGACAGGCGGCCCCTCATGGCCGCCGTCCGCGCTCTGCCCGCCCGTCGCCCCGACCGGGCGGTCTCGCGCGATGCGGCGGCCCATCACGGCCATCGTCCGCGCACCGGCCCCACCCGTCGATCTACACCGGCCGTCACCGCCTTGCTCCGACCGGGACACCTGCATCGCCCCGACCCGGCGGCCTCGCGCCATGCGACGGCCAATCATAGCCGCCGTTCGCGCGCCGGCCTGCCCATCGATCCACGTCACCGCCTCCGCCGCGTCTGCACGGCGGCCCGGCGGTCTACCTCGCTGGCCTCGTCCTCGGCTGCGTCGGGACGGCTGCGTCAAGCTCGTCGGATGCCTCAACTCGGGCGCCGCTGCTCCATTGGTCGCTCGGGCCTCGCTACCCGGGCGCCGGCGCTGCTTTGGCAGCCCGGGTGCCGGTCCTGACACGCTCGTCCGCACGACGTCCCGCGCCGTCCGTCATCTCCAGCCTCATCTCGGACTTCGCTGCCACCACGCCTCCACCGAGCGGCGTCCCCGACCTCACGCGCGATCGGATTGATCACCCGCCACCGCCGCGATCCGCCTCACCTACGGCGTGCGATCGACCTGGCCCGTTGGTTGCGCGCGCCTCCGCAGGTCCCGTGAAGATCGTCCCCGAGTTCAGCGCGCCCCTCCATCGATCGAGCAACGGGCTGCCGCTGTGTCGCCTAGTCGGGCCGCAGCGCCGCCACCCCGTGGTTCTCCTCGCGGCTGCATCGACTCGCGCGTTGCCACTGCGTCGCCCTACGGGCCGTAGTGCCGCGATACGCGGTCCCAGCCGCCGCCCCGAGGCCGTCCCCGCGGTTGCACCGACCCGTGCTCCGCCGCTGCACCGCCCCTTCGGGCCGTAGCGCCGCGGCCCGCGGTCCCCGCCGCCGCCCCGAGGTCTTCCCGCTGTCGCCCCGACCTGCCCGCCGCCGCTGCGTCGCCCCTTCGGGCCGTAGCGCCGCGGCCCGCCGTCCACTCCGCCGTCACCGCGCGTCGACCTCCCGTGGTATGCGCCGCGCCGTCTCCCTTGGCGCGGGAACGCCACCATCCACGCTGGTCTTCGTCACGCTGTCAGGGTTCTTCGCCTACTTCGAGCACCGCCGCCATACTCCTAACCTAGCCGCCGCCGCCGCCGCTCTTCTTTGGCCGCCGCCGCCGCTACCTCCGTAGCCGCCGCCCGCCTGTTCGTCTTCGTCCAGCACCAGCTCGTCGCCAGCGTCACCGTCATCTACCCCGACCACTTTGTCTACTCCGACAACCGCGGGCGACATCGGTACCACGCCGATTGGCGCCGCAACCATCGTCGAGTCTTCTTCTCTGCTGGCCCTCCGATTCCTCGACATGGCGAACAGCTCGTGCAGGTCTCAGTCTTCGCATGCCCGGTGCTGGCAACACCGATGCGTGCCTTCATCCACGACGTGTCCCTGGGCCTGGCAAGCCTGGTCGGCGCTTCATCAACTTCGTCTTCGTCCGTCTACGCATGCCCGGTGCTGGCAACACCGGTGCGTGCCTTCGTCCACAATGTGTCCCCGGGCTTGGCAAACCCGCCACGACGCGTCGTCAACAACATCTTCTTCCCGACGCACCACTACTTCGACACCACTGCGCCCATGCTAACTCGGCGCCCCCTTGCGCCCGCGGCTCCATGGCGACTTCCTCGACACCGGCCACCCCGACTCGACATCGACCACGGCATTCTTCGCACGGCTACCTCGACCACGACTCCACCACCCACGCTCTCAGCTACCTCGACAAACGGCACAAAGGGCTACCGCCTTGCTTGAGCAACCTCGTCGGTTGCCACTCCAGCCACGACTCCGTGATGCATCGACCGTTGCGACTGTTGGGGGGGGGAGGGGTGTCCGTCGGCTTGCCTTCGAATTCTTCTCCAGTCTCACCGTCTGCGTCGCTACCGTTGTGACTGCGGGGGGATGTTGAGTATATTGATTATTAGGAAAGACGAGATAGACTAGGATTTGTAATGGCTTGTCTTGTACTCCAAGTAGATCATTGTACTCCTATATATATGCCCACGAGGCTCAAGCAATACAACAAACTATTCCACCAATCCTCTCTCTCCCTTCAAACACTCATGTTAGGTTTAGCTTTGCGATACCAGGTTTTGAACAAGTGAAGAGATTACTGAAGATTTTTTTTACCACAAGAACCATCGTAGGAATAGTATTCTGCGTGAGTGAAGATAGAAGTCAAGACTGTTTACGACAAGAACCAATATAGGAATGGTTTTCTGGAAAACTCACTCTGAAGTCCTCGAAGCTTGCTAGTTTATACAAAATTGTTTGATTTTTAAGGCCCCAAATTGTGCCATTTTAATCAACTAGAAAGTGCTAACGTAACTCAAAAGACCACAATTTGTAGATATCTACAAGAAGGGGAAAAAGTTGTCCTCGCTCAGTGACACAATTATAGTTCTGATGCAATAAACAATAAGGTTCAGATGGGTGAATTGACACAATTATAATTCTTATTCCTAAAGTTGAAAACCCGGAGCAAATTACCTAATGTAGGCCTCTCAGTCCATGTAACATTCTTTCTAAAGTAATACTCCCTTCGTCCCAAAACAAGTGTCGCTTACAAAATGTAGGTGCCCCCATGTGCAACGCACAAACAATTATCTAGTCAACCTATAATAATAATCCCATCTAAATCTTACGTTAATAAAGGAAAGTTGGTCATGTCCAAATGGTTTCTCCGACAATCATCGCAATTGTTAAGTAGAGTGTTGCTAGATGTGTCAAGACGTTCTCTACACATCCTCATGGGGTCAGGAATCTAAGCAGGAGCACCAACACTTTATTATCTAGGAGAACTACTCGGCGGCAAAACTCTCATGGACTCCAGTTCCTTTGAGCGCCGCGTGAATCTCTTGGCAAGGATGCGATCATCCTTGGTCCGCGATCGTTTGACATACTTTGTAGCCAGTCAGCGCTTCCCAGATGGTTGTATGTCCTAGCGTGTCACACGATCCCCATAAATCTTGAAATGCAAAACACTGGTGAGTGGAGCGTGTGAGACTCGGCCGCCCTGATATCTTTTGTTACCAGGACAACTAACCGCATTAAACTGATGTTGATACTTTGGAATGTGTATAGCAACCGCGTGTAGGAAACCAGAGGTGGTATCTAACACTTAGATCGTGTTTTCCTATGCATCCCAATCCTTCTCCGTCAATCTTGTTTTCCTTTTGTGCTCTCTGGAATGGATGAAGTATTATTGAAGACATGTAATAGGACTCTGGACTCCCAAGGAAGAAGCATAGAAGCATGCTACGAGAAGAGAGAGGACACCTGGAAAGGAACTTATAAGGTCGATCAACATATTAAATATCACTCACATCTCACACATTATCAACATTATCCTCCACGTCCCCATGTGGTCTACATTGTCGAATTCTTCAATGTCTTCCCTTCCCTCTTTACAAAACATACTAATCAATAATAATGTTAAGTGTGAGCTACATGGGCATAAGTTGGAGACCCGAGTGAGCATTGCTTACTTCCATGTGGTTCACAAATAGTATCGGACCCCGATAGCTAGCGAAGCGCCAACTAGGGTGACAGTGGCGAACCCTCCCGGATGACATTTTTTTTGTATTGGATGAGCGGATGACATTTTTTTGTATTGGATGAGCTAGAGTGGCATTTTGAAAAACTACCATGGTGGTTCCTTTTAAGGGTTTTTAGGGACTTTTTTTTGCGAAAAAATGCCATCCACCGGATGAAGATCATGCGGTTCAAGGGCAGTTCGCTAGCAAAACATCCCTTGCCGACATTCGCCAGATAAGGTTTCCAATATTGTTCTGGGTAGCAAAAAAAAATCTTCCTTTTATTTCCATGCAATTTCCTTTTAAACACAATACACAGACACAAACGCTCATACATACGCACATATACTCATCCCTATTAAACGCACACATTACACTCTACCCATGCGAGCATCTCTGAGAGATTGAGCCGACACATCATCTTGAGATTGACAAAGTCGACACAGATTTCTTGGTAATCGACGGAAACGTCTACTTCCACTAAACACACATCGTTGAAATGTCTAAAATAAATCCAGAAAAATGTAAGCACCAGCGTCAAAGTCTAGAACTTGAACTCTGGTGGACTGATGATACCGCCGGGCTACTAACCATCAAACAATAGATTGATTTGCATTCCCATGCAATTTTAGATATTTCGATCCATTTTTTTCAAGAAAAAACCCCTTTTTTTAATACAGGTTTGGAGTTTGTTGTTCCTGTTTGGACTCCGAAGGCACGACAGGGTGAAGGAGTTTATCGGATGATTATTAGTGGGGTCCACCGGAACGTGACTTCAATCCCTCAATTTCGTTCTACTCCTGGTCTGGAGCACGGCACCAACCCAACCCCCAATCGAGCACGCCGTCCACTTCCGAGGTCGCGTGCGTGGATAGGGTTTGCTTCGCCGCCGTCCTGCCGATTGCGTCTCCCCTCATCGTCGCGCCACCGCCGGGGAGACCAGCCGGGCAGCCGATCGACCGATCCAGGCGGTGATGGCGCTGGCCGCGGCGCACAAGATCCCGCTGGAGGTCGCCCACACCCTCGTCGAGATCGCCGAGGTCGCGCGCTACGCCTACGAGCACCGCTCCGGCCACGTCCCGGCCCACGACGGGGACACGACCCCGCCCGCGGCGGCCGCCGACGGGGCGGAGGCCGAGCGGCTGCGGGCCGAGAACGCCGTCCTCCGCGCCCGCCTCGCAGACGACCTCGCCCTCCTTCGCGAGCTTCAGGGCGCGCCGTGCGTCTCACAGGAGTGCCCTCCCGACGTGAGCCCCGCGCGCCTCCCTCAAAGATTGCTTTTACCTTCCCCGGCACACGCTCGTGCACGATTAATTGTTGGAAACACATGTTTGTCCCATATGATTCAGCATTGGAATTAGATCTAGATCCTAGTTTCGTTGTCAGAAACGCATGTTTATCGGCAATTCAGCAGAATTCGGCATTACAATGAAATATAACATCATAGTTGTTGGGGATTTTGAGCCATAGCAGTACAATTATGTTACTTCTAAGCATCTTGCTCTATGTTTTTTTAAAGTGGGTGTTAGGATAGATTAAGTTTACTGTGTGGCAAGAACTAATAATCTTCTAATATCTCCATGATTATGTGAACGCAAGACCACTATATAAAGTTTAAATTGTGGATTCTTTATGCTGCAAAATAGCATGTTATTCACCTTACAATTAGTTGATTCTTTGGTCAAGAAAACAATTACTTTCTTTTTATGCCGACTGACATCTTTTGGCGATGTGATTTTGCGATGCAGTTGCATAATCGTCTTGTAGCGTCAGTCAACAATGCTAGCTTCCTTGCTCATCTTGACAAAGTACGAGATGAGCCAATGCATCAACATACCAAACTATCTTGTGACGGTGTGACAGGTTCGTCCTTGCTAAACCTTATGAAGTTTGTTACTGGACTATGCTTTCATAGCAATTGTCAATTCTTTTATATTATGCAATTATGGTGAAGTTAACATCTCTTTCTGTTTTCTGTTCTAATCGAACCAGAGGTGGATATTGGAGATATTCCTTGCACTAAAGGTGAGGGCAAGACTACGTCATGGCTCTTGGTTTCCTGTGATACTGCTGGGGGCAATTTGGAGGAAATTAGTGGAATTGATGACGAAAATTATGTGATGGTTAATGAAGATGACATCGTTGATGCTATTGCTACCTTTGTTGCTATGTGCATTCTTGAAGATCCAAAGTCCAAGGTATTTTTATTTTCAAGAGTTAATACATCCTTTTCAGCATTGCTTCATCATCTAACTGTTTGTTGTTTTTTCTCCAGTCATTATCATCGAAAGAGCTGCAAAAAGGTATGACTATCTTCCATGCTTCTGCCCTTAAAATTAAAATTTGCAATTTTCTAAATGGTGTTCTGTTTCTGAAATCATTGCTTTCAAACAGTGAGACAAGCAGATGGGTTGATTAATTAGGTTTATCTAGTTAGCGCTATTACGAGAAAGCTCACCACAATGGAGACATGCAAGCTGGACAAAAAAAAAGCCAGAATTTATAAGATAGGCTGTTTGCAGTTGAGAAAGTTAACCACAATGGAGACCCAGTGCGTCCAACTCCCAATAGTCCTTTTTGTTTCTGATTTCACATGTAGTTTGCGACATTGTGGAGATTAACAACTCACTGCTATGTCATGAACTCATGATGGGTCTGTGCAGTTTTCTATTCTACTACAATTGTTGCATGTATTATCTTCTTAATTACCCGAGGATCTCTTGGGTGAGCGCAGCATAGAGATGACCAACTATCACATCTGGTCCTATCTTAGAGACTCGGACTAGTTAGCCATTATTTGAAGTATCCTTTACTTCGATTGAGGTTAAATGATACTCCCTCCGATTCATAATAAGTGCCTTTGTTTTGAACTAAGGTTGAACTAGACACTTATTTTGGATCGGAGGTAGTAGTTTATTCTGCCCTTGTTCTCCGGCATTCTTTATTTCAGAATTCAGAGTAGAACAAATGTTTCTCTGACATTAGCTTAATTATATATCAGTACACATTTGAGGTACATTTTTGTTTGATTTGATGTAGATTCTAACTTCTAATGTTTAAGCAGCTGTTGCAACGGCATTGAGCAGCATGACAGACCGCAAGAAATGGATAAGTTTCTGGGAGGCTGGAAAGGTGATTTACATACTGGCAACTTGGGGTATCACAATAGCAGGGTAAAGTTCCCATCTTGCGAAATTTGTATGTCGGCATTACAACTTACAAGCGAAAACAGAGTCATTCTGATTGTTATTTTGCGGTTGGATGCAGGCTGTACAGGAGTCGTGCTGTCCTGAAAATGGCAGCCAAAGGAGCTGTCGTCTCCACCAAATTTATAATGAAGGCATTGTGAGGTGCCAAGTGCCAGTGAATAGTGGCATCATGATCACACGCAACGGTCCGCAAATTGTAAATACAAACTCATCGCGTCAACTGTACATATGTGTTGTGTGATATGATTTATCTGATAACTATTTGTTGGTCAGATGTGCTGTAACTTCTGAAATGATAACGATTTCTCTCATCGTGTATGAATAATGGGGGCAACTATCTGCTTGTCATGTCTCAAAGTCTCTCAAAGTCTCTGGAGTGATATAGGGGGGCTCTGCTCCGCATGTTTGTTGTATGCCGGAGTCTCCCTGGACTGATTTGGCTTTCCTGGGAACTTCCTTCTCTAGCTGTTTACTGTATGACCACCTGACATGAAATTTCAAATACTTTAGATGTTTCATGTGAATTGCACTAGTAGTTTCATACTCATGCTTCTTATGAATCTTTGCCGAATTTTACACTGAATTGAATGTGAAACCGGCCTTAGTTCCTACTTCCTCTGTAAACTAATACTCCCTCCGTCCCAAAATAAGTGTCTCAAGTTTGTACTAACTTTAGTACAAAGTTGTACTAAGACTGAGACACTTATTTTGAGACAGAGGGAGTATAAGAGTGTTTAGATCACTAAAATAGTGATCTAAACGCTCTTATATTAGTTTACGGAGGGAGTACATGAATGGTGATAATGATGGTGTGTGGCATGTTTGCAAAAAGGTCTCAGCCACTCCTATATGCAAAAAAAAGATCCTGTCTCTTTGGACCAGCCACATCCCTTCTCACCTCATCGTAACACACTTCGGATGGAGAAAGAACACAACTTTGGCACCTTCAAATATTTTAAATTTTAGTGTAATTTTATCCTTCTGTATGAATGTGTTTTCAAGGACCTGTGATTTTTTTTTTTGAGATCTCAAGGACCTGTGATATGTAGGGGCTGTTTGGATTGTGACTATGTTTGCCATATATTGCCACATTATCTTTGCCACACTTGCCTAACTTGAGTTGCTCAAATTGTTAGCCACACTTTGGCTTGCCTAAGAGAATCTTGCCACACTTTTTGTGTCTATAACATGTGGGGTTCACTTCACATTAAAAAATTCTTGCCTTAGATGTTGCTAGAACCAAATACACATCTAACTTGGTCAAACTTGTCTAAGGTGAGGTGTGGCAAAGTGTGGCAAGATGTGGCTAGAAACCAAACAGCCCCGTAATATATAGGTTTTGGCCCTTTAGAAAAAAAGAAAGAGGCACGGGCCCTTTTTTTTTTTTTTGAGAAAGAGCACCGGCACTTTCCTAACAGGAGAAAATTAATCTGGCTTCCTTTTTTTAGGGGTCATTAATCTCGCTTCCAAACGGGCCTTATTAAGGCGATGTGTGAACGTTCCTGGGTTGGGCCGATCGGGCCAACCCAACCCAAAGCCTGAGGTCTTGCTCGACCCACCTTCTTCTTCCCCTGTCTCTCCTGTATCCGCTCGCCGTTTACGCAAACCCTTGTCCCCGCGCCGCCACCCCCAAGAACCTCATCGGCTCCGGTCCTCCTCTGGCCGGCAGAGGCATCGAATCCCCCACGCCACATCCTCCAATGGCCACCAAGTCCCAAAGGAAGAAGAAGCTTTCCGCCCCCAACCCCTCTATCGACGCCAAGTCCCCCTCCCCCAAACAAAAGCCTACCCCTCGGAAACCCGCGGACGAGCCAGAGACGGCGGCGGCGGCCAAGAAGCCGAAGAAGCAGAAGGAGGGCAAGGAGGTCTCTGCCAAGAAGCAGAAGGAGGGCAAGGAGGTCTCTGCCAAGAAGACGAAGAAGCAGAAGGAGAGCAACGAGATCGACGAGATCTTCGAGGCCACCAAGAAGCGCAAGCTGCAGCAGGAGGAGGAGGAGGAGGGGTCCGAGGGGGGCAGGAAGCCCAAGAAGGGCAAGGCCGAGGGGGCTAGTAAGAAGAAGAGCAAGAAGGAGACTGGGGGCAAAGGCTGGGAGCCCGGCCACGATGATGAGGTTGAGGAGAAGCGGCCGCGGCGGCGCACCAATGATGGGCTCACCATCTACTCCGCCGATGAGCTCGGGTTCGGCAAGGCCGACGCCGGCGGCACCGCTCTCTGCCCCTTCGACTGCGACTGCTGCTTCTGAGCCTTTCAGGGGTCCTCCGTGCCTGAGGTGATGTAATCGGGTTGCGTTGCACTGGTGTTTGTTGTAATCCTCGGTTGATTCGATAACTATGTGCTTAGACGTGTGATCCGATGAAATGGAATTTTGGTTCTCTGATATTGTCAGTTTTACAAGAGCTCAAGATTATATGTCTTTCTAGATCAACCAGTTCGTTGTTTCAACATTTTGTTTTTAAAAAAAAATCTTGGCTGTTTAAAGTAAAATTCTGTCTGATGGGGGGAAATTGATCTTGTTGAGGTATTGCATGAGCATTGGGGCTTTTTATATGATGTCAATGTTTGAGTTGCCTAAAGGGCCTTGTAAGAGAATACATATTTTTAGGAAGAGATTGTTATGGCATGATGATCAGGGGAGACAGAAACACCATTTAGTCAACTGGCCAGCCTTTGGATCAAGTGGGTTTGGAGCAGTGGATCTTGAGGTTAAGAATGCTGTTTTGTTAAGTAAATGGGCATGGAAGTTGGAAAATGGGAAGGAACTGTCACAGAGTTTAATTCTTAGAAATATGTTAGGCAGGCTAATCTAGCACACGTTCAGTTTAAGGCTGATCAATCTCATTTCCTTCATGGAGACCTGAAAGTGGGAGATGTCGTTTTAGGTCTAGAAAAATAGTGTGGTTTTGGCTCAAAACTAGGTTTTGGAAGGATGTGGGTCTGTCGAAGGAGGAGGATAGGTGTAGATGGATGCTCAGCAGATCTGCTAAGTATTTAGCCCTGAAATTAGCCAAGGTAAGATGTCCATATAAAAAACTATGGCTTGTTGAAGTGCCTTTAAAAATCAGAGTTTTTATTTGGCTTGTTCTTATATAGCATTTCAAGTTTTCAACTGAGGACAGTCTATTAAGAAAGGTAAGATGTGTATGGTCTGTAGTGAAGAGGAGACCCTAGATCACCTTTTTCTGACATTGTACTAGTACGGTTAGATATATTGTTTAATTATGCTTTGAAGATTGACACAACTAGATCCACAGTTCTTTAGCTCCGTAGGTGGGTAATGTGTTTCGATGGTAAGATGTGGAACTTAGTGGCAGGTAGGGATCATGGCGCTGCTTTGGTCCTTATGGAAAAACAGGAATGCCACTTGTTTTAGAAATATCTTTCTGTATGATCCAAGTAGTCTGATTGCGCAGATGGCTCACCGGTTATCGTGCTGGGTTGGACTTCAGAGAGCAGGTTTGCTGCGACAGGGAGCGCCAAGGGACAAAGCAGCTGCTGCGCTGGTACTTTCGGAACTCCATGTTTTAGTTTCATTGAGAAATTAAACTAGGAGCTCTGCTCCTGTAGTCGAACAAAAATCTACTCCTTCCGTCCCATATTAAGTGTCTCTCAAAACGGATGTATCTAAACGTATTTCAGTGCTAGATACATCCGTTTGAGCGACACTTTATATGGGAGTATTTGTTTTGTCAGGCTGCCTAGTTGCTGTGATAACTGTTGTGAATTGGAAACTCACTCCTTACTGCCTACACCTACTGAGCCCTAGCTAAAATACAAATGTTCTGTTAACCAATATTTTACCATCAAGAGTGTTTCATAGCTACACATTATCCAAATCCCTGAATGAAACAATAATGCCCCTTCTTAATACTGCATGTTTGTGGACAGACCCAACCCTTTTCTCAAGAAGGGCCAGTGTTTTTTTCTTCCTTTCATTACCAGAAGAACTTGTTGTCCTTATGAATGTGCAAATTAAAGGTACCTCCAGTGTTTTGCCACTTATTTTGAGCCCCGCCATATTACATCCCAATAGGCCAAATTACATTATGCCACTGATTGACAAGTGCCATACATGGATCAAGGGATGAGGCATCTTGTGGCAGCATGTGTCAAAAACGAAGGAGAACCACTGATAGTGAACGTTCCACCACTGAAACTGGTCATCGGCAAGCGCTGTTGTGATGAGCATGCCTCCCTAAGCTAGACATACGCCAATGCGTTGTCTCGGACTTGGAGTGACCATCGGGTCATCCAAGTGCCCGACGATATGCTCGCAAGGGAGCATGATGTAGAAGATGTCCCTATGCATCCCAGCCCTATTGGTTCATTTCTGCTTGTCTCACTATGCTCGTGAGGAAAGTGGATATCGGAAGAGGGGGTTGAGGGAGAATACATGGACGAGACTTGCCTGCTCCCTTCCCATGCTCCCATCTGTGCTCCCGCATACGTGGCTTAATTTGATTGGAACAAAATAAGGCCTGGCCCCACCCCCTTAAAATCAGGGGGGAGATGATTAGATTAGAAAGGAAAAAGGATAGCCGTAGGATGAGGTGGGAGCACGGATGGGAGCATGGGAAGGGAGCAGGCAAGCCGGATCCATGTTTGCATATTCGATGTTATTGATAGCCATTTGTTGTTTACATCTGCTCCCAGGGCCAGACAATCTAATGCCTAAATGCCTTCAACAAAATGTACAGATGGCACTAGGTGTACATAAGTGTTATCTTCAATGTTGGGGACCTCAGCTTACTCCTTTACCCTTCATTTTCGAAAATAAGAATACTGATAATGAAAATATATTTAAAAAAATGTTTTTAGTGTCATCTCTGGAAATTGATGCCCTAATAGATATAAGTACGCTGATTGAAACAGTTTTGGAAAATATGATGATACGATGAGATTTGGTACAAGAAATAAATATATCATTTTGGCGTGAACGATTACATTCACCATGCCTTAATAAGTAACATTACTAAACCGGGAATCTTTCGATTTTTCTGGTTTTTTGTATTTTTTTTCGGTGCCAACTGTTTGTATATACGCGGCAACGTCGCCATCAGTGAACAGTAAGGATATCACACGTAAACAGTAACCCGTATAAACAGTAATCTCGTGAACAGTAATTGCTGGTGAACATGTGCGTGCCACCGACGCCGTTAGTGAACGGTACCACGTGTAAAAATAGTACCTCATATGAACAGTGCCTTGTGTGGACAGGACATTCGTGAACAGTAATTACTAGTGAATAGTACCTTGCAAACAGTGCTTTCTTCCTCTAAAATTTTTCCCCCAAAAAAACATATGCAATTCTAAAAAATTTTAGATATATTTTACACATCATTTCTCTCCCCTTCCTTCGGACTCACATTCTTATATAGAGAGTTAAAATTTAGAATTTTCCATACATTATTTCTCGACACCGACGTATCAATACACAGCCGTCTCAATCATCTCCTAATTCTTTCTGATGATAGTATTAACAGAGCACAAAAATAGTACGCTGGAATTGTATATTTGCACGAGCAGTAATTCGTGAAAAAGAAAAACTAAATTAATTACTGTCTATTTTTACAACGAAACAACAATTAAAAGTACACTAACAAATACCCAAACAATAACCGTACATTTTTCGAATAAATTCTAGACTACTAACCGAAACAGTAGACCAAATAAATCGAAATAACAACTCCGAATAACCCGGCGCAATAAAACTAGTGAAACGAAACAACATCCGTATAAACCGAAAACATTAACCAACACGGATTATAAAACCAAAACAATAACCGAATTTTGAACCAAAACAATACACTCGAATAAACCGAAACAACTAAAAAAACCGCATTCACATGAACAGAACTCCAAAAGAAATATATTTAAAAAAATGGAACTCCTCCTCCCAAGATCCGAAACAGTAAACCAGTAAAATGGACTAATACCGAAATAAACCAAAAACATTAGCCCACCTGAATCATAAATCGAAACAGTATCTACTAAGAAATACCTAAACAAAAACTGGACATTATCGGAATGAACTCAGGACTACTAACCGAAACAATAGCCTAAATAAAACCAAAACAATAACCCTGAATAATCCGGAGCAACAAAATCAGCGAAACGGAATAGCCTAAATAAAACGCATTCGCATGAACAGTGATTCAGAAGAAATATTTAAAGAAAATTATCCAAAAAAATGAGTCTCCTCCTCTCATGATCCGGAACAATAAACCCAATGAAACGGAACAATGCCGGAATAAACTAAAAACATTTACCCACTTGAACCACAAACCGAAACAGTACTTATTAACAAATACCGAACAAAAACTGAACATTATCTGAAAAAAAAAATAAAGACTACTAACCGAAACAATAGCCCAAATAAACTAAAACAACAAACCCGAATAATCTAAAGCAGTAAAACCAGTAAAACGGAACAGCAACACCTAAATAAACCGAAAACATTAATCCACACAAATCATAAAATCGAAACACTAACCGAATTTAAAACTAGAACAATACACTTAAATAAACCGGAACAAAAAAAGGGTAAAATAGCACTATGCACTTACATGAACAGTAATCTAAGTGAAAAAAAGGAATTCTTTCTCCCTCAACCCAAAATAGTAAAACCAACGAAACGAAACGGAACAATACCAGAAATAGTAAAACCAAAAAAAGAAGAAAAAGATCGTTGGCACAGAAATGTAAACCAGTAAAATAGCACTATTCCATTTTTACTACGAAGCCAAAATCCGAGTAAAAGATCGTATCTTGGGTGCCAACCTTTTTTTATTATTTAAAAGGGTATTGCTTATTTCATTTTTCCTTAGACTCATTCTTATGTACTGTTGGCTTACAGTTTTATTTTTCTCTTAACACTTTGAGTAAAATCTTATTTTAAGAGAACAGTAAACAAAACAAACCAGAACAGCTTCATGTGACCAGTGTTGCTATGCCCACTAAATAAGCTGGAATATACCCATATCCACCCCAAAAAATTACTTTGTACGAACAATACCTGAAATGTAGACCGGAATAGTACCAACACAATGCATCCGTGTGAACAATAATCCGAGAAAAATACAAAAGGAAAACCTGATTTTTTTTACAAAAATGATTAAGGATTATTTTTGTCTCTTTTTTTTGGTTTTTTGTATTGTCTAATGTTAAGTTACGATCTATTAAAGCTCTACAACCATTATGATCGTCACTAACCCCACCATCCTTCGCTCACCATGCAAGATAAGAAGAATCTGCTCTATCGACAGTACTCACACCTACAAAAAACGCCTTTGATGCTACTGATTCTAACATTGTTTGTCTACTAAAACTCCCATATCAGTACGATAAAGACATGGCAGGTCAGATACAAATAGAATACACAGAGATCATGGAAGAAGAAGTCCCTAGCACCGAGATAAAAAAAATACAGTTAAGAAATAATATATGACTAATTCTGTTTCTCTTATTGAATATCGTCAGGCCTCACATGCTGAAGAAATTCTGCAAGGACAAGAAATGCAAGACAATAATGATTTACCCACAGGCAGACCAAAAAAAAGATTTTTAATTCGTTGCACCGTATTTACAATGATTTGTTCTGTACCGCAACTGTACTATTTAACTCTTTGCCATAAATAAATCACGGTTTGTCCAAAGATTTAATCACATGATCCTTAAAACACTTCCGTTCTATTAAAAACATGAAATGGACGCCACAGCCAACGGTCTTTGTTGCTCTATACAAAAAACAAGTCAAGCATCTCTACACGCAAGGACAAAAAGTGCAACTACGACGGATGCAAACGTGTTATAAATAACTTTATTGCACCAATGAACCGTGCCAAAACGAATATACACCTCATTTCCTTCCTATGAAACCCAAACAAAACAAACAAATCTAATCAGCTAAATATGAAAAAGACCTGCATGCAATAAAATAAAAAATAAAGTATTTATTCGAAATATATACGAGGCTTCCCACGGGCGCGGCGTGCGCCGCGCATCTTCGCCGCTAGTACATCAACAAATATCTAAACATTACATTTCTAACTTCGTTTGCAGCTTATATCTTCACATTACCGGATGATGGTCTTGTTTGGAAACCATACAGAGCTGCAGAATCAGTTTGTGTGTCTGTCGTGATGGTTCATGTATGGCTGTTTCCGTTTCCCAAAGTAGCTATGGCAGTTGTTTTTGTTAAGGTTGTTGTGGTCGCTGGTACTTTCAGAATTTGACAGAACTCCGTGTTTCAGTTTCATTGAGAAAGGAAATTGGGAGCTCTGCTCCAATTGTCCGAAAAAGGCTACTTTTTCACGACGCTGCATAGTTTCTGTGATAAGCGTCGAGAATTGGTAGCTCACTCGTCATTTGCCGGAGCATCGAGAACTTGCTTACATATATACTGACTGGAGTTGGGTTGATCTCGTCCTGATACGCCAATTGAGCCCTATATAAAATACTTATGATCTGGTATATCAATATTATTAGTTTATTACCATCAAGAGTGTTTCATAGCATTACGTTAGCTTCATTGCCAAACCCAAACTCAATGAAATAAGAATCCCCTTTTAGGTACTACATGTTTGTGGACAAACCCCGGCGGAAGCATGGTTCCGCAGTCGCTGGAAGGAGAGGCGGCCGCGGCGGCGCATGACGGGCTCACCATATACTCCGCCGATGAGCTTGGATTCGGCAAGGCCTACGCCGGCGGCACCGCTCTCTGCCCCTTCGACTGCGACTGCTGCTTCTGAGCCTTTCAGGGGTCCTCCGTTCCTGAGGCGATGTGCCTGAGGTGTATGTTGTAATGCTCGGTTGATTCGATAGCTATGTGCTTGGACGTGTGATCAGGTGAAATGGAATTTTGGTTCTCTGATATAGTCAGTTTTACAGGAGCTCCAGATTATACTCTCTCCGTTCCTAAAAATTTGTCTTTCTAGAGATTTCAACAAGTGACTACATACGAAGCAAAATGAGTGAATCTACACTCTAAAATATGTCTATATACATCCGTATGTGGTAGTCCATTTGAAATCTTAAAAAGACAAATATTTAGGAACGGAGGGAGTATATCTTTCTAGCTCAACCAGTTGTTTCAATATTTTTTACAAAAAAGCTTAGTTGTTTTCAAGTAAACTTCTTTCTTATGGGGAAAAAATGATCTCACTAAGGAATCACATGAGCAATGGGTCTTTTTATATGATGTCAATGTTTGAGTTGCCTAAAGGGCCTTGTAAGAGAATACATATTTTTAGGAGAGATTGTTATGACATGATGATTAGGGGAGACAGAAACACCACTTTTAGTCAACTGGCCAGCCTTTGGATCAAGTGGGTTTGGAGTAGTGGATCTGTTAAGAATGTTGTTTTTTGTTAAGTAAATGGACATGGAAGTTAGAAAATGAGAAGGGAGTTGCAGAGTTTAATTCTTAGAAATAATATGTTAGGAAGGCTAATCTAGCACAAGTTCAGTTTAAGGATGCTCAATCTCATTTCCTTCATGGACACCTGAAAGTGGGAGACGTTGTTATAGGTTTGTAGAAAAATAGTGGGGTATTGTCTCAAAACTAGGTTTTGGAAGGATATTTCGATATGGGATGATGTGTGATAGTGCGGTCTGTCGAAGGGGGAGGATAGGTGTAGATGGATGCTCAGCAGATCTGGCTAAGTATTTGCCCCTGAAATTAGCCAAGCTAAGATGTCCATATAAAAAACTGTGGCTTGTTGAAGTGCCTTTGAAAACCAGAGTTTTTATTTGGCTGGTTCATTTGATATAGCATTTCAACTAGGACAGTGATGTGTATGGTCTGTAGCGAAGAGGAGACCCTAGATCACCTTTTTCTTACATTGTATACTAGTATGGCTAGATATGTGTGGAATGTGATTAATTATGCTTTGAAGATTGATGCAACTAGACCCACAGTTCTTTAGCTCCGTAGGTGGGTACCTTGTTTTAGTGGTAATGGTAAGATGTGTAACTTAGTGGCAGGTAGGGATCATGGCGCTGCTTTGGTCCTTGTGGAAAAACAGGAACGCTTGTTTTAGAAATATCTTTCTTTCTGATCCAATTGTGCAGATGGCTCACTGGTTATCATGCTGGGTTGGACTTTGGAGAGCAGGTTTGCGCGACAGGCAGCGCCAAGGGGCAAAGCGGCTGCTGCAAGTAGCGGCTTATATCTTCGCTTTGACAGCTGATGGTCTTGTTTGGAAACCATCTGAAGCTGCAGAATATCGAGGTTTATTTCTGGTTTCTATAATTTCGTAGCGAGGTTACTGTATGATTGTTTCCAAAAGTAGCTAGTATTATTGTGGCCGCTGTTACTTTCGGAATCCCATGCTTCAGTTCCATTGAGAAATTAAACTGGGAGCTCTGCTCCTATAGTCGAACAAAAAAACTACTCCTAGTTGTATGGCAGCTGGGAGTACTTGTTTTGTAACGTTGCCTAGTTGTGATAGCTGTTGTGAGTTGGTAACTCACACCTCACTGCCTACGCCTCTTGAGTCCTAGCTAAAATACATATGCTTTGTATACCAATATTTTGCCATCAAGAGTGTTTCATAGCTAAATGCCTGAATGAAACAGTAATGTCCCCTTTAATAATGCATGTTTGTGGACAAACCCAATCCTTTTCGGGCCAGTGTTTTTCCCCCTTCATTACCAGAAGAACTTGTCCTTATGAATGTGCAAATTAAAGGTGCCTCCAGTGTTTTGCCACTTGTTTTGAACCCTGCCATAACACATCCCAAATTGCAAAATTACATTATCCTACTGCTGAACAAGTGCCATACAGCCACGAAGGGAGGGAGCATCTGTGACAGCATGTGTCAACAGCGAAGGAGAATCACCGACAACGAACGTTCCACCACTTAACCTGGTCATGGGCAAGCGCTGCTGCGATGATCATGCCTCCCTAAGCTAGACATACGCATTCTCAGTGTCTTGGACTTGGAGTTGGGCAAGACCATTGGGTGATCCAAATGCCCGACGATGTGCTCGCAAGGGAGCATGATGTAGAAGATGTCCCTATGCATCCCAGCCCTATCGGTTCATCTCTGCTTGTCTCACTATGTTTCTAGGTTGAGGTAAAGGATTAACTCGTGAGGAAAGTGGATGTTGGAAGAGGGGTTGAGGGAGAAAACATGGAGAGTAAACTGAAATATAAAGCATACAGACACTATTCTCGCTAACGATCACATATTTGTTGTTTACATCTGCTCCCAGCGCTACACAATCTAATGCCTCAATTCCTTCAGAAAAATGTACAGATGGCACTAGGTGTGCACAAGTGTCATCTTCAATGTTAAGTACCTCAGCTTACTCCTTTACCCTTCATTTTTGAAAATAAGAATAAGCATATATAATGAAAATATATTCTAAAAATGGTTTTTAGTGTTATCTCTGGAAATTGATGTCCTAATAGATATAAGTACACCGATTAGAACAGTTTTGGAAAAAATATGATGATACAATAAGATTTGGTACAAGAAATAAATATATCATTCTGATGTGAACAGATTACATTCACCATACCTAAATGCATCAACAAATATGTAAAAAATACATTTCTAACTTCGTTTGCAGTTTATATCTTCACATTACTGGCTGATGGTCTTGTTTGGAAACCATGCATAGTTGCAGAATGTCGGTTTGTATATTTGTAGTGAGGGTTACTGTATGGCTGTTTTCGTTCCCTTTTTGTTAAGGTTGTTGTGGTCGCTGGTACTTTCAGAATTTGACAGAACTCCGTGTTTCAGTTTCATTGAGAAAGGAAATTGGGAGCTCTGCTCCTATTGTCCGAAACATGGCTACTTGTTTCACGACGCTGACTAGTTTCTGTGATAAGCGTTGAGAATTGGTAGCTCACTCGCCATTTGCCGGAGCATCAAGAACTTGCTAACATTATATGCTGACTGGAGTTGGGTTGATCTCGTCCTGATACACCAATTGAGCCCTATAAAATGCAATTGCCGTCCAATATTATTACCATCAAGAGTGTTTCATAGCGTTACGTTAGCTTCATTGCCAAACCCCATGGTTCCGTAATGTGGTTGGTGTTAGATGTGTATAGTCCCTTTTCGGTATTTCCCCATTGTATGAGGGGTTTTCTGCACTTTACCACATGTATATGTATTGGCCATTGGCCCTCAGTGAATAGTAGTTGCTCATTCCTAACATGGTATCAGATGCTTAGGTTCTCTCCCCCTCCCACCCCGCACGCTGCAGCTCCGTGCATCCCCGTCGCCGGCCGCCTCCTCTGCGGCAGCCGCCGGTCGTCCACGCCTCCCTTGCGCCCGGCCGCCGCTGCTCCCGCAGCTGCTCTGCCCGCTGCCGGCCGCCCCCGCCTCCTCCTCGCCGCGGCTCCGTCTGCCCCGGCCCGCCCACTGCCAGCCGCCGCCCCTGCCTGCCGGCCGCCGCTGCCTGCCGGCCGCTGCTGCCCCTCGCTCCGCCCGGCCCTCCTCGCCACGGATCCGGCCGCCCCCGCCCTCTCCTCGCCGCGGATCCGGCCGCCCCGGCCCGCCCGCTGCAAGGCTCGGCCCGGCCGCCGCCGCCTCCTGCCGGCCGGCCACCGCCGCCCCTTGCTCCGCCCGGCCTGCCTCGCCTCGGATCCGGCCGCCCCCGTTGCGGATCCGGCCGCCCCGGTCCGGCCACTGCCAGGCTCGGCCGGCCCCCGCTCGCCCGATCCAGCCGCCGGACGTCCGGCCTACGGCCCGGACATCCGGCCCGTGAAGCAGCGGCAATAGCACCAGCCGCCGGATATCCGGCCAGGGGGGCCAGAAATCCGGCGCCCACCTCCAGAACCACTCCAAAAGGAGGCGCGCCAGCCCGGACATCCGGCCCGCCAGCCCGGACATCCGGCCTAGGCCCCAGAAATCCGGCCATTGCAAACAGAGAGCAGAAGATCTGGCCTCTGTGCGCCGGACATCCGGCTTGGAGCCCGGACATCCGGCCCCTCCTGGACGCGCCGGACATCCGTCCGTCATGTCCTCCTCAGGCTACGTTGCTGTTCCTCGGTGCTCGGTGATCTTCGATGGCACCAACTATGCCGAGTTTGTGGGTTTCATGCGTATCCATATGCGCGGTCTCCTCCTATGGGGCGTTCTCTCTGGCGAGGTCCCCTGTCCGCCCTGCCCTGTTGCTCCCGTGGCTCCCATCCCGCCGGTGCCGCCTGTTCTTGCTGCTGATGCTTCTCAGGCTGATAGGGACGCAGCCAAGGCTCTCGATGACGCTGCGGTTGATGCTTATGATCAGCAGGCCTCAGCTTATTCAGATGCCCTTTCTGTCTACCGAGATGATCTGTCTGCTTACACTCAGTGGTGCAATGATGATGCTCGGGCTGCTGCTGTTCTCACTGTCAGTGTTCTCCCTCAGTTTGCTTCGGAGTTCATGGGCCTTGGCACCCTTGCAGCGATGTGGTCTTTTCTCTGTCAACGCTATCAGCCCTCTAGTGATGCTCTCTACCTATCTGTGGTGCGTCAGGAGCACGCTCTTCAGCAGGGTGACTCTTCTGTTGACGAGTTCTACACACAGAGCTCTGCCATCTGGCGCAAGCTTGACTCTCTCCGGACAGTTGTTTGTGGTGCTTGCCGTTGCTGCCAGACCACGCGGTCCGACTTGGAGTTTCAGCGTGTCCATGAGTTTCTATCTCGCCTCCGCTCCGAGTTTGAGCCTCGACGTGCTCACTTGCTTGCTCGTGGCCGTGTCCCTATCTCGGAGGTGCTTGCTGAGCTTCGTGCTGAGGAGACCCGTCTTTGTTCTGCTGGGCTGCTTGCGGTTCCCTCTGTGCTGGCTGCCCGGGCTCCTGTGTCGTCTGCTCGCCCCACCGCTCCACCGCTCCTACCCACACCTTCAGGGGGGGTGGGTCGCCCTCCTTCTGCAGAGAAGGGCCGGTCGCGCCGTGACACTTTCTGTGGCTACTGCTCCAGGCAAGGTCACCCAGAGCCTGATTGCCGCCAGAAACAGCGAGACCAGAGACGCTCTTCTTCCAGTGGGACTCATGTGTCTCCCTCGACTCAGTCACTCACTGACCAGGATATTATGCGACTCAAGCGCATGCTGGCTTCCTCTGGTTCTTCCTCGACGGGCTCTGTTGCTGCTGTGACTGCCACCACCACTCCGCCCCCGCCGGAGCCTACTCAGTCAGGTACATCCTCGTGGGTTCTGGATTCCGGAGCTTCCTTTCATATGTCCTCTGATTCTTCCGCTTTATCTTCCCTTCGACCTCTTGATTTTCCTCTTCATGTTCTCACTGCCGATGGCACTCCTCTTCCTGTTGCTAGTCGTGGCATCTTTTCTACTCCGTCTTTTTCGGTTCCCAGTGTTTCTCATGTTCCTCGTCTTACCATGAATCTCTTTTCCGCTGCCCAACTTACTGATTCTGGTTGTCGTGTTATTCTTGATGCCGACTCTTGTTCTGTTCAGGATTGTCGCACTCAGGCTCTGGTTGGCGCTGGCCCTCGGCGCCGTGAGTCTGAGGGCCTTTGGGAGGTTGACTGGCTTCGTGTTCCTTCCGCTGCCACTACTTGTGCCAGTTCTCATGTTCTTGCTGCCTCCTCTTCTGTGTCCTTCCAGCAGTGGCATCATCGACTTGGTCACATCTGTGGCTCCCGTCTGTCGTCATTGGTGCGTCAGGGTGTCTTAGGGTCTGTATCTGGAGATGTTTCTCTACATTGTGATGGTTGTAGACTTGGCAAACAGACTCAGTTACCTTATCCTAACAGTGAGTCGGTATCTCAGCGTCCTTTTGACTTGGTTCATTCTGATGTATGGGGTCCTGCTCCCTTTGATTCGAAAGGTGGTCATCGCTACTATGTTCTGTTTATTGATGATTTCTCTCGCTACACTTGGCTCTACTTTATGAAATCTCGTAGCGAGGTTCTCTCTATATACAAACGTTTTGCCGCCATGGTTCACACCCAATTCTCCACGCCTATTCGAATTTTTCGTGCTGACTCAGCTGGAGAGTATATCTCTCACCTGCTGCGTGGTTTTCTTGCAGAGCATGGTACTCTTGCCCAATTCTCTTGTCCTGGTGCCCATGCTCAGAATGGCGTTGCTGAACGCAACCATCGTCATCTACTTGAGACGGCTCGGGCGATGATGATTGCCGCCTCTCTCCCACCCCATTTTTGGGCTGAGGCTGTTTCCGCATCCACCCACCTCATCAACATTCAGCCTTCGGCTGCCTTGCAGGGTGGTATTCCTATGGAGCGTCTCTCTGGTCGCTCTCCTGACTACTCCGCTCTTCGTATGTTTGGCTGCGTGTGCTATGTTCTTCTTGCTCCTCGAGAACGAACCAAACTGACTGCCCAGTCGATTGAGTGTGTTTTTCTTGGCTACAGTGATGAGCACAAGGGCTATCGATGTTGGGATCCTGTTGGTCGTCGGTTGCGCATTTCGCGTGATGTGACTTTCGATGAGCTTACTACCCTCGCCCTTTCTCCTCGAGTTTTTCTGTGGACGAGATTTCTTTTCTTCTCCTTCCCGACACATCTCCCTCTATGCCTCATGTCTCTCCCCCTTCTTCGGCCAGTGTCACTCTTCCTCATACACCACCGATACCACCCTCCCCTCCTTCCTCCTCCCCTCCCTCATCCCCCACCTCTCCACCATCCTCTCCGGTCCGTCGGTCTCTCTCCCCTTTTCCTCTTCACTACACTCGTCGTCCTCGTGTTGAGGATGATTCTACGGACGCGTCTTCCACTTCCGGAGCGCCTCCTTCCACGCCTCCCCCGGTTCACCACCTTCGTACTCGGCCTCGCCCCCCACCTGATCGCTATTCTCCTCACCGGTACGGTCTCTCTGCTGTTGCTGAGCCCACTTCCTATCGGGATGCCATGACTCAGCCTGAATGGCAGCTTGCGATGGCCGAGGAGATTGCTGCGCTTGAGCGCACTAGCACGTGGGATCTGGTTTCTCTTCCTTCCGGTGTTCGTCCCATCACGTGCAAGTGGGTCTATAAGATCAAGACTCGCTCCGATGGTTCTCTTGAGCGCTTCAAGGCTCGTCTTGTGGCTCGTGGCTTTCAGCAGGAGCAGGGACGCGATTATGATGAGACATTCGCTCCTGTGGCCCACATGACCACTGTCCGCACTCTTCTTGCTGTGGCTTCTGTTCGTCACTGGTCTGTGTCTCAGCTTGACGTTCAGAACGCTTTTCTCAATGGTGAGTTGCGTGAGGAGGTTTATATGCAGCCACCACCGGGGTACTATGTTCCTGATGGTATGGTCTGCCGTCTTCGCCGCTCCCTCTATGGTCTGAAACAGGCCCCTCGTGCCTGGTTCGAGCGGTTCGCCTCTGTCGTGACTGCCACTGGCTTCACACCCAGTGATCATGATCCCGCGTTGTTTGTTCACACGTCTCCTCGTGGTCGGACTCTTCTCCTTCTCTATGTTGATGACATGATCATCACTGGTGACGACTCTGACTACATTGCCTTTGTTAAGGCTCGCCTTCGCGACCAGTTCCTCATGACTGATCTTGGTCCACTTCGCTATTTTCTTGGGATTGAGATCTCCTCGACCTCTGATGGCTTCTACATCTCCCAAGAAAAATATATCCAGGATCTTCTGTCTCGCGCTGCTCTCGGTGATGAGCGCACTGTTGTGACTCCTATGGAGCTCAACGTTCAGCTTCGTGCCTCTGATGGTGACCCTCTTCCTAATCCCACTCGCTATCGTCACCTCGTTGGCAGTCTTGTCTATCTTGCTGTGACGCGTCCTGACATCTCCTATCCTGTCCACATCCTGAGTCAGTTTGTTTCAGCCCCCACCTCTGTCCACTATAGTCATCTCCTCCGTGTTCTACGATATCTTCGTGGCACGATCTCTCAGCGCCTTTTCTTTCCCAGCTCCAGCTCTCTTGAGCTCCAGGCCTACTCTGATGCTACCTGGGCTAGTGATCCCTCTGATCGACGCTCGCTGTCTGCTTACTGTGTCTTCCTTGGTGGCTCTCTTATTGCCTGGAAGACAAAGAAGCAGACTGCTATTTCTCGCTCGAGTACAGAGGCTGATTTACGAGCCATGGCTATGTTGACGGCTGAGGTGATCTGGTTACGGTGGTTACTTGAGGATTTTGGTGTGTCTGCTACCACCTCGACTCCCTTACTGTCAGACAGTACCGGTGCTATCAGTATTGCGCGTGACCCGGTGAAGCATGAGCTCACCAAGCACATCGGTGTGGATGCCCACTTTGTGCGTGCTGCTGTGCAGGATCAGACTCTCACCCTTCACTATGTGCCCTCTGAGTTACAGTTGGCGGACTTCTTCACGAAGGCACAGACTCGAGCGCAGCATGATTTTCTTCTCTCTAAACTCAGTGTTGTAGATCCACCATGAGTTTGAGGGGGGGTGTTAGATGTGTATAGTCCCTTTTCGGTATTTCCCCATTGTATGAGGGGTTTTCTGCACTTTACCACATGTATATGTATTGGCCCTTGGCCCTCAGTGAATAGTAGTTGCTCATTCCTAACAGTTGGAAGCATGGTTCCGCAGTCGCTGGAAGGAGAAGCAGCCGCGGCGGCGCACGATTGACGGGCTCACCATATACTCCGCCGATAAGCTCGGATTTGGCAAGGCCAACGCCGGCGGCACTGCTCTCTGCCCCTTCGACTGCGACTGCTTCTTCTGAGCCTTTCAGGGGTCCTCTGTTCCTGAGGCGATGTGCCTGAGGTGATGTAATCAGGTTACATCCTAGTGGTGTTTGTTGTAATGCTCGGTTGATTCGATAACTATATGCTTAGACGTGTGATCAGGTGAAATGGAATTTTGGTTCTCTGATATTGTCATTTTACAGGAGCTCTAGATTATATATCTTTCTAGTTCAATCAGTTACTTTTTTTAATATATTTTTTTAATAAAAAAAGCTTAGTTGTTTCAAGTGAAATTCTTTCTTATGGGGAAAATTGATCTTATTGAGGAATCGCATGAGCAATGGGTCTTTTTATGTGATGTCAATGTTCGAGTTGCCTAAAGGGTCTTGTAAGAGAATACATATTTTTAGGAAGAGATTATTATGGCATGCTGATCAAGGGAGACAGAAACACCACTTAGTCAACTGGAGTCAACCGGCCAGCCTTTGGATCAAGTGGGTTTGTAGTAGTGGATCTTGAGGTTAAGAATGTTGTTTTGTTAAGTAAAATGGACATGGAAGTTAGAAAATGAGAAGGAACTGTTGCAGAGTTTAATTCTTGGAAAATATGTTAGGCAGGCTAATCAAACACAAGTTCAGTTTAAGGCTGTTCAATCTCATTTCCTTCATGGAGACCTGACAGTGAGAGATGTTGTTATAGGTTTGTAGAAAAAGTGTGGTCTTGGCTCAAAACTAGGTTTTGGAAGGATATTTGAATAGGGCATGATGTGTGATAGTGTGGGTCTGTCGAAGGAGGAGGATAGGTTTAGATGGATGCTCAGCAGATCTGGCCAAGTACTTGGCCGTGAAATCAGCCAAGGTAAGATGCCATATAAAAACCTGTGGTTTGTTGAAGTGCCTTTGAAAACTGGAGTTATTATTTGGCTGGTTCTTTGATATAGCATTTCAACCAAGGACAGTCTATTAAGAAAGGTTGGGTAGGAAGTAAGATGTGTATGGTCTGTAGTGAAGAGGACTCACCTTTTGCTTACCTTGTACTTGTATATGTTTGGAATGTGATTAATTATGCTTTGAAGATTGATGCAACTAGATCCACAGTTCTTTAGCTCCCTAGGTGGGTAAATGTGTTTTAAAACTTTTAATGGTACAATGTGTAACTTAGTGGCAGGCAGGGATCATGGCGCTGCTCTGGTCCTTGTGAAGAAACTGTAACGACGCTTGTTTTAGAAATATCTTTCTGTATGATCCAAGTAGTCTGATTGCGCAGATGGCTCACTGGTTATCGTGCTGGGTTGGACTTCAGGGAGCAGGTTTGAGCGATAGGCAGCGCCAAGGGGCAAAGCAGCCGCTGCAAGTTGCGGGTTATATCTTTGCATTGACGGCTGATGGTCTTGTTTGGAAACCATATGAAGGTGCAGAATATCGAAGTTTGTCTCTGGTTTCTACATTTTCTTAGTGAGGTTACTTGGTTGTCTGTTTTCAAATATAGCCAGTATTGTTGTGGCCACTGGTACTTTCAGAACTCCATGTTTGTTTCAGTATCATTGAGAAATTAAACAGGGAGCTCTGCACCTATAGTCGAACAAAAAAGCTACTGCTCTGAACTAAAATCATGGCACTTACTTTGGATTGGAGGGATTACTTGTTTTGCAACGCTGCCTAGTTGCTGTGATAACTGTTGTGAATTGGTAACTCACTCCTCACTGACTGCGTGTACTGAGCCCAGCTAAAATACATATGTTCTGTATACCAATATTTTGCTATCAAGAGTGCTTCATAGTTATAGTTCAAAAAAAAAAGAGGTGTGCTTCATAGCTACACATTATTTAAATGCCTGAATGAAACATAATGCCCCTTTTAATACTGCATGTTTGTGGACAGATGATACGTCTTCAACGTATCTATAATTTTTTATTGTTCCATGCTATTATATTATCTGTTTTAGATGTTTTATATGCATTAATATGCTATTTTATATTATTTTTGGGACTAACCTATTAACCTAGAGCCTAGTGCCAGTTTCTGTTTTTTCCTTGTTTTTGAGTTTCGCAGAAAAGAAATACCAAACGGAGTCCAAACGGAATAAAACCTTCGCGATGATTTTTCTTGGACCAGAAGACACCCAGGAGACTTGGAGTTCAAGTCAGAGGAGCCACGAGGCGGCCACAAGGGTGGAGGGCGCGCCCCCTGCCTTGTGGGTCCCCCGTGACTCCCCTGATCTAATTCTTTCGCCTATATATTCACATATATATTCCCAAACCACCAGAAGTATCCACGAAAACACTTTTTTACCGCCGCAACCTTCTGTACCCGTGAGATCCCATCTAGGGGCCTTTTCCGGCATCCTGCCGGAGGAGGATTCGATCACGGAGGGCTTCTACATCAACACCATTGCCTTTTCGATAATGCGTGAGTAGTTTACCTCAGACATACGGGCTAGATGGCTTCTTCTCTCTCTTTGATTCTCAATACCATATTCTCCTCGATGTTCTTGGAGATATATCCGATGTAATACTCTTTTGCGGTGTGTTTGTCGAGATCCGATGAATTATGGATTTATGATCAGGTTATCTATGAATATTATTTGAATCTTCTCTGAATTCTTTTATGCATGATTTGATATCTTTGTAATTCTCTTCGAACTATCGGTTTGGTTTGGCCAACTAGATTGGTTTTTCTTGCAATGGGAGAAATGCTTAGCTTTGGGTTCAATCTTGCGGTGTCCTTTCCCAGTGACAGTAGGGGCAGCAAGGCATGTATTGTATTGTTGCCGTCGAGAATAAAAAGATGGAGTTTTCATCATATTGCTTGAGTTAATTCCTCTACATCATGTCATCTTACTTAATGCGTTACTCCGTTCTTTATGAACTTAATACTCTAGATGCATGCTAGATAGTGGTCGATGTGTGGAGTAATAGTAGTAGATGCAGGCAGGAGTCGGTCTACTTGACACGGACGTGATGCCTATATTTCATAATCATTGCCTTGGATATCGTCATAACTTTGCGCTTTTCTATCAATTGCTCGACAGTAATTTATTCACCCACCGTATTATTTGCTATCATGAGAGAAGCCTCTAGTGAAACCTATGGCCCCCGGGTCTATTTTCCATCATATAAGTTTTGATCTTCTATTTTCCATCATATTATTTTTTGATCTACTATTTTACAATCTTTTACTTTCCGATCTATAAACCAAAAATACCAAAAATATTTACTTTATCTTTTGTTTAGTTTTATCTATCTCTATCAGATCTCACTTTTGCAAGTAACCCCCCCCCCCCCCCCCCCCCCCCCCCCCCCCCCCCCCCCCCCCCCCCCCCCCCCCCCCCCCCCCCCCCCCCCCCCCCCCCCCCCCCCCCCCCCCCCCCCCCCCCCCCCCCCCCCCCCCCCCCCCCCCCCCCCCCCCCCCCCCCCCCCCCCCCCCCCCCCCCCCCCCCCCCCCCCCCCCCCCCCCCCCCCCCCCCCCCCCCCCCCCCCCCCCCCCCCCCCCCCCCCCCCCCCCCCCCCCCCCCCCCCCCCCCCCCCCCCCCCCCCCCCCCCCCCCCCCCCCCCCCCCCCCCCCCCCCCCCCCCCCCCCCCCCCCCCCCCCCCCCCCCCCCCCCCCCCCCCCCCCCCCCCCCCCCCCCCCCCCCCCCCCCCCCCCCCCCCCCCCCCCCCCCCCCCCCCCCCCCCCCCCCCCCCCCCCCCCCCCCCCCCCCCCCCCCCCCCCCCCCCCCCCCCCCCCCCCCCCCCCCCCCCCCCCCCCCCCCCCCCCCCCCCCCCCCCCCCCCCCCCCCCCCCCCCCCCCCCCCCCCCCCCCCCCCCCCCCCCCCCCCCCCCCCCCCCCCCCCCCCCCCCCCCCCCCCCCCCCCCCCCCCCCCCCCCCCCCCCCCCCCCCCCCCCCCCCCCCCCCCCCCCCCCCCCCCCCCCCCCCCCCCCCCCCCCCCCCCCCCCCCCCCCCCCCCCCCCCCCCCCCCCCCCCCCCCCCCCCCCCCCCCCCCCCCCCCCCCCCCCCCCCCCCCCCCCCCCCCCCCCCCCCCCCCCCCCCCCCCCCCCCCCCCCCCCCCCCCCCCCCCCCCCCCCCCCCCCCCCCCCCCCCCCCCCCCCCCCCCCCCCCCCCCCCCCCCCCCCCCCCCCCCCCCCCCCCCCCCCCCCCCCCCCCCCATGGTCATAGAAATTTTTATGTTGCTAAATTACCTCTCTTCATGTTGAGATTGTCTATGTTTTATTCTCCTTCCTTGCATATGCTAGGTTTTTCTTGTCTTGATTTGTTTGCTTATAAAATGCCTATGCATAGGAAGTATGTTAGACTTAAACTCGTTTTTCACATGCTTTATGATGCTCTCTTTGTGCTTCAATTCTTGTCTTTCATATGAGCATCATCGAAATCTCAATGCCTAGCTAAAAAGGCTTTAAAGAAAAGCGCTTATTGGGAGACAACCCAATATTTTTCCTTGCTGTTTTTCAATAAATAATTCATATAGCCTCTGGTTAGATGTGGTTTTGTGTTTTAATTAGTGTTTGTGCCAAGTAAGACCTTTGGGATGGCTTACGGTGATAGTTGATTTGATCTTGCTGAAAAACAGAAACTTTTGCGTCCAGTCACAGAATTGTTTAAATTCACTGGAGCGTGGGAAAACCATGAATTTTTTACACAGGATTGATCTACAAATTTCCTATGTTGTACCAAGTTTTAAGAATTTTGGAGGTACATAAGTATTAGAACAATTTAGATCTTTGCAGACTATTCTGTTTTTGACAGATTCTGTTTTCTATGTGTTGTTTGCTTATTTTGATGAATCTATGGGTAGTATCGGGGGGTATGAACCATGGAAAAGTTGGAATACAGTATATATTACACCAATATAAATAAAGAATGAGTTCACAATAGTATCAAAAGTCATGATTTATTTTCTTATACTAACGGAGCTTATGAGATTTTCTGTTGAGTTTTGTGTTGTGAAGTTTTCAAGTTTTGGGTAAGGATTTGATGGACTATGTAATAAGGAGTGGCAAGAGCCTAAGATTGGGGATGCCCAAGACACCCCAAGGTAATATTCAAGGACAACCAAGAGCCTAAGCTTGGGGATGCCCTGGAAGGCATCCCCTCTTTCGTCTTCGCCTATCGGTAACTTTACTTGAGGCTATATTTTTATTCATCACATGATATGTGTTTTGTTTGGAGCGTCTTATATGATATGAGTCTTTGCTTTTTAGTTTGACACAATCATCCTTGCTGTACACACTTTTTGAGAGGGACACACATGAATCGTGATTTATTAGAATACTCTATGTGCTTCACTTATATCTTTTGAGCTAGGCAATTTTGCTCTAGTGCTTCACTTATATCTTTTTAGAGCACGGTGGTGGCTTTATTTTATAGAAATTATTGAACTCTCATGCTTCACTTATATTATTTTGAGAGTCTCTAAACAGCATGGTAATTTGCTTTGGTTATAAATTTAGTCCTAATATGATAGACATCCAAGGGGAGTATAATAAAAACTTTCATATAAAGTGCATTGAATACTATGAGAAGTTTGATTCCTTATGATTGTTTTGAGATATAAAGATGGTGATATTAGAGTCATGCTAGTGAGTAATTTTGAATTGGAGCAATACTTGTGTTGAGGTTTGTGATTCCCGTAGCATGCACGTATGGTGAACCGTTATGTAACAAAGTTGGAGCATGATTTATTTATTGATTGTCTTCCTTATGAGTGGCGGTCGGGGATGAGCGATGGTCTTTTCCTACCAATCTATCCCCCTAGGAGCATGTGCGTAGTACTTCGTTTCAATAACCAATAGATTTTTGCAACAAGTATGTGAGTTCTTTATGACTAATGTTGAGTCCATGGATTATACGCACTCTCACCCTTCCATCATTGCTAGCCTCTCTAGTACGGCGCAACTTTCGCCGGTACCATACACCCACCATATACCTTCCTCAAAACAGCCACTATACCTACCTATTATGGCATTTTCATACCCATTCCGAGATATATTGCCATGCAACTTTCCACCGTTCCGTTTTATTATGACACGTTCCATCATTGTCATATTGCTTTGCATGATCATGTAGTTGACATTGTATTTGTGGCAAAGCCACCTTTCATAATTATTTAATACATGTCACTCTTGAGTCATTGCACATCCCGGTACACCGCCGGAGGCATTCATATAGAGTCATATTTTGTTCTAAGTATCGAGTTGTAATTTTTGAGTTGTAATTAAATTAAAGTGTGATGATCATCATTATTAGAGCATTGTCCCATGTGAGGAAAAAATGAGAGGCCAATGAAGCCTAAATAAAAAAAAGGTGGCCAAAGAAGCCAAACAAAAAAAAAGGAGAGAAAAAGAGAGAAGGGGCAATGTTACTATCCTTTTTTCCACACTTGTGCTTCAAAGTAGCACCGTGATCTTCATGATAGAGAGTCTCCTATGTTGTCACTTGTTGGGGAACGTAGCATGCAATTTCAAAAATTTCCTACGCTCACGCAAGATCTATCTAGGAGATGCATAGCAACGAGAAGGGGAGAGCATCTTCATACCCTTGAAGATCGCAAAGCGGTTGATGTAGTCATACACCTTCACGATCCGTCCCGATCAAGTACCGAACATACGGCACCTCCGCGCTCAGCACATGTTCAGCTCGATGACGTCCTCGCCTTCTTGATCCAGCAAGACGGGCGAAGTAGTAGATGAGTTCCGGCAGCACGACGGCGTGGTGACGGTGTTGGTGAAGAACAATCTCCGTACGGCTTCGCCAAGCACAACGGAAACTATGACGGAGGATAAACTAGAGGGGACGGGGTTGCCGGCACATGGCTTGGTGTTTCTTGATGTGTCTTGGGTGCTAGCCCTGCCCCTCTATTTATATGTTGAGCCCTGGGGTCGAAACTTGGAGTAAAAGCCTCCTCAAAGTCGGTTTTGCCCGAAAGGCAAGAGTCCTACTCGGACTCCAGGGCTAGACGCCAGGGTTCCTGGCGTCTACCCCCTAGACGCCAGGGTTCCTGGCATCTAGCCTCTGGTCTCCCCAAAACTTCCTTTTGCACTTTCCAAAAGCCTCGTGGGCTTTCCCCTTTGGCCCAAATAAAGTGTTCTCGTACCCAAACATTTCGGGAAACATCCGGAACCCCTTCCGGTGAATTCTGGAACTCTTCCGGAGACCAAACACTATTATCCCATATATCAATCTTTACCTCCGGACCATTCCGGAGCTCCTCGTCATGTCTGTGATCACATCCGGGACTCCGAACAACATTCAGTCACCAACATACATAACTCACATAATACTATATCGTCAACGAACGTTAAGCGTGCGGACCCTACGGGTTCGAGAACTATGTAGACATGACCGAGATAACTCTCTGGTCAATAACCAATAGCGGAACCTGGATGCCCATATTGGCTCCTACATATTCTACGAAGATCTTTATCGGTCGAACCTTATGACAACATACGTAATTCCCCCCCCCCCCCCCCCCCCCCCCCCCCCCCCCCCCCCCCCCCCCCCCCCCCCCCCCCCCCCCCCCCCCCCCCCCCCCCCCCCCCCCCCCCCCCCCCCCCCCCCCCCCCCCCCCCCCCCCCCCCCCCCCCCCCCCCCCCCCCCCCCCCCCCCCCCCCCCCCCCCCCCCCCCCCCCCCCCCCCCCCCCCCCCCCCCCCCCCCCCCCCCCCCCCCCCCCCCCCCCCCCCCCCCCCCCCCCCCCCCCCCCCCCCCCCCCCCCCCCCCCCCCCCCCCCCCCCCCCCCCCCCCCCCCCCCCCCCCCCCCCCCCCCCCCCCCCCCCCCCCCCCCCCCCCCCCCCCCCCCCCCCCCCCCCCCCCCCCCCCCCCCCCCCCCCCCCCCCCCCCCCCCCCCCCCCCCCCCCCCCCCCCCCCCCCCCCCCCCCCCCCCCCCCCCCCCCCCCCCCCCCCCCCCCCCCCCCCCCCCCCCCCCCCCCCCCCCCCCCCCCCCCCCCCCCCCCCCCCCCCCCCCCCCCCCCCCCCCCCCCCCCCCCCCCCCCCCCCCCCCCCCCCCCCCCCCCCCCCCCCCCCCCCCCCCCCCCCCCCCCCCCCCCCCCCCCCCCCCCCCCCCCCCCCCCCCCCCCCCCCCCCCCCCCCCCCCCCCCCCCCCCCCCCCCCCCCCCCCCCCCCCCCCCCCCCCCCCCCCCCCCCCCCCCCCCCCCCCCCCCCCCCCCCCCCCCCCCCCCCCCCCCCCCCCCCCCCCCCCCCCCCCCCCCCCCCCCCCCCCCCCCCCCCCCCCCCCCCCCCCCCCCCCCCCCCCCCCCCCCCCCCCCCCCCCCCCCCCCCCCCCCCCCCCCCCCCCCCCCCCCCCCCCCCCCCCCCCCCCCCCCCCCCCCCCCCCCCCCCCCCCCCCCCCCCCCCCCCCCCCCCCCCCCCCCCCCCCCCCCCCCCCCCCCCCCCCCCCCCCCCCCCCCCCCCCCCCCCCCCCCCCCCCCCCCCCCCCCCCCCCCCCCCCCCCCCCCCCCCCCCCCCCCCCCCCCCCCCCCCCCCCCCCCCCCCCCCCCCCCCCCCCCCCCCCCCCCCCCCCCCCCCCCCCCCCCCCCCCCCCCCCCCCCCCCCCCCCCCCCCCCCCCCCCCCCCCCCCCCCCCCCCCCCCCCCCCCCCCCCCCCCCCCCCCCCCCCCCCCCCCCCCCCCCCCCCCCCCCCCCCCCCCCCCCCCCCCCCCCCCCCCCCCCCCCCCCCCCCCCCCCCCCCCCCCCCCCCCCCCCCCCCCCCCCCCCCCCCCCCCCCCCCCCCCCCCCCCCCCCCCCCCCCCCCCCCCCCCCCCCCCCCCCCCCCCCCCCCCCCCCCCCCCCCCCCCCCCCCCCCCCCCCCCCCCCCCCCCCCCCCCCCCCCCCCCCCCCCCCCCCCCCCCCCCCCCCCCCCCCCCCCCCCCCCCCCCCCCCCCCCCCCCCCCCCCCCCCCCCCCCCCCCCCCCCCCCCCCCCCCCCCCCCCCCCCCCCCCCCCCCCCCCCCCCCCCCCCCCCCCCCCCCCCCCCCCCCCCCCCCCCCCCCCCCCCCCTTGTAAATACAGGCTTCACCGCAAGTCTGTATAAAACTATATGCTTTGATCAACTCATCAAAGCGTATATTCCAACTCCGAGATGCTTGCACCAGTCCATAAATGGATCGCTAGAGCTTGCACACTTTGTTAGCACCTTTAGGATCAACAAAACCTTCTGGTTGCATCATATACAACTCTTCTTTGAGAAATCCATTAAGGAATGCAGTTTTCACATCCATTTGCCAGATTTCATAATCATAAAATGCGGCAATTGCTAACATGAGTCGGACAGACTTAAGCATCACTACGGGTGAGAAGGTCTCATCGTAGTCAACTCCTTGAACTTGTCAAAAACCTTTCGCAAGAAGTCGAGCTTTGTAGACAGTAACATTACCATCAGCGTCAGTCTTCCTCTTGAAGATCCATTTTATTCTTAATGTCTTGCCGATCATCGGGCAAGTCCACCAAAGTCCACACTTTGTTCTCATACATGGATCCTATCTCAGATTTCATGGCCTCAAGCCATTTTGCGGAATCTGGGCTCATCATCGCTTCCTCATAGTTCGTAGGTTCGTCATGGTCTAGTAACATGACTTCCAGAACAGGATTACCATACCACTCTGGTGCGGAACGTGCTCTGGTTTACCTACGAGGTTCGGTAGTAACTTGATCTGAAGTTTCATGATCATTAGCATTGGCTTCCTCTTTAGTTGGTGTAGGCATCACGGGAACGGTTTTCTGTGATGAGCTACTTTCCAATTCGAGAGAAGGTACAATTACCTCATCAAGTTCTACTTTCCTCCCACTCACTTCTTTTGAGAGAAACTCCTTCTCTAGAAAGGATCCATTCTTAGCAACAAATATCTTGTCTTCGGATCTGTGATAGAAGGTGTACCCAATAGTTTTTTTGGGTATCCTATGAAGACGCACTTCTCCGATTTGGGTTCGAGCTTATCAGGCTGAAGCTTTTTCACATAAGCATCGCAACCTCAAACTTTAAGAAACGACGGCTTAGGTTTCTTGCCAAACCACAGTTCATATGGTGTCGTCTCAACGGATTTAGATGGTGCCCTATTTAATGTGAATGCAGCTGTCTCTAATGCATAACCCCAAAACGATAGTGGTAAATCGGTAAGAGACATCATAGATCGCACCATATCTAATAAAGTATGGTTACGATGTTCAGACACACCATTATGATGTGGTGTTCCAGGTGGCGTGAGTTGTGAAACTATTCCACCTTGTTTTAAATGAAGGCCAAACTCGTAACTCAAATATTCGCCTCCACGATCAGATCATAGAAACTTTATTTTCTTGTTACGATGATTCTCCACTTCACTCTGAAATTCTTTGAACTTTTCAAATGTTTCAGACTTGTGTTTCATCAAGTAGATATACCCATATCTGCTCAAATCATCTGTGAAGGTCAGAAAATAATGATACCCGCTGCGAGCATTAACACTCATCGGACCGCATACATCGGTATGTATTATTTCCAATAAGTCTGTAGCTCACTCCATTGTTCCAGACAACGGAGTCTTAGTCATCTTGCCCATGAGGCATGGTTCGCAAGCATCAAATGATTCATAATCAAGTGATTCCAAAAGTCCATCTGCATGGAGTTTCTTCATGCATTTTACACCAATATGACCTAAACGGCAGTGCCACAAATATGTTGCACTATCATTATCAACTTTGCATCTTTTGGCATCAATATTATGAATATGTGTATTACTACGATCGAGATTCAATAAACCATTCACCTTGGGTGTATGACCACAGAAGGTTTTATTCATGTAAACCGAGCAACAATTATTCTCTGACTTAAATGAATAACCGTATTGCAATAAACATGATCTAATCATATTCATGCTTAACGCAAACACCAAATAACATTTATTTTAGGTTCAACAATAATCCCGAATGTAGAGTGAGTGTACGATGTTGATCATATCAACCTTGGAAACAACATTCATCGTCACCTCTCCCTTAACTAGTCTCTATTTATTCTGCAACTCCTGTTTCAAGTTACTAACCTTAGCAACTGAACCAGTATCAAATACCCAGGGGTTGATATGAACACTAGTAAATTACACATCAATAACATGTATATCATATATACCTTTGTTCACTTTGCCATCCTTCTTATCCGCCAAGTATTTGGGGCAGTTCCGCTTCCAGTGACCATTTCCTTTGCAGTAGAAGCACTCAGTTTCAGGCTTGGGTCCAGCTTTGGGCTTCTTCATGGGAGTGGTAACTTGCTTGCCATTCTTCTTGAAGTTCCCTTTCTTTCCCTTTCCCTTTTCTTGAAACTAGTGGTCTTGATAACCATCAACATTTGATGCTCTTTCTTGATTTCTACCTTCGCCGATTTCAGCATCGCGAAGAGCTTGGGAATCATTTCTGTTATCCCTTGCATATTATAGTTCATCACGAAGTTCTAGTAGCTTGGTGATGGTGACTAGAGAACTCTGTGAATCACTATCTTATTTGGAAGATTAACTCCCACTTGATTCAAGCAATTGTAGTACTCAGACATTCTGAGTACATGCTCACTAGTTGAGCTATTCTCCTCCATCTTGTAGGCAAAGTACTTGTCAGAGGTCTCATACCTCTCGACACGGGCATGAGTCTGAAATACCAATTTCAGCTCTTGGAACATCTCATATGCTCCGTTGCTTTCAAAACGTTTTTGAAGTCCCGGTTCTAAGCCGTAAAGCATGGCGCACTAAACTATCAAGTAGTCATAATATCGAGCTTGCCAAACGTTCATAACATCTGCATTTGCTCCTGCAATAGGTCTATCACCTAGCGGTGCATCAAGGACATAATTCTTCTGTGCAGCAATGAGGATAATCCTCAGATCATGGACCAAGTCCGCATCATTGCTACTATCATCTTTCAATTTATTTTTCTCTAGGAACATATCAAAATAAACGGGGAGCTACATCGCAAGCTATTGATCTACAACATAGATATGCAAATACTATCAGGACTAAGTTCATGATAAATTAAGTTCAATTAATCATATTACTTAAGAACTCCCACTTAGATAGACATCCCTCGAGTCATCTAAATGATCACGTGATCCATATCAACTAAACCATGTCTGATCATCACGTGAGATGGAGTAGTTTTCAATGGTGAACATCTCTATGTTGATCATATCTACTATATGATTCACATTCGACCTTTCGGTCTCAGTGTTCCGAGGCCATGTCTGTACATGCTAGGCTCGTCAAGTTTAACCCGAGTATTCTACACGTGCAAAATTGTCTTGCACCCGTTGTATGTGAACGTAGAGCTTATCACACCCGATCATCACGTGATGTCTCGGCACGACGAACTGTCGCAATGGTGCATACTCAGGGAGAACACTTATACCTTGAAATTTTTAGTGAGGGATCATCTTATAATGCTACCGCCGTACTAAGCAAAATAAGATGCATAAAGATAAACATCACATGCAATCAAAATATGTGACATGATATGGCCATCATCATCTTGTGCCTTTGATCTCCATCTCCAAAGCACCGTCATGATTTCCATCATCACCGGCTTGACACCTTGATCTTCATCGTAGCGTCGTTGTCGTCTCGCCAGCTATTGCTTCTACAACTATCACTAACGCATAGAGATAAAGTAAAGCAATTACATGGCGATTGCATTTCATATAATAAAGCGAAACATAAGGCTCCTGCCAATTGCCAATAACTTTTACAAAACATGATCATCTCATACAATAATGTGTATCACATCATGTCTTGACCATATCACATCACAACATGCCCTGCAAAAACAAGTTAGACGTCCTCTACTTTGTTGTTGCAAGTTTTACGTGGCTACTACGGGCTTCTAGTAAGAACCGTTCTTACCTACGCATCAAAACCACAATGATGTTTCGTCAAGTTTGCTATTTTAACCTTCAACAAGGACCGGCCGTAGTCAAATTTGATTCAACTAAAGTTGGAGAAACAGACACCCGCTAGCCACCTTTATGCAACAAGTTGCATGTCTGTCGGTGGAACCAGTCTCATGAACGTGGTCATGTAAGGTTGGTCCGGGCCACTTCATCCAACAATACCGCTGAATCAAAATAAGACGTTGGTGGTAAGCAGTATGACTATCATCGTCCACAACTTCTTTGTGTTCTACTCGTGCATATCATCTACGCATAGACCTGGCTCGGATGCCACTGTTGGGGAATGTAGCATGCAATTTCAAAAATTTCCTACGCTCACGTAAGATCTATCTAGGAGATGCATAGCAACGAGAAGGGGAGAGCATCTTCATACCCTTGAAGATCGCAAAGCGGAAGCGTTTATCAACGCGGTTGATGTAGTCGTACACCTTCACGATCCATCCCGATCAAGTACTGAACGTACGGCACCTCCTTGTTCAGCACACGTTCAGCTCGATGACGTCCTCGCCTTCTTGATCCAGCAAGACGGGTGAAGTAGTAGATGAGTTCCGGCAGCACGACGGCATGGTGACGGTGTTGGTGAAGAACAATCTCCGCACGGCTTCGCCAAGCACAACGGAAACTATGACGGAGGATAAACTAGAGGGGACGGGGTTGTCGGCACACGGCTTGGTGTTTCCTGATGTGTCTTGGGTGCTAGCCCTGCCCCTCTATTTATATGTTGAGCCCTGGGGTCGAAACTTGGAGTAAAAGCCTCCTTAAAGTCGGTTTTGCCCGAAAGGCAAGAGTCCTACTCGGACTCCAGGGCTAGACGCCAGGGTTCCTGGCGTCTACCCCCTAGACGCTAGGGTTCCTGGCGTCTAGCCTCTAGTCTCCACAAAACTTCCTTTTGCACTTTCGAAAAGCCTCGTGGGCTTTCCCCTTTGGCCCAAATAAAGTGTTCTCGTACCCAAACATTTCGGGAAACATCCGGAACCCCTTCCGGTGAATTCTGAAACTCTTCCGGAGACCAAACACTATTATCCCATATATCAATCTTTACCTCCGGACCATTCCGAAGCTCCTCGTCATGTCTGTGATCACATCCGGGACTCCGAACAACATTCGGTCACCAACATACATAACTCACATAATACTATATCATCAACGAACGTTAAGCGTGCGGACCCTACGGGTTCGAGAACTATGTAGACATGACCGAGACAACTCTCTGGTCAATAACCAATAGCAGAACCTGGATGCCCATATTGGCTCCTACATATTCTACAAAGATCTTTATCGGTTGAACCTTATGACAACATACGTAATTCCCTTTGTCCATCGGTATGTTACTTGCTCGAGATTCGATCATCGGTACCTTCATACCTAGTTCAATCTCGTTACCGGTAAGTCCCTTTACTCGTACTGTAATACATCATCCCGCAAGTAACTCATTAGTTACATTGCTTGCAAGGCTTATTATGATGTGCATTACCGAGAGGGCCCAGAGATACCTCTTCGATACTCGGAGTGACAAATCCTAATTTCAATCTATGCCAACCCAACAAAACACCTTCGGAGATACCTGTAGAGCATCTTTATAATCACCCAGTTACGTTGTGACATTTGATAGCACACAAGGTATTCCTTCGGTATCCGGGAGTTGCATAATCTCATAGTCAAAGGAATATGTATAAGTCATGAAGAAAGCAATAGCAATAAAACTTAACGATTATTATGCTAAGCTAATGGATGGGTCTTGTCCATCACATCATTCTCCTAATGATGTGATCCCGTTCATCAAATGACAACACATGTCTATGGTTAGGAAACTTAACCACCCCCCCCCCCCCCCCCCCCCCCCCCCCCCCCCCCCCCCCCCCCCCCCCCCCCCCCCCCCCCCCCCCCCCCCCCCCCCCCCCCCCCCCCCCCCCCCCCCCCCCCCCCCCCCCCCCCCCCCCCCCCCCCCCCCCCCCCCCCCCCCCCCCCCCCCCCCCCCCCCCCCCCCCCCCCCCCCCCCCCCCCCCCCCCCCCCCCCCCCCCCCCCCCCCCCCCCCCCCCCCCCCCCCCCCCCCCCCCCCCCCCCCCCCCCCCCCCCCCCCCCCCCCCCCCCCCCCCCCCCCCCCCCCCCCCCCCCCCCCCCCCCCCCCCCCCCCCCCCCCCCCCCCCCCCCCCCCCCCCCCCCCCCCCCCCCCCCCCCCCCCCCCCCCCCCCCCCCCCCCCCCCCCCCCCCCCCCCCCCCCCCCCCCCCCCCCCCCCCCCCCCCCCCCCCCCCCCCCCCCCCCCCCCCCCCCCCCCCCCCCCCCCCCCCCCCCCCCCCCCCCCCCCCCCCCCCCCCCCCCCCCCCCCCCCCCCCCCCCCCCCCCCCCCCCCCCCCCCCCCCCCCCCCCCCCCCCCCCCCCCCCCCCCCCCCCCCCCCCCCCCCCCCCCCCCCCCCCCCCCCCCCCCCCCCCCCCCCCCCCCCCCCCCCCCCCCCCCCCCCCCCCCCCCCCCCCCCCCCCCCCCCCCCCCCCCCCCCCCCCCCCCCCCCCCCCCCCCCCCCCCCCCCCCCCCCCCCCCCCCCCCCCCCCCCCCCCCCCCCCCCCCCCCCCCCCCCCCCCCCCCCCCCCCCCCCCCCCCCCCCCCCCCCCCCCCCCCCCCCCCCCCCCCCCCCCCCCCCCCCCCCCCCCCCCCCCCCCCCCCCCCCCCCCCCCCCCCCCCCCCCCCCCCCCCCCGTGACTCCCCTGACCTAATTCTTTCGCCTATATATTCACATATATTCCCAAACCACCAGAAGTATCCACGAAAACACTTTTCCACCGCTGCAACCTTCTGTACCCGTGAGATCCCATCTAGGGGCCTTTTCCGGCATCCTGCCAGAGGGGGATTCGATCATGGAGGGCTTCTACAACAATACCATTGCCCTTCCGATGAAGCGTGAGTAGTTTACCTTAGACCTACGGGTCCATAGCTAGTAGTTAGATGGCTTCTTCTCTCTCTTTGATTCTCAATACCATGTTCTCCTCGATGTTCTTGGAGATCTATCCGATGTAATACTCTTTTGCGGTGTGTTTGTCGAGATCCGATGAATTGTGGATTTATGATCAGCTTATCTATGAATATTATTTGAATCTTCTCTGAATTATTTTATGCATGATTTGATATCTTTGTAATTCTCTTCGAACTATCGGTTTGGTTTGGCCAACTATATTGGTTTTTCTTGCAATGGGAGAAGTGCTTAGCTTTGGGTTCAATCTTTCGGTGTCCTTTCCTAGTGACAGTAGGGGCAGCAAGGCACGTATTGTATTGTTGCCATCGAGGATAAAAAGGTGGGGTTTTCATCATATTGCTTGAGTTAATTCCTCTACATCATGTCATCTTACTTAATGCATTACTCCATTCTTTATGAACTTAATACTCTAGATGCATGCTGGATAGCGGTCGATGTGTGGAGTAATAGTAGTAGATGCAGGCAGGAGTTGTTCTACTTGACACAGACGTGATGCCTATATTTCATAATCATTGCCTTGGATATCGTCATAACTTTGCGCTTTTCTATCAATTGCTCGACAATAATTTGTTCACCCATCGTATTATTTGCTATCATGAGAGAAGCCTCTAGTGAAACCTATGGCCCCCGGGTCTATTTTCCATCATATAAGTTTTGATCTTCTATTTTCCATCATATTAGTTTCCGATCTACTATTTTGCAATCTTTTACTTTCCGATCTATAAACCAAAAATACCAAAAATATTTACTTTATCTTTTGTTTAGTTTTATCTATCTCTATCAGATCTCACTTTTGCAAGTAACCGTGAAGGGATTGACAACACCTTTATCGCGTTGGGTGCAAGTTATTTGATTGTTTGTGTAGGTATTGGTGATTTGTGTGTTGTCTCCTACTGGATTGATACCTTGGTTCTCTAACTGAGGGAAATACTTATCTCTACTTTGCTGCATCACCCTTTTCTCTTCAAGGGAAAAACTAACGCAAGCTCAAGAAGTAGCAACAGACCCAACCCTTTTCTCGAGAGGGACCAGTGTTTTTTTCTTCATCACCAGAAGAACTTGTCCTTATGAATGTGCAAATTAAAGTTGCCTCCTGGCCTCGGTTCAAGAGATCTTCTATATTGCAAGTTACATCTCAAGCTGGAGGCATGATCACGTTTGGTACCTTGATGTACTGAGGCAAAGGCAGATCATGGCACTCAGAACTCCCGTAAAAATATTTGACATTTAGAGTCTAAGATATAGCCTAGAGATAAGGTAATAGGCTAGTTGCAGGTTTACACGAGGCAGCTAAAGTTCATTGATCAAAATGCTGTGATTATGCGCAACGGCATAATTATGTCGTTAACATCCACATTCCCTACTATTTTACCACTGGTTAGTACAATGGATATCTATGTCAAATGATTCATGTAATTGCTCATTTTAATGGGAAATGAAGTTCGTAATTCGGATGAACAGCCAGCAACACATTCCAGTGCAATGGTTCACAAAAACTTTTCGTCAAGTGGGCAAGGGACCTACCATAGATGCTTGAAGAGAGTGATTATTCACAATACCTTCTGATGGTATGTCAATCTGTCAATGCGATGCAACATGAAGTCGTTTCGTCACTTATTTTGAACCTTGACATATTACATCCCAGTAGGCCAAATTACAACATCCCATTGATGAACAAATGCCATACATCGACAAAGAACCACTGCCGATGAACAATGTTTGACCACTGAACCTGGTCATGGGCAAGCATTATTGTGATGAGCATGTCTTCCTAAACTAGAGATACCTCTAGGAAAGCTAAAGATGCCTCCGGGACTTGGAGTTGGGCAAGACCATTGGGTCATCCAAACGACTGATGACATGCTCGCAAGGGAGCATGATGTCGAACAATCCCGTATGCATCCCAACCCTATTGGTTCATCTCTGTTTGTCTCACTATGCTTCTATGTTTAGGTCAAGTGAATATCGGAATAGGGATTGAGGGATAATATATGGACAGTAAACTGAAATATAAAGCATGCAGACACTATTCCCGCTAGCAATCACATGTTCACGGTGTATCCGATGTTCTTGATAGCCATTTGTTGTTTACATCTGCTCCTAGTACTAAACAAATCTAACGCTTCAATGCCTTCAATAAAATGTATGGATGCACTGTTCATGCTAGGTGTGCACAAGTGTGATCTTCAATCATAGGGACCCCAGCCTACTCCTTTACCCTTCATTTTGGAAAATGATAATACACACAAATAATGAAAATATATTTTAAAATGGTTTTTAATGCCACCTCTTGAAATTGATGCCTGAATAAATATAAAGTACGCCAATTAAATCAAATTTGTAAAAAATATGATGATACAATGGGATTTGGTACAAGAAATAAATATATCATTTTGACGCGAAAAGATTGCATTCACCATGGGCCTTGTAAAAGAATACATATTGTAGGAAGGGATTATTATGGCATGATGATCAGGGGAGACAGAAACACCACTTAGTCAATTGGTCAGCCTTTCGATCAAGTGTGTTTGGAGTAGTGGATCTTGAGGTTAAGAACGTTGTTTTCTTAAGTAAATGGACATGGAAGTTGAAAATGAGAACGAATTGTTGTAGAGTTTAATTCGTAGAAAATATGTTAGGCAGGCTAATCCAGCACATGTTCAGTTTAAGGCTACTCAATCCCATTTCCTTCATGGAGACCAGAAAGTGAGAGATGACGTTATAGGTTTGTAGCAAAAATAGTGGGGTATTGACTCAAACTAGATTTTGGAAATATATTTGGAAAAGGGATGCTCAGCATATTGTATACTCAAAATGATGTGTGTGGATCTGTCGAAGGAGGAGGATAGGTGTAGATTGATGCTCAGCAGACATGGCCAAGTATTTAGCCCTGAAATTCGCCCAAAGATGTCCATATAAAAACCTGTGGCTTGTTGAAGTACCTTTAAAAATCAGTTTTATCTGCTTGGTTCTTTGATATAGCATTTGAATGAAGGACAATCTATTAAGAAAGATTGGGTAGGAAGTAAGATGTGTATGGTCTGTAGTACAGAGGTGACCCTAGATCACCTTTTGCTTACATTATACTACTCCCTCCGTATCAAAATATAAGACGTTTTTGTATGCTAGTTTAGTCTACAAAAACGTCTTATATCTTGGTACAGAGGTAGTAGTATGGTTAGATATGTTTGGAATGTGTTCTTTAGCTCTGTAGGTGGGTAATGTGTAACTTAGTGGCGGGCAGGGATCATGGCGCTGCTCTGGTCCTTGTGAAAAAACAGGAACACCCCTTGTTTTGGAAATGTCTTATTTATGATCCAAGTAGTCTGATTGCACAGATGGCTTACTGGCTATCGTGCTGGCTTGGACTTCGGAGAGCAGGTTTGAGCGATAGGCAACGCCAAGGGGAAAACAGCTACTGCAAGTTGTGGCTGATGGTCTTGTTTGGAAACCCATCTGAAGCTGCAGAATATCTGGTTACTGTGTGGTTGTTTTCAAAAGTGGCTAGCATTGTTGTGCTCACTGGTACTTTTGAAACTCCATGTTTCAGTTGTAAAACATAATATTGTTAGCGTATTGTATAGGGAGTAGCCCCCCCCCCCCCCCCCCCCCCCCCCCCCCCCCCCCCCCCCCCCCCCCCCCCCCCCCCCCCCCCCCCCCCCCCCCCCCCCCCCCCCCCCCCCCCCCCCCCCCCCCCCCCCCCCCCCCCCCCCCCCCCCCCCCCCCCCCCCCCCCCCCCCCCCCCCCCCCCCCCCCCCCCCCCCCCCCCCCCCCCCCCCCCCCCCCCCCCCCCCCCCCCCCCCCCCCCCCCCCCCCCCCCCCCCCCCCCCCCCCCCCCCCCCCCCCCCCCCCCCCCCCCCCCCCCCCCCCCCCCCCCCCCCCCCCCCCCCCCCCCCCCCCCCCCCCCCCCCCCCCCCCCCCCCCCCCCCCCCCCCCCCCCCCCCCCCCCCCCCCCCCCCCCCCCCCCCCCCCCCCCCCCCCCCCCCCCCCCCCCCCCCCCCCCCCCCCCCCCCCCCCCCCCCCCCCCCCCCCCCCCCCCCCCCCCCCCCCCCCCCCCCCCCCCCCCCCCCCCCCCCCCCCCCCCCCCCCCCCCCCCCCCCCCCCCCCCCCCCCCCCCCCCCCCCCCCCCCCCCCCCCCCCCCCCCCCCCCCCCCCCCCCCCCCCCCCCCCCCCCCCCCCCCCCCCCCCCCCCCCCCCCCCCCCCCCCCCCCCCCCCCCCCCCCCCCCCCCCCCCCCCCCCCCCCCCCCCCCCCCCCCCCCCCCCCCCCCCCCCCCCCCCCCCCCCCCCCCCCCCCCCCCCCCCCCCCCCCCCCCCCCCCCCCCCCCCCCCCCCCCCCCCCCCCCCCCCCCCCCCCCCCCCCCCCCCCCCCCCCCCCCCCCCCCCCCCCCCCCCCCCCCCCCCCCCCCCCCCCCCCCCCCCCCCCCCCCCCCCCCCCCCCCCCCCCCCCCCCCCCCCCCCCCCCCCCCCCCCCCCCCCCCCCCCCCCCCCCCCCCCCCCCCCCCCCCCCCCCCCCCCCCCCCCCCCCCCCCCCCCCCCCCCCCCCCCCCCCCCCCCCCCCCCCCCCCCCCCCCCCCCCCCCCCCCCCCCCCCCCCCCCCCCCCCCCCCCCCCCCCCCCCCCCCCCCCCCCCCCCCCCCCCCCCCCCCCCCCCCCCCCCCCCCCCCCCCCCCCCCCCCCCCCCCCCCCCCCCCCCCCCCCCCCCCCCCCCCCCCCCCCCCCCCCCCCCCTCCTCGCATCATCTTTCTTGGTTCTTGTTTGGTGTTTCTCTGTGTGAGTTTTAGAGCTTATGGTCATCTTCATGACAAGCTTGAGTTCATGGAAAACAGAGTTCATATATGCAGCTTCTATGATGTTTTCGATGTTGGAGTTTTTTCCGGTTCTCCATTCATAGAGGTTTCACATCTCTATATCTTAGGCATACTCCCTCTACCACTTCTTACTATAACCAGCCACTATTTGGACAGTACTCGTCGTCATCTATCCAACAAGCTTGAGTTTGCTCAATTCGGAGCTCATATGGAGAAGTTATGGCAGTTCTGATTTTCTTGCCACATCTGTTTTGCTTGGGGCTTGCTTGATGCACCCCTGTGGTAGTACCACTCTGGGTAGCGGTAGTACCGCTTGTAAGCGGCAGTACTGTCCCAGTCGGGCGGTAGTACCGCTTGTAAGCGATACTTCTGCTGTTCCAGTACCGTGCGCACTTCCGCTTATTCTGGGGGTTCTTGTTTTCGTGTCGGGTTTAGCGGTTGTAGGGCGGCAGTGAGGTGCGGCAATACCACCTGTAAGTGGTAGTACTGTCCCGATCGGGCGGTAGTACTGCTGCTGGGGTACTGCCATCATGCTCTGCTCTGCCCTACCTCCTCTGCTCCTGTGTTTTGCATCTCCCGTGGTAGTATCGCTAGGATGAGCGATAGTACCACTCTGCGGCTCTACCTCCCCGAAGTTCCTCGCCTTTGCTCTATATTCCTGGATCTACCGTCCGAGCAGTAGTACCGCTCTCCTGAACGGTAGTACCACTTATGTGCGGGTTGTGAGCATAACGGTTGGATTTGGAGGTGCCTATAAAGGGGGGTCTTCTTCCCCATTGAACCTTACCCCTTGAGCTCATTTTTTGCCCCCATTGTTGACCTTCTTTGAACTTGCTTTCTCTCAATCCCTCCATTGATTCTTGCTACCTCTTGAGGGAAAAGAGAGAGGAGATCTAGATCTACATTTCTGCCAATCACTTTCTCCTCTCTGTGAGGGGAACCCCTTGGATCTAGATCTTGGTGTTCTTCGTGTTCTCTTCTTCGTTCTTCCTCTCATTTTCCTCCATAGCATTAGTTGTTGTTGTGGGATTTGGGAGAGAAGGACTTGGGCACTCCGTGTGCCCTTGCCATTGCATTTGGTGCATCGGTTTAATTTCTCCATGGTGATACGTGGACATGAAGTTTGAGTAGCTTATTACTCTTGGGTGTTTGGGCATCCTAGAGCTTGTTCCTCTTGGGTGCTTTGGTGCCCTAGACGGTTGGTGTCTCGGAGCTCAATCATTGTGGTGCAAAGCTCCGGGACAAGCTTCGGGGTCTCTAATTAAGTTGTGGATATTGCCCCGAGCGATTTGTACGGGTTCCGGTGATCGCCCCCAATGGTTGCCAAAGTGTACGGGTTCGGTGACCGCCCCAAAGGTCTCCCTTTGTATGGGTTCGGTGATTGCCCTCAAGGGTCCCTTAGTGGAATCATGGCATCTTGCATTGTGCGAGGGTGTGAGGAGATTATGGTGGCCCTAGTGGCATTTTGGGGAGCATTGTGCATCCACACCGCTCCAAACAGAGATTAGCATCCGCAAGTGTGTGAACTTCGGGATACATCGTCATCACCATGTGCCTCGGTTATCTCTTAGACGAGCCCTTTACTTATGCACTTTACTTCATGATAGCCTTAGTGTTTCATGTTATATTTCTTGCTATCACTTAGTTGTTTATCTTGCTTAGCATAAGTTATTGGTGCACATAGGTGAGCCTAGTTGTTTTAGGCTTCCTGGAGAGCATTGTGCCTCCACACCGCTCCAAACGGAGATTAATTAGCATCCGCAAGGGTGTGAACTTCGGGATACATCATCGTCTCGGCATGCCTCGGTTATCTCTTACTCAAGACCTTTACTTATGCACTTTACTTTGTGATAGCCATAGTGTTTCATGATATATATCTTGCTATCACTTAGTTGTTTATCTTGGTTAGCATAAGTTGTTGGTGCACATAGGTGAGCCTAGTTGTTTTAGGTTTTGTGCTTGGAAAATTAAACGTTAGTTTTATTCCGCATTTGTTCAAGCCTAAACCGTAATTATTTTAAAGCGCCTATTCACCCCCCTCTAGGCGACATCCACGATCTTTCAACCATCACCACAAAAAACACCGATGGCAAAGATCAGATCATCACCAACCCAGCCTATATAGTCTGGCACCGAGAGGACCAGCAAGTTCTTGCCTATCTCCTCAACAACCTATCCCGAGAAGTTCTCATCCAAGTAGCCTCGCACGAGCAGTCCCATGCTCTATGGTCTGCCATAGTTCGCATGTTCTCCTCGCAATCTAGGTCTCGCATCAACAACATCCGCACTAGTCTCAGCAATTCCCAAAAGGGTTCTCAAACAGCCGGCACATTCTTTGCATTCATGCGATCCTTGGCTGATGAACTAGCTGCAGCAGGCAAACCCATCAAAGATGATGAACTCATCTCTTTCATCATTGGTGGACTGGTATTCCATCATCTCAACCCTAGATGTTCGCACCGAGCTCCTTACCACCGATGAACTTTTCAGCATTGTCTCCAACTTTGATCAGCATATGGAGATGTTCCATGGAATCGACGTCGACTCCTTCAAGTCTACTGCCATGGGAGCAACACAAGGACATCATGGTATGTCCCGATCTGCTTCCCGTGGCTCTTCTAGAGGAGGAGGAGGAGGGCAGCGTGGAGGCGGCAATAGTAGTGGCTACGGTGGCGGCCACTATAATGGTGGCCACGACCAAGGTGGTGGCGGCCACTATGACGGCGGCGACGACCACTTCGGTGGCGATGATGGCTACAAGCAGCACCATGGTGGTGGCGGCAACAACTTCAACAACAATCGGCACTCTCTCTTCAACAACAATCGAGGGCACGTTTTGCTACCTGTGAGCTGCGTTGGGATTTCCTCGAAGAGGACATGATGATGCAGTACAATAGAGATAAATATTCCCCTCAGTTAAGAACCAATGTTATCAATCCAGTAGGAGAACCACACAACACCTCATTAGCAGTACCTACACACAAAATAACAAATACTTGCACCCAACACGAACAAGGGGTTGTCAATCCCTCGGCGGTTAATTGCAAGGATCAAATCTCGTAGTGATAGATAGATAGATAGCACAAAAATACAAAATAAAATAACATAAATAAAATTGCAACAAGGTATTTCTGGGATTTTAATATATGATAAAAAGTAGACTCGGGGGCCATAGTTTTCGCTAGAGGCTTCTCTCTTGAAAATAACATAAAGTGGGTAAACAAATTACTGTTGGGCAATTGATAGAAATGCGAATAATCATGACGATATCCAAGGTAATGATCATGTATATAGGCATCACGTCCGAGACAAGCAGACTGACTCCTGCCTGCATCTACTACTATTAATCCACACATCGACTGCTATCCAGCATGCATCTAGAGTATTAAGTTCATAAAGAATGGAGTAACGCCTTATGCAAGATGACATGATGTAGACAAAGTAAACTCATGCATGAATAAACCCCATCTTTTTATCCTTAATGGCAACAATACAAACCCCATCTGTCACTGGGATATAGATCACCGCAAGATTGAACCCATCACAAAGCACCTCTCCCATTGCAAGAAAAATCAATCTAGTTGGCCAAACCAAATCAATAGATCGGAGAGAAATACAAAGCTATAATAATCATGCATAAAAGAGTTCAGAGAAGACTCAAATAATATTCATGGATAATCTAATCATAAACTCACAATTCATAGGATCCCAACAAACACACCGCAAAAAGTGATTACATCTAATAGAACTCCAAGAACATCGAGGAGAACATTGTATTGAAGATCAAGGAGAGAGAAGAAGCCATGCATCTAGCTACTAGCTATGTACCCGTAGGTATGTGATAAACTACTCACGCATCATCGGAAGGGTAGCAAGGTTGATCTAGAGCCCCTCCGTGGTCGATTCCCCCTCCGATAGAGTGTCGGGGAAGGCCTCCAGATGGGATCTTGCGAGAACAGAAACCTGCGGCTGCGAAAAAAGTATTCGGGTGGCTCCCTGATGTCACGGGAATATTTGAGAATTTATAGAGGGGGAATTAGGTCAAGAGGTGCCATGAGGGGCCGACAAGCCTGGGGGCGCCCCCCTGGGGCGCGCCTCCCGAGCTTGTTGCTCCCTCGTGGCTAACCGGGTTTTCTCCCGAACCTTCTAGGATCTTTTCTGGTCCAGAAAAAATTAGTCCAAAGTGTTTTCTCTGTTTGGACTCTGTTTGATATTGAATTTCCTGAAAAGCCAAAAACAAGCAAAAAACAGCAGCTGGCATTGGGCACTAGGTTAATAGGTTAGTTTCAAAAATGATATATAATTGCATAATAAACATCCAAGATTGATATTATAATAGCATGGAACAATCAAAATTTATAGATACGTTGGAGACGTATCACGTTTTTCAGGGGTATGACGAATATGCAAATAAATGTCAAATCTGCAAAAAAAATAACCATATCGCCAAGGACTGTGATTGGCGCTATGCTGAAAACAAATCCCAAAGAAAAAAGGTTGCAGCTGCTGCGGACACCTCCTATGGTGTAGACACAAATTGGTACGTTGACTCCGGAGCTACCAACCACATCACGCATGAGCTCGAGAAGGTCACTATGGCCGAACAGTACAGGGTCATGATCAAGTCCACTATGCAAATGGAGAAGGTATGGAGATATGTCATGGTGGTCAATCAATTGTCAAAACCCTGCATCGTGATATTCATCTTAGAATTATTTTGCATTGTCCTGACACATCAAAAAAATCTTCTTTCTGTGCATCATATTGCTATTGATAACAAAGTATTTTGAGAATTTCACCCTTACTTCTTTTTTTATCAAGGATCAGGTCACGAGGAAAATTCTCTATCGAAGTAGATGCGTGCATGGGCTATATCCGTTGATTCCTCAATTTAGAAGTTTCAATAAACAAGTCTTTGGTGTCATCAAACTCTCATCGGAATGGTGGCATGCTTGATTAGGACATCCATCTTTTGTTATTGTTCAACAAGTGCTTAGAAACAATAAGGTCCCTTGTGTTGATGAGCGTAGTTCTGAATCCATATGTGATTCATGACAAAGGGCAAAAGCTCATCAATTGCCCTATCCTGTATCAACTAGTGTTTCTACCAAACCTTTTCATCTTATCTTTTCTGATGTGTGGGGTCCTGCCCCTACTTCTGTTGGTAGGCATGATTACTATGTTAGCTTCATAAATGATTAAGGTAAATTCACTTGGATCTATCTTCTTAAGAAATGGTCCGATATGTTTGCAGTCTTTCAAAACTTTCAAGCACTTGTTGAATGCCATTTTGATAGTGAGATTCTTGTAGTCCAATCCGATTGGGGTGGTGAATATGAGAAACTAAACACTTTTTCCAAACACTAGGCATCTCACACCATGTTTCTTGCCCTCATGCACATCAACAAAACGGTTCTGCCGAGCGCAAACATAGGCATATAGTTGAAGTTGGCTTGGCCCTCCTTGCCGGTGCCTCCATGCCGTTTAAGTTTTGGGATGAGGCTTTCCTCACGGTGGTTCATCTCATTAACATGTTGACTAGCCGTGTCATCAATAATGAACCGCCCATGCAACGTCTTCTTCATACTAGACTAGATTACTCCTCTCTACATGTGTTCGGATGTGCATGTTGGCCCAACCTTCGCCCCTACAATATCGCAAACTCATGTTTCGCTCCAAGCAATGTGTATTCCTCGGTTATAGTCCTCAACACAAAGGAGTTAATGTTGGAAATATGCCCTAGAGGCAATAATAAAATGGTTATTATCATATTTCCGGTTCATGATAAATGTTTATTGTTCATGCTAGAATTGTATTGACCGGAAACTTAAATACATGTGTGAATACATAAACTACACCGTGTCCCTAGTATGCCTCTACTAGACTAGCTCGTTGATCAAAGATGGTTAAGGTTTCCTAACCATAGACATGAGTTGTCATTTGATAACGGGATCACATAATTAGGAGAATGATGTGATGGACAGACCCAACCGTAAGCTTAGCATTAGATTGTTTAGTTATTTGCTATAGCTTTCTTCATGTCAAGTATCTATTCCTTCGACCATGAGATCATGCCACTCCCGGATTCCGGAGGAATGCCTTGTGTTCTATCAAACGTCACTTCGTAACTGGGTGATCATAAAGGTGCTCTACAGGTATCTCCTAAGGTGTCTGTTGGGTTGCATGGATCGAGACTGGGATTTGTCACTCCGTATGACGAAGGGATATCTCTGGGCCCTCTCGGTAATACAACATCATAAGAAGCTTAATGTGACTAATTATTTTAGTCACGGGATCTTGTATTACGGAACTAGCCGGTAACGAGATTGAACTAGGTTTGGAGATACCGACGATCGAATCTCGGGTAAGTAACATATCGCTGGACAAAGGGAATTGCATACGGGATTGACTGAATCCTTGACATCGTGGTTCAACCGATAAAGATCTTTGTTAAATATGTAGGAATCAATATGGGCATTCATGTCCCGCTATTGGTTATTGACCGGAGAGAAGTCTCGGTCATGTCTGCATGATTCTCGAACCCGTAGGGTCGCACGCTTAACATTCGGTAGCGCTAGGGTAGTGTTGAGATATTAATAGTGCAAAGTCCGAAGGTTGTTTGGAGTCCCGGATGGGAGCCGGGACATCACGAGGAGCTCTGGAATGGTCTGGAGGTAAAGATTCATATATGGAAAGTTGTTATCGGGGTTCCGGAAAAAGTTCGAGTTTTTTCAGTATTGTACCAGGAAGGTTCTAGAAGGTTCTGGAGTGGGGCCCACCTACTTTGGGGGACCCACATGAACGTGCGTAGTGGGGAAAGTCCCCACAACCCTGTTCTATGTGCACCAAGATCCTCCCTTAAAAGGAATAGTATCATATCCCGAAGGGATAAGATCAGGATCCCTAAAAAAGGGGGATAGCGATCTGTGGGGAACGAAAGTAGGGATTTCCTTCCTCCCCCTTTACCAACGACCCTAGGGCCTTGGAGAGCAAGCCACCAGCCTCCTCCATGCCTATATAAAGGTGGGGAGGCGTTGGGGGCAGCCCCCTTCGACCCTTGCCCGTTACCTCTCCCAACTCCTCCCACGTTTCACCGGTACGCGCTTGGCGAAGCCCTGCCAGAGTTTCGCTGTCACCACCACCACCACCACGCCATCGTGTTGGTTCAGATCTCATCTACCTCCTATCCCTCACTTGCTGGATCAAGAAGGAGAGGACGCCTCCGAGCCGTACGTGTGCTAAATTCGGAGGTGCTGCACATGCGGTACTTGGATCGGATTGGATCGCGATGCGAGTACGACTACGCCAACCACAATCTCTAGATCGTTAACGCTCTCAGTCCACAAGGGTATGTAGACACCACTCTCCTCTCATTGCTATACATCTCCTAGATTATATCTTGGGTGTTCGTAGGATTTTTTTTTGATTTTCATGTTTCGTTCCCCAACAGTTAAGTGACTTGACGTTCCTACAGGAAGAATATATGTTTCACGTGTTGTTGTATTCGATGAAACTGTTTTCCCTTTCACACATCTCCATCCAAATGTTGGTACTCTCCTTCGCAGAGAAATTCTTCTTCTTCCACCACATTTGTCCGGTGTTCATGGGGATGATCATTTTAATGACCATATGACTAACTCTCCTAACCATACTTTAGAGTCTTCAGATGTTGTAGGATCAGATGTGGAAACAACATAAAAATATTTGAGCAAAAATGATGTCCGAAACACTACAAATGGCCCATGTCTCATGTTCCCTCACAAAGGAGACAACACAGTGCTCAACTCTTCCTCAGGGTCACGTCCGCAGCAGGCGATCAGATCCGTCTTAGGATCTTCGCCGCGTCAGGAGGATAGCGTTGACGGATCTTCCTCGGATGCCCGACTGCACCAACCCGCATCTGCCACGCGGGCCTCTGCTGGGACGCCCGCTTGAGTGCGTCTACCTCACAAATCGATGCCTGACAGAACTCCCCATGGGGATCCCGCTGTCACACGCTTTGCAGCTGACCCCCCTGCTACGTCAAGAGGCAGGGCCCGTTGGATTCTCTGCACTCATCAGGTGCAACCGCGACCGGCTCGGGATCCCACGATGATTCGGTCGCGTTGCCAGGATCCTTTGCGGTGAATCAGTCTTCACCAACACCTAGTTCAGCCACAGAAAATCCCGTGGGTCTACAGAAGGCAGCACAGCCTCGGGATCCCCTGTCCAGGAACAGGAGTTGGATCTTCTACGCCTCCCTCTCCACTGCGTATCCCTGTTGTGTCAACTCCACCACTTACATGACTTCGTGCAGGGGTCATTCAACCCACCAATCATAAAATTAAATATGGCTTATCTTGCTCCTCAGATGAACCTCACACATTTAATGAAGCACTTTCTGACCCAAAGTGGAAAAAGGCTATGGAAGAGGAATTTCAGGCATTTCAGAGGAACAAGACTTGGCACTTAGTCCCATATCAGCAAGGTAAAAGTTTGATTGACTGCAGATGGGTGTTTAGAATAAAAAGAAAGTCTGATGGTACTATCAATCACTATAAAGCAAGACTTGTTGCCAAGGGGTTCAAACAAAGGTATGGAATAGAATTTGAGGGCACGTTTAGTCCTGTTGTTAAAGCTGCTACAATTCGTCTTGTGCTTTCTGTTGCTATGTCACGAGGATGGAGTCTGTGATAGCTAGGTGTGCAGAATGCGTTTCTTCATGGTGTTATGGAAGAGGAAGTGTAAATGAAACAACCTCCTGGGTTTGAGGACAAAAATGCACCTTTTCATGTATGCAGGCTTGACAAGTCTCTTTATGGATTGAAGCAGGCTCCCAGGGCATGGTATTCTCATTTAATTTCCAAATTGCAACAACTTGGCCTTCTTCCCTCTAAGTCAGATACATCATTATTCATCTATAATAAGTCACATACATTCATATTTGTGCTTATCTATGTTGAATTGTTGAGGGTATTATTATTACTAGTTCATCAAATGATGTAGTCACAACCTTATTGAAAGATTTGAATTCATAGTTTGCTCTTAAAGACTTAGGGGATTTGCACTTCTTTCTTGGTATTGAAGTTAATAGAAACACATAGGGAGGTCTTCATTTGTCTCAAGAAAAATATGCAACTGATCTTTTCCCCCCCCCCCCCCCCCCCCCCCCCCCCCCCCCCCCCCCCCCCCCCCCCCCCCCCCCCCCCCCCCCCCCCCCCCCCCCCCCCCCCCCCCCCCCCCCCCCCCCCCCCCCCCCCCCCCCCCCCCCCCCCCCCCCCCCCCCCCCCCCCCCCCCCCCCCCCCCCCCCCCCCCCCCCCCCCCCCCCCCCCCCCCCCCCCCCCCCCCCCCCCCCCCCCCCCCCCCCCCCCCCCCCCCCCCCCCCCCCCCCCCCCCCCCCCCCCCCCCCCCCCCCCCCCCCCCCCCCCCCCCCCCCCCCCCCCCCCCCCCCCCCCCCCCCCCCCCCCCCCCCCCCCCCCCCCCCCCCCCCCCCCCCCCCCCCCCCCCCCCCCCCCCCCCCCCCCCCCCCCCCCCCCCCCCCCCCCCCCCCCCCCCCCCCCCCCCCCCCCCCCCCCCCCCCCCCCCCCCCCCCCCCCCCCCCCCCCCCCCCCCCCCCCCCCCCCCCCCCCCCCCCCCCCCCCCCCCCCCCCCCCCCCCCCCCCCCCCCCCCCCCCCCCCCCCCCCCCCCCCCCCCCCCCCCCCCCCCCCCCCCCCCCCCCCCCCCCCCCCCCCCCCCCCCCCCCCCCCCCCCCCCCCCCCCCCCCCCCCCCCCCCCCCCCCCCCCCCCCCCCCCCCCCCCCCCCCCCCCCCCCCCCCCCCCCCCCCCCCCCCCCCCCCCCCCCCCCCCCCCCCCCCCCCCCCCCCCCCCCCCCCCCCCCCCCCCCCCCCCCCCCCCCCCCCCCCCCCCCCCCCCCCCCCCCCCCCCCCCCCCCCCCCCCCCCCCCCCCCCCCCCCCCCCCCCCCCCCCCCCCCCCCCCCCCCCCCCCCCCCCCCCCCCCCCCCCCCCCCCCCCCCCCCCCCCCCCCCCCCCCCCCCCCCCCCCCCCCCCCCCCCCCCCCCCCCCCCCCCCCCCCCCCCCCCCCCCCCCCCCCCCCCCCCCCCCCCCCCCCCCCCCCCCCCCCCCCCCCCCCCCCCCCCCCCCCCCCCCCCCCCCCCCCCCCCCCCCCCCCCCCCCCCCCCCCCCCCCCCCCCCCCCCCCCCCCCCCCCCCCCCCCCCCCCCCCCCCCCCCCCCCCCCCCCCCCCCCCCCCCCCCCCCCCCCCCCCCCCCCCCCCCCCCCCCCCCCCCCCCCCCCCCCCCCCCCCCCCCCCCCCCCCCCCCCCCCCCCCCCCCCCCCCCCCCCCCCCCCCCCCCCCAGTAGGCAATCACTTATTTCATATCCAACCATGTTTATTACAAATATAGGTTCAACCACGAATGCATAATTCGATGCACAGGTACATGTACTGAAGAACTACAAAAGCACCAAGTAAAGAATGATGAACCACAGTTGTACTAAAGACTATAAAGAGAGAGGTGAAAGACATTCTGGTTGCTGGAGAAGGTGAAGCGGAATGCCCATATTGTGCCTCCTCCATGCGTAATGCGCGCACGACTCTAGGCCAACCCCTTGTGATGGCTGCCCGTCCATCCTTCACTGTCTTCATTAGGACTTCTCGATGCTCATTGTAGTCTGGCTGAAATACTTCAACCTTCATTGCGTGTCCACCAATCATGTACTTTGCAAGGTAATCTTGAGTGAACTGCTTCGGGAACCACTGCGAACGAAAAAGATTCAGACATTGTTGTCTAACAACTCATTATGGGCAGTAAAAAGAGAAGGCTGCAGAGTTTGTAGTTACCATCCTACAGCTCACTGTTGTGTTGGACAGAGCATAAACAAATAATTTGCTTGCCACCATTCGTATCTTTTTGCTAATAATCCTTATCAGTTTCCTCATTTGATGCTTGTTCATGAATATCTCATTGCCCCATACGCAAAAAGGGTCGATGCGTGGATCCTTGCCAAGGGCGTATGTACCTACAAGCAACAAGTCAATATTAGAAGCTAACAAGTGTCCAGGCCTGGATCTATATGCACTACATTATGGAACGACGGGGGGAGTACAAGCCGAGGGATGAAACTAACCTCGGCGGAAAATGGTGGCCACTCCCGTTGTTGTCCTACATAAGTAGTGGAAAGGCATGATAAGTACAGCAACCTTAACATCAAACAAATATAGCAAAGGTAAACAACATCATCTCCAAATGATAGCTTGAATGTGTTGGTTTCAGCATGCTGTTAAAGCAGATATAAAATGGAAGACAATGTTACCGACAATAGGCTTAACAGCCATCAAATATTGCAATTCAAACTGGTATTGTTGAAAATGAATAGAACGTAGGTAATGCTTTAGCATCACACTGGATAAATGTGTAAAACTGAAATAAAGGGCATGTGTTAACTACACCAGGCATAACTGGAACCAAATATTGCCATTCAAATGGGTATTGATGCAGTCGAGCGGCACAGTTCTGACTTGCACATAATGAACATCACATTGTGAATGACTGAAATAAACAAGGCATAAATGATCAGTATAACAACCAAATATAGCCATTGAAAACTGGACAGAGTCTCACTGCAACCAACCTAACAAGCAAATACAGATAAACAGGGCATATGCTTGAAAACTGGACAAATGCTCACTGCAACCAACCTAACAAGCAAATACAGGTAAACAAGGCATCTGCTTGAAAATTGGACAAATGCTCACTGCAACCAACCTAACAACCAAATACAGATAAACAAGGCATCTGCTTGATAACTGGACAAATGCTTACTGCAACCAACCTAAGAACCAAATACATATAAACAAGGCATCTGCTCGATAACTGAAAAAATGCTCACTGCAACCAACCTAACAACCAAATACAGATAAACAAGGCATCTACTCACTATAAACAACCAAATATAGCCATTCGTGAAACTGAAGTGGACAATTCATACTTAAACATCACGTAGCCCTATTGAACAATACATTTTTTCATAACTGAAATAATTAAACACGGCATGGTTAAAGCACCGCACGGCAAATGCTACTACAACAAAGGGTACGGGTTGGCAAGCTAGAAAAGGTAAGATTTGCTGATAGGATGTTGCCTCACATGTCATGGACGGGATCCTTCCAGTTGGAAGAGCACAGACCCATGGTGCGCTCTCTGATGTCACAGATGGGATGTTTCACCTTGGAAGAACCTTTGTGGGTGCCCTCCTCATGGTTGTGGTCGTGGTCGATGAGATCTGACTTGGCAATTGAGGATCCCAAGCCGCCGCCATAGAACGTGTCCTTCAGAAATGACAAAATGGGCTCGATGGCGTACAAGGATCGCAAATCCTTGACCGCTTAGCGGAGGAGATCAGCGGCAGGGCCGTCGAAGAGATCGACGGCAGTTGAACCAGAGGGGTTGGGGATGGACCACTTAACCTGTGACATGGCCCGTGTGAAGCCATCGCTGTCGATGAGCTTGATGTTGTAGCCAGCTTTCCTGAGATACAGTAATACGCTAGTCCGCTGACATGAAGCCTTCGGCATGGCAACGTAGTTAATGTCTTCGCCGGCTTCCGTGGTGACGTGTTGCTCCAAGATCGACAGGTCGGGGTGAACGGCGGCCACCTCGCCAACGTCCGCTGGAGAGGCCATGATAAACCTCTTCTTGGCCGAACACTCGTCGGGCTCCCCGGGATACGTGGTGGAGCTTAGGCTGCGACATTCTGGAGCAGGGGATGTGGATCTGGCAGGGAGGGACACCGCAGGCCTCATCTAAAAACTCAGGGGAGTGGGGCAATGGTATGAGAATCGCTGGGTAACCTGAACTTTATTATCTAAGCTAGGAGGAACGGGCAGACCGGCAGGGGTTGGCGGCGGTGCCAGCGGTGGCGGTGAGCTAGGGTTTGAGGGGGGAAGGGGGCCGGGTGAGGGACTGTGGAGGGGGGGTGGTGTTTTAGGATACGCCGCGGCTACTGAAAATTTTAGTAATGGTGGGTGGAGATGGTGGTGGACGAGGGAGGGCGACGGTTCAATTGCCTTGGCTACAGCAATTTTACTATAAGGTCGGTGCTGGAGGAGTGTGGGCAACGGTTGAAGTACGGCGGCTGCTAAAATTTGGGTAAAGGAATTGATGTGGGGCGGGAGTACCCAAGATCGCGCACGGTCCAATAAGAATATGCGTGTATGATTTTACAGCGCACTTGCATCACACACGGTTAAGCCAGTACCTCCACCCTTTGCTCGCGCTTGCGCAGTCGTGGTGATTTTACAGCGCACTTGCATCGCACACGGTTGAGCCAGTACCTCCACCTTTGCTCGCGCTTGCGCAGTCATGGTGATTCACAACGCACTTGCACCGCCCCGTGTCCGTTGAGCGTCATCAGAGTCTTTGCAGCAAAAAAAATGTTAGAGAGGGTCAGAAGACAGCCACACCAGCATGTGGCCCAAATATAAATGAGTGAAAAGGGTGGTCTGTGATGTTCAAAATTCCAATGGACAACTTTGATCGCGCGGGCCCACGGTTGGGCGCGTCGTCGAAGATCGATGAGAGGGGCCAGAAGTCAAGAACCACTTGGAAGTGGCCAAATATTTTTTAGAATATAGGGTGTGATGTTTAAAACTTTAAATACATAATGCACAACTTTGGTGGCACCTGCCTCGCAAACCCAAAAGCACCCTTGGATATATCTATAATGGCATAATGTCGTAGCTAGCTAGGGTGCTTGACCCACCTCCCACTTAGTGTCAGCGGGGCGGATGCACGTAATGATACTTTGGTCATACATGCATGTAGCCATGACCTACCATAAGACGGACCAGTGAATAATCTATCATTTGGTCAAACGACAACTGTTGTTATCGATAAACCGCTTGGGCCAATAGATTGAACCATCATAAAAAATCGTACGAGAGGGACCACAAAACCAACACCTCTTGCATGCGGCCCAAAATGATGTACGTTGGAAGGGGTGATGTGTGTTTTCAATATAGAATAATGTACAATTTAGATGTGGTGCCTACCTCTCGATACAGACAACAACCATGAAGGCCAGGTAGTTAAGGATGAGATACGCAGGGTACGGTGTAGGTCGAACCCAGCAATCCGAGCATGTGGGAGGGAATCCTGACAATGCATGAGCTCGAGCTTTGGTTGAACAACATGTGACGGTGACCGGCCCTAACACGAACTAGGAGGAATCCATTCATGGCCAACACATACCCCTCGTTATCGGTCAAAGGGATGATATATATACACTCGGGGAGCCCACAGATATGCGTGTCATCACAAAAAACCGCACAAGGGAGACATGGTCGATCAGAAGACCCCGTATACACTACATGCGGCCTGAAAATATGTATGGGTACGGTGGTGTGTGATGTGTTTAAATCCCGAATGCACAACTTCGATGGGCCACCAACTATATTACAAACCAAACACTGTACCCGACCCCAAGCCTGGTTCAATACGTACGATGTCGGTTTCCCAACTTCGAGGCGGGGGGGTGTCGTCCAACGCATGCGATCAAACTTTATTTGGTCTAACATGGCACACATAGCAATAGGAAACCATCATGGTCAAACCCTTCTCGTTGTTGGGTCAAAGGGATAGATTGTGTGGGCCCCCTCGTTATCGGTCAAGGATAATATATATAGCTCGGGGAGCCCACAGATATGTGAGGCGTCTATAAACTGCACAAGGGAGACATGCTCGATCAGAACACCCGGACCCCTATACCCTGCATGCGACCTGAAAAAGGTTTATATAATCGCCATGACAGGTCACTATAGAGTCAATCATTCTTTAATTTTTTTGGAGCAAAAAATAACCAATAAAAACATAGTCTACAAATTAGCAAAACAAGGATCCCAAGGTTTATATAATTGCCATGATAGGTCACTATAGAGATATTTATCTCTATAATGACCGTGTCATGGCATTTAAATGAAGCTTGAGATATGCAACTTCCCATCGGGTCACCCATCCTTGAACTACTCCAGCCCGAGCACGCTTAACTTCTGTGTTCTATTCGACTAGGCTAGCGGATGGGAAGCCGCCCCTTGCTGATAGGAATTGCCTCCTTGCCTTTAAGGCGTTTCACGTTGGTCACCCTATGGGACCTACTCCCTCCTATCACACACATTTGTGCTTTTAGAAACTGTGTGCGATATTTACATGGCCGGTGTATCGCTGCCTAGCCTTCAATGAGCACTGACACAGGTAGCGGGAAAACGATGGGAGAAGAGGCGGGAAACCGATGAGAGGAGTGGCAGGAAACGGTAGCCTGTTTGGATATATAACAACATTAATATAGAAAACTTAGTAGAGAAGGAAGCGTGAGCTAGCACGACGCATGCGCACAGTGCTTACCCATATACTGCATGTGCTGTCGAAAGGGATGGGGATTGTCTTTCGATCTGGGAGCATCCAACGGTGCAGATGTATGATTCATGGGGTTTGGGTTCTGGCCAATCAGAATGCACGACTAAGATCGCGCGCGCAGCAGGGGGGCAACGACCACGGTTTGGTAGGCACACAGCTTTCGTGAGTGAACCGTGTGCTATTTGAAAAAATTCATGAGAAGATTCTCGGTTTTTAAATCCCCGTAAATCCAAAACTCACCCGAAAATCATGAAACTTGGCATGGTGTCACGACATGGCACATATATGTCGAGGAATTTTTTTTGTCCATTTTGGCACAAGTTTTTTTACAAGCCTCTTACAAACCGGAGCTTCTCTCAAAGAAGCCTCGTGGTTCTGATAGGGAAACGTGTCCCCCTTGTGGGCGAAATGATAATCACTGCCTCTTTTCGCCTTGTATTTTCTTCTACGGGCAACATGGAATGACAGGAAATCCGTGCTAAAATTTAAACTTATTCAGGGTTCGTTTGGCCTTTTTATACACTAATTGAGTTTCCTAGGCATTTAATGTCCATAATTCAAATTTGAACTACAAATACATGCTCCAGTTCACCAAAATGGCTAGAAAAATTATACATGTGTCCTTGGGTGCATGTTTAGGTCCCATGCCAGGAATGGGATGAATTACAACCGTACCGGCGTCCTGGCTCGTCCTCAAACATTTGGAATCTCGGTTTTTAAATCCCCATAAATCCAAAACTCACCAGAAAGTCATCAAAGGTGGCATGGTGTCACGTCATGGCACATATATGTCGTGGTAAAAATATTGTCCAATTTGGGCCAAGCTTTATTACAAACCTCTTACAAACCGGAGCCTGTCGCAAGAACCCTCATGGTTTTGATAGGGAAACGTGTCCCCTTGTGGGCGAAACGATAATTGCTCCCTCTTCTAGCCTTGTATTTTCTTCTACATGCAACATGGAACAAAGGGAGATTCGCGCTGAACTTTAAAATTATTCAGGGTTCGTTTGACCTTTTTTATTCATTAATTGAGTTTCTAGGCATTTAATGTCCATAATTCAAATCCGAACTACAAATACATGCTCCAGTGCACCAAAATGGCTAGAAAAAACATACATGTGTCCTTGGGGTGCATGTTTAGGTCCCATGGAAGGAATGGGAATGAATTCAACCGTCTCGGCGTCCTGGCTTGGCCACAAACATTGTGAATCTTGGTTTTTAAATATCTGTAAATCCAAAACTCACCAGGAAATCATGAAACTTGGCATGGTGTCACTACATGGCACATATATGTCGTGGTAAAATAATTATCCAATTTGGGCCAAGCTATATTATAAGCCTCTTACAAACCGAAGCTTCTCGCAACCCTCGTGGTTCTGGTAGGGAAACATGCCCTTCTTGGGGGCGAAACGATAATCGCTGCCTCTTCTCGCCTTGAACTTTGTTTTCTACACGCAACATAGAATAACAAGAGTGTCGTGCTAAAATTTGAAACTGTTCAGGGTTTGTTTGTGTGACGCCCCCGGCTTAATCGTGCACTAACCATACACGCAAATGCACACGATCAAGCCTAAGGACTCACTTGAAGATATCACAACACAACTCTAAAACATAAATAAAGGCATACAAGCATTATATTACAAGCCAGGGCCTCGAGGGCTCGAATACATAAGCTTGATGCCAAACAAGCATCAGCGGAAGCGTCAGATATCTGAGTACAGATATAAAACAGAAACAGAAAGGCCTTCACAGAGGCGGGACAAAATAAAACTCTACGATCGAAAGGCGCAGGCCTCCTGCCTGGGACCCTCCAATCCTACTCCTGGTCGTCAGTCATCTCGAAGTAGCAGTCATCCTCGGGGTGGTAAAAGTGATCATCGGCAGGGCAGCGATCTCAGGGCTCCGTCAGCCGGTTGCATCAAACTGATAAGGGGAGAAAAGGAAAGCAAAGCAACCGTGAGTACTGCGAAGTACTCAGCAAGCAAGGATCTACACTACATATGCAACATTATCAAAAGGGAGGCTGTATATGTGGACTGGGCTGCAGAAATGCCAGAATAGAGGGAAAGCCTAGTCCTATCGAAGACTAGCATCTTCAACATCTTCATCGTCTTGCAGCAATAGAGGGGTACAAGATAACATAATATAAAGTAGCAGTATCAAGTAACAGTCTCGCCCAGAGATCCTTCCTCGACTCCCTGCGAGAAAGCGATCCCGGAGCCACATATCCAGGTGTCATCTCAAGTCTAGTTGTATCGATCGGGATACAACTCCGAGTGTCCTTTACCGTAGGACCGGCTATCGATAGATGTGTTCTTCCCTGCAGGGGTGCACCAACTTACCCATCACGCTCGCTTAACTCCGGCCGGACACACTTTACTGAGTCATGCCCGCCCTCGGCCAAACAATACGCCGCAACCCGACCTACAGCTCAGCAGAGAGGTCCCCGTCGGTCTATATCCTAAGAGCTCAGGGGTCTTGGGCCATCGCCCTGTGCCCTCCGGGTCGTTGCGCGCAGGGTGGATACCAGCGCCTCGGCGCGATCCGACCGTGCCGCAGTGCTGAACTGGACGTCTGGCAGAGCTTTCGGCTGATGTATACGACGCAGAGCACCCACTCACACCCACGTGATGGTTAGTGCTATCCGACCAGAGGCCGGCTCGGATCATATATCCAAATCGGTTATGTCCTAGTGGCTTGCGGTAACGAGCAGAGACTCACGAAAGATGTGACCCCGTCGCCCCGTCTCGAGGACTTGCGGCAAGGGCTAAGAATGCCCGGCCACGCCTCGTGGAATAAACCACGGGTAACTATCCATCTCTCGCGGGTACCCCTCAGGGTCGACCCGCCTTCTCAAGTATCAATAAAGTGAGGCATCCGTGTGGCCACCGTATCAAGGGGAATCCTGAGGAATCACCCCCGTAGGATTCCCACCTGAGGTTGAATCCAGGTGGACGTAAGAGGAAATCACCCTCGAGGTCCACACTGAAAGTGTTGCACGACGATGTCGGTGTCGGGGTGGTGTAGGAGGAAATCACCCTCACTTACCACGTCCGAGTAACTAACCTACAAGGTTGACATCAAACGTGCTAAAGAGGAGTCACCCTCGGCACGCGACGGTAACCCAGTAGTGTCGAGCAACAAGGAAGAACGTGAGGTGCGGTGCGGGGTCTGATCTTCGGTCCCGTTGAACGGGTCTTCTGAAACTCCAGCGGGGCAGTCGGGATAAAGTGGGGGTCACCAATGAGGCTCTACCCAGTATATAATAAGCAGGCTAGGATAGCAGGCAGTTATCAACAGAAGGCTACAATAAACAGGCTATGCAGCAGATATAGAAAAAGCAGTAATAGTAGCAAGATTCTAATGCAAGCATGGGAAAATAGAATAGGTGATATCGAGATGATCAAAAGTGGGGCTTGCCTGGTTGCTCGGCGGCAAGGGCAAGGTCAGCAACTGAATTCGTCTGGCTCCTGGGCGGCGTCGGCCTCGGGAGCTACGGCGACGTCGGGGTCTATCGGAAGAGAATAGGGGAAAGAACAGTAAATACAAAGCAATAGGTGCATGACACGTCAACAGACAGAGCTAGCGGTGTTCTATCGCAGTGCTAGGTGATACCGATGAAGGGGAAAAAAATATCCGGGAATGTTTTCCCGGTGTCCGGCATTTCGGACAGACGAAAAGAGGGGGATCGGTTGCGTGATCGCGGTGCTAGGGATGTGTGACAGACGAATGGACCGCGTAGCTGGATTCGTCTCGAAATTCTGAGCAAGTTTCATGTATAAAGTTTTTCCATCGGAGTTACGGATTAAAAGTTATGAATTTTCTAAGATTAATGTATTTTCTGGAATTATTTATATTAACAGATAAAGATTAATGACGTCAGCCTGACGTGGGAATGACGTCAGCGTCGGCTGACCCGCCGACTGGTCAACGGGGCCACGCGGGACCCACCAGTCAGCGACTGGTCTACCCCACTCAGCAGGGCTGACCGGTCAACAGGTCTGCCGGGCCCCCTGGGGCCCACGGGTCAGTGACCAAATGAGGTCCACGTGGCGGGCCACGTCAGCGCCGGCGCCGGAGGAGCTCCGGCGACCAGAAAACGCGGCGGCGACGCACGGGACCCGTCGGGATTCGTCCACGGAGCTCGGTTCGAGCCGTGCTCAGGTGCGTTCGAAAGCTTGCGCTCGCGCGCGTCGCGTGGTGTCATCGGTCTCGCCGGAGGTGACCTGAATCGGCGGTGGCGATGCCAACAAGCGGCGGCCGGAATCGGGGCTCGAAGAAATCGTCGCCCCAGCTCGTTTGCTCGCGATCTAAAGCGCTAGGGGGCACCTACGCATGCTGTCAAGCACTATGGACATGCGCGCGAGGCCAACCGTCCACCGGAACCTCGCCGGCGCCCAGCCCCCCCCCCCCCCCCCCCCCCCCCCCCCCCCCCCCCCCCCCCCCCCCCCCCCCCCCCCCCCCCCCCCCCCCCCCCCCCCCCCCCCCCCCCCCCCCCCCCCCCCCCCCCCCCCCCCCCCCCCCCCCCCCCCCCCCCCCCCCCCCCCCCCCCCCCCCCCCCCCCCCCCCCCCCCCCCCCCCCCCCCCCCCCCCCCCCCCCCCCCCCACGGCACGCACATGAGAGAGAAGGAGATTTGGGCCAGGTGGGCTGGAACGGGGCACTGTGCACTCAGGCCCAGTGCACAGTGCCTCTCTGCATTTTTACATTCTGTTTTAATTCACAGCAGCCTCTTTGCATTATTTTAAGCTGGCAAAACATTTTGCAAAATTGTGAAACTTGGTCCCACATGTGCATTGCAATTTCCAATACTGCCACAAAAAGTTTGTGCATTTTTGAAAGCCATTTAAATTTATTCAAAAATGATTGGGCATTTTTAAATGTTGATTTGGCTCTGCTAAAATGCATTTGGCCCACTGTGGTTGATGGTGATGTTATGTTCCTTAACAGCAAATGGTTTTTGATTATTTGCTATAAGGTGAACATTTTTCCCACCAGTTTTGAGCAGCTTCATATTTCACTTTTGATTTTAATTGATTTCCAGAATAGAATTGATTTGGATCCTTAATCAAAGTGACTAGGCACTGATAAAGAAAGTGACTTGGCATCATTATTAGCTGATCACAGTAATGATTACACAGGGGTGTTACAGTTTGGCCATTTTATATATTAATTAAGTTTTCTAGGCATTTAATGTAGTCCATAATTTAAATTTGAACTACAAGCACATGCTCCAGTGAAGCAAAATGGGTGGGAAATCGTACGTGTGTCATTGGGTGCATGTTTAGGTCTCATTGAAGGAATGAGAATGAATTACAAACTTCTCGTCATCCTGAAACATTGAGAATCTCAGTTTTTAAATCCCAGTAAATCGAAAACTCACCCAAAAAATGTGAAACTTGGGATGGCTTCATGACATGGAACATATATGCCATGGTAAAAAACATCGTCTAGTTTGAGACGAGGCGCACACATTAATAGCCAACGAAGTCCTTTTGAAACAAATAGCTGACATGTTAATTTCGTAAACGGTTGTATTATATGAACCGTGTGTTCCCGTAACCATTTAAGTGCGGCCACGCGTCCTTCTTTTCTTATGGGATAGTACTACCTCTGCCAAAATTTAACCATACTCGGTGGCATGCGTGCAGCTGTTTGATTAGACGGGACGAGCACGAGAAGTCTGCCGTGCAGGCTCGATGGGACGCGTGCGAGCAGTCTGCTGCGCAGGCTCGACGGGACGCGTGCATCCTGTCCACCTCACAGGCTCGACGGGACACGTGCGAGCAGCAAGGCCGCCCATGCTTACCGGGAAGCGAGCTCTTTGACCTCCATCCACCAGCCGCCCGCCTCGCTCACAACTTCTCCATTAATGGCGGCCGAGCCGCTATTTAACACGCGGTTAATTAAAGCACCTGGACGGAGGGTGTTTGCTTGTGATCCCATGGCCCCGCTCAACGTTAGCATTTGCTTTGTTCGTGTTTTTAACTCGTATTCTGGCCTAATTTTAAATGCCACATAGCGCAACGGATAATACGACGACAAATAAAATGGCAACGGATAATACGACGACAAATTTACAATGGCGCGGATAATAATTGTCTTACATATTCTGGATAATTTAAAATGCCACATGCGGCAAAGCCCGGAAGACACGGGGGCAAGAGAAGAAGGAAATCGCAGACAACGATCTGGGTCGCTACTGTCTCTACTCGTCGATGGATCGCCGGGCGACGACATCCTCCAGCTCCTTCTTCAATTCCTTACGACTTTGCTTGAAAGCAGCCACGGATTCCTCCACCTCCTGCTCACGCTCGATTCGGAGCTTCCTCAAGTCACCTATCAGTTCCTTGACGACCGCTGTCAGCGTCATCCCCGAGGCACTGTTTTGCTCATGCAGCATCTTCCAGCCGGCGGCCTCCTCCTCCTTCTCGGTGAGCGCCTTGAGGAGCTTCACATTGTCACCCATGAGTTGCTCAACGAGGCCGATCGCTTTGTCAACCGAGGCATCGCTGATCTCGAGCAGCTTCATCAAGCCGTCGACCAGCTCCTGCTGCTTAATGAGGCCAGCGAGAATGTCGTCGTCGTCGGCCAAGGACTTCAGCAATGCCAGCTCGTCGCGATCGCCGACGCGGCGAGTGCGCTTGTGAGAGCCCTCGCGTGCCCGTGAGAGCTCGTTCGAGGGCTCCGCGGTGCACCGGGACATCTCTGCTGCGGCTGCCGCTTCGCTGCGGGACCTCTCTAGTGCTTCCGCGGCCTTGGTCTTTGCTGCCTGGTTATATGTCCACCCGAAACTCTTCCTACCGGTCATGGCGGAACGACTTGACAGGAAAGACCAGTTTTGTGGGTGATGAGGAGAGGAACTGTGAAGTAATTTTTGAGTGGGTAGTTTTTATAGCCCGGTGCTAAGTGTGAACACATATTAGTTTGATCGGTGTGAACAAATTTGCAATTACTTATTGCATTGTAATCTGCAATGTGACGAGAAACAAGGTTAAAATTTATTGATGGTTCTGGGCTCATCGCAAACAGTTCTTTTGGATCAACCGAATCCCACGCATCAGAAGCCCGGAACGTGGGCCCGTATTCTCGGATGTACATGTACGTGTCTGCCCACTATCACACATGGTCAAGATATCACCATCGTGTCCGATGGATGCGCCGTCGCGCCTCCCACGGGGTGCCAGAAGGTTGACCACATGGTTGCTCGCCGTTGAGGCGGCCGCGGTGTGCTCTGCTCCTCGTTGAGGCGGCCGCAGCGCGCTCTGCTCGCGTCCGTCCGCGCATTTTGCTCGCCATTGAGGTGGCCACGGCAAGCTCCACTCTGGCGTCCCTGCGCGCGCTTTGCTCGCCGTTGAGGCAAATTTACAATGGCAACGGTTAATAATTGTCTTACATATTCAGGATAATTTAAAATGCCACATGCGGCAACGCCCAAAACACTCACGACCTACATATGCATACAATTATAATAAAATATAGGCTAAAAGGCTGAGCTGGCGGCCTTCCGATGATGGTTTTCTTGGACTCCATGATCAGCATAGCACCCTTACGGCCGCTCATTCCAAGTGTCCCGACCCACCTCTGCCTACGGAGCTACTGGCACTGGGAGGCTCTTGGGGCTGCTGGGCCTCCTCTAGAAGAGCTTGACAGCGTGCAATCGCGTGCATGATATATCCACGGAACCGCTCCATTTCCATGTCTCTGGCCTGGTAGCAAATCCCGTCCATCACCTGCATCCTCAAGATATCACGTTGGCGATGTTCTACTTCGTCGGGGATGTCAACTCCGCCAAGGATGCGCTCGAGCCTAGCCACCACATCATCGGGATCGAGGTTGACACGGCCGTCGCAGGCAATGATGAAGCCGCAGGCTGCCTGTGTCTTGACTGAATCGCAGAGGTCCTCTGCCCATTCCTTGCGGAGCATCAGGCTCTCGATGAGCACTGGTGACGGCGGCCCTTCGGTTAGGTCATCGATCATATGCCGCCGAGCAGCTCTGGATCTTTTGCACGGTGGATGGCAAACTGCTCATCACACCTCCTCTGCAATATGTCGATTGTGCGCCCAAGGACTGTCACGCTGATATCACTGCCGATGGGCCATGATGCCTGCACCGGCCGATGAAGCTCTTGCTCCCCGATCTGCTCCGGCTCGTTCTCCTCAATGAAGATGTAACACAGGTAGGGGTCGACGTCGAAGCTTTGGTCGTTGCCTGGCATGCTTGGAATAACTAATGGTAGATGGGTGAGGACTAGATATGCGCAGAGTGTCGCGACGGTGCATTGCCGCCTGGGCTATATGTAGCAAGCCATTAGCTGGTGGCAGGAAACCAGTCAGGGAAGAGGCGTGGATTTTACAATTCACCCATGTGGAGCGTGGGAAGCATTCGCTTGAGCGCGGGAAGACTAAGTGGAGCACACACACAACCTGAATACCGTATGCGGTGCCACGTGTTATTTATCACACACGTGTTAACATAAGGAAATGTATGTGTAACTTACTAATCATCGCACATGAGTACTCGCACACGCATCGTATGCGATACTTCTAGCCATTGCAAGCAACTAGTATGCATTTTCAAAGTTTTTAGTACACACAGAATCGCACACGAATTAACTCTAGTAACCATGTGTGTTATATTTTCTCATCGCAAATAGTTCATCTGAGTGGGCTGTTTGCCGCGTATCACACACATCTTGTTTACACGTATCGTTTGTGTTTTTTTGGCTCATCGTAAATAGTTCATCTATGTGAACTGTCTGCCGCATATCACACACATCTTGTTAAGTTGAACCATTTCTGTTGTGTTCCCTAATCGAAAAAAGTTCATCCGAGTGAACCGTATGGCGTATATCACACACACCTTGATCTGGCTGACCTTTTCTGTTACATTCCCTAATAGCAAGCAGTTCATCAGAGCGAACTGTATGCCGTATATCGCACACACATTGATATGGCTGCTTGTTTCTGTTGTTCTGTCTAATCGCAAACAGTTCATATGGATCAACCGTATGCCCAACATCGCACACGTAACTAAAATCTGAACCGTGTTTGATGCCTCCGCCATCGCAAACATTTTGCATCTTTTTTATGGGTTTTTTACATCCCCGTTTGTGATTAATGCATAGCACACAGTTTCGTCAAAGGGTCTCTGATCGTAATGTCGCGTTAGCAGCATCCTGCAGTAGTGTGTATAGGGAGTAGTTAGTTGGCAGGACTCTCTTTTAGCTCCTGTAATATCTATCCCGAACCAAACCTCACTGTATGATCTCCTCTTCTGTACCTTACGTGAACTCCACGTTCGATCTACCTTTGATGTATGCACTAGCAGGAGGTGCACCCTGCCAAGCTAATATAAATTCACGTGGGCCTTCTGTTGAAGGTTGAGACGCCTTACATTATTTCACATCAGTTTCATCGAGACATTAAACTAGAGCTCTGCTCCTATAAGCTAGTAGAACTTGTTTTGTAACGCAGCCTAGTTGTTGTGATAATTGTTTTGAATTGGTAACTCACTCCTACTAAGCCCTAGCTAAAATACATATGTTCTGTATACCAATATTTTTCCATCAAGAGTGTTCCGTAGCTACACATTAACTAAATGCCTGAATGAAACAACAATGCCCGTTTAATACTGCATGTTTGTGGACAAACCCAACCCTTTCTCAAGTGGGGCTAGTGTTTTTTTTTCATTACTAGAAGAACTTGTCCTTATGAATGTACAAATTAAAGGTGCCTCCAGTGTTTTGCCACTTACTTTGAACCCTGCCATATTACATCCCAATTGGCTAAATTACATTGAACCACTTCTGAACATGTACCATACTGCAACTAAGGGAGGGGGCATCTGTGACAGCATGTGTCAACAACGAAGGAGAAGCACCAATGACTAACGTTCCACCACCGAACCTAGTCATGGGCAAGCGCTGCTGCAATGATCATGCCCCCCTAAGCTAAAGATATGCAAGTGTGTTGTCACAGACTTGGAGTTGGGCAAGACCGCTGGGTCATCCAAAAGCCCGACGATGTGCTCGCAAGGGTGCATGATGTAGAAGATGTCCCTATGCATCCCAGCCCTATTGGTTTGTTTATGCTTGTCTCACTATGCTTCTAGGTTGAGGTAAATGATTAGCTCGTGAGGAAAGTGGATACCGAAAGAGGGATTGATGGAGAATACATGGACATTAAACTAATATATAAAGCTAGCAATCGCATGTTCGGGGTGTATCCGATATTATTGATAGCCATTTGTTGTTTACATCTGCTCCTAGTACTAACAAATCAAATGCTTCAATGTCAGTCCCCTCTCTTCAGCAAAATGCACGGATGCACTATACATGCTAGGTGTGCATAAGTGTCATCTTCAATGATAGGGACCCCACCCTACTCCTCTACCCTTCATTTTTTAAAATAAGGATATGTATAGACAATGAAAATATATTCTAAAAATGTTGTTAGTGTCATCTATGGAAATTGAGGCCCTAATAGATATAAGTACGCCGATTAAAATAGTTTCCGAAAAATATGATGATACGATGAGATTTGGTACAAGAAATAAATATATCATTTTGATATGAACAGATTACATTCACTATGCCTAAATACATCTAAAAATTACATTTCTAACTTCGTTTGCAACTTATATCTTCACATTACGGGCTGATGGTCTTGTTTGGATACCATACAGAGCTGCAGAATATCGGTTTGTGTATTTGTAGTGATGGTTCCTGTGTGGCTGTTTTCGTTCCCAAAGTAGCTATAGTAGTTGTTTTTGTTAAGGTTGTTGTGGTCGCTGGTACTTTCAGAATTTGACAGAACTCCATGTTTCAGTTTCATTTATAAAGGAAATTGGGAGCTCTGCTCCTATTATCCGTAAAAAGGCTACTTGTTTCAAGACGTTGCCTAGTTTTTGTGATAAGGGTCGAGAATTGGTAGCTCACTCGTCATTTGCCGGAGCACCATGAACTTGCTTACATTTTATACTTATTAGAGTTGGGTTGATCTCGTCCTGATACGCCTATTGAGCCCTATGAAATACTCCCTCCGTAAACTAATATAAGAGCATTTAGAGCACTATTTTAGTGATATAAACGCTCTTATATTAGTTTACAGAGGGAGTACTTAGGTAAATGTTTGTGGCCGGTGGACCAGCTAACGTTTCGGCCGGTCATTGGTTGCTCATTCGATTCAGCCAAATCGTACGTCCCGCGACAGGCTAATCGTTTGGTTCCGCGCCACTTGGCTGTGGGGCCCAAAACCGGTTAATCAACCTTATCCTCATCCCTTCCCTCGTCTTCAACCTTCATCTCTCTCCCCAACACTGCATCTCCACCTTCATCTCTCTCCCCCGTTGCTTTTGCCTTCACTCCGTCAAGCGATCCCCCGTGCCTGAATCAAATTTGCTGTGCACGCAATCTAAATTTCTCCTCACCTCTCCTTCCTCCCCTACGTCGCGGCATCAAGGAGCTGCAGGGGACGTCGATGACGGGACTATGTGCTCCTGCTGCTGTGGTGGTTGTGCAGCCGGGGAGACGCCAATGACATGGTTGTTGTTTCTGCGATGACGCCATGACAGGGCTACTGCTTTTTGGTCGCGGTGCTGCTACGGCCGGCACCCGTGCGCATACACGCCACCGCTCGATGCTACAACTGCCCCCTATTTTGCTGGAACCATGATACACTCCTTGTGATGGTTCCGGTCGGATTTAATTCTCAATCATTAGAGGATACAATAATTTGGTAGCTAGGGTTCTCAGCAAGAAGGGAAGATGGGGAATTGGAGCCAGGAGATGGGAAGGAGGGATACACGCCCAGCCGCGGCAGACACCTAGCGCTACTCTGCTTACTTATACCTACTTGGTCCACTATGGGCCTTGCACCAAGGGGTTGGGCCTTGCCTCCCTCCTGGGCCATTCCAGCTGGGCTGGGTTTCTCCTGACGGGGCATGCTATTCCCGTGACATTCTGCTCTCCTTGAAACTTGGCTTGACCCCAAGCCAAAGCTCGGGGAAATCTGGACTTCAGTGGTATCTCGTCTTCCCAGGTGGCCAGCGAGTCGGGGAAGACGGACCAGCGCACGAAGACTTGGTCCACTTGACGAGATCCTCGCGCCATCGAGCGACGCTGCAGAATCGCCTCTGGCACTTGAAGTGGAAGGAGATCGTCGTCCAGCATCGGAAGTTTCGGCATGACGTGAGTCGACGGAGGAACGCCCAGCCGGAGTTGCGAGACATGGATGAGGGGGTGGATTCGTGCCATCTCCGGAAGCGCCAGCTTATACGCCACCTCGCCAACTTGACCCAGCACCTGAAAAGGACCAAAATAGCGAAATGCCAACTTGTGATTAGCTCGCGTAGACACCGACGACTGCGCGTATGGCTGAAGCTTGAGGTAGACCCAATCACCAACAGAGAACACCCGATCAGAGCGCCTATGATCAGCCTTGCTTTTCATCACTTGTTGTGCTCTGTGCAAATGCTGTTTGATCAGCGCCATAACTGTTGCACGCTCTTTGGTCCAAGCAGCCAAATCAGTCACAGCTTCATCTGCAATATTGGTGATCCCAAAGAACCGAGGCTTCTGCCCATACAGGACCTCGAATGGCGATGACCGGAGAGCTGAGTGATAAGGCGTGTTATACCAGAACTCTGCCAATGCAAGCTAGTCCGCCCACTTGCTTGGACAGTTATGCACGAACCAACGGAGATATAGTTCCATGCATTGATTGACTCGCTCCGTAGTGCCATCAGTCTGAGGATGTCGTGCAGATGAGATGTTCAGCTTAGTGTGAGTCAATTTGCACAGTTCTTGCCACACTCGGCTGGTGAAAATGCGGTCACGGTCTGACACCATCTTATCCGGAGGCCCATGTAGCTTGAAGACATTTTCCAGATAAGCTTTCGCTACTTACAGAGCAGAGTATGGATGGCGCAAGGGGATGAAGTGCACGTACCACATTAGCTTGTCCACCACCACCAGAATAGAGTTGAACCCACGAGAGACAGGAAGACCTTCCACAAAAATCTAGAGTGACCATCTCCCATGCTTGCTCGGGTACTGGCAAGGGCTGGAGAAGGCCTGGATACTTCACACAGTTTGCCACAAAGTTCTTGATAGTCTGTTTCAACTTTGGCCATGCATAGTGTGGCAAAATTCAATTGTAGGTAGCATGCACCCCAGAGTGACCTCCCGAAGCTCCCGCGTGCAATTCCTGCAGCTCTAACCTCTGGGCCTCTGAGTTAGAGCCAAGCCAGACACGACCCTTGTAACGAATCAGTCCATCGACCACCAAAAATGGACCCTCCAACGATGCTCCCGTGGCTGCAACAGCCAGCTTGTCCGAGCAAGATAGGTCCTTTTGATATCCCTTCTTCACTTCCTCCAACCAGGTGGGCACACAAACTGACACCGCGCACACATTGCTTGCCGGCAAACGAGAAAGCACATCAGCCGCCAAATTCGTAGCTCCACGATGATACTCAGTCTTATATTGAAGCCCCAACAGTTTGGTGAGAGCCTTATGTTGCCAGGGGGTAGTGAGTTTCTGCTCATCAAGACACGACAAACTCCGGTGGTCAGTCCTGATGGTGAATTCAGAGAGTAGCATATAGGAACGCCATCGATCAACTACCATAAGAATGGCGAGACACTCCTTCTCATATGTCGAGAGCCCCTGATGCTTAGGACCCAGGGACTGGCTGAGGAAGGCACTGGGGTGCTGCTGTTGCATGAGCACCGCGCCTATGCCCACATCAGACGCATATGTTTCGATAACGAATGGCTTGGAGAAGTCCGGTAGAGCCAGCATGGGCGCTGCGGTGAGAGCTGTTTTGAGCAGTCGGAAGGCTTGATCTTGGGTAGGTGTCCATAGGAATGGGACACCTTTCTTGAGAAGATCTGTGAGTGGTCTGCTGATAATCCCGAAGTGTTTGATGAATTTGCGATAATAGCCAGCCAGCCCCAAAAACTGACGCAATTCCTTAACCGATTCTGGCTGCTTCCACGCTTTGACCTTGTCAGTGTTCCTGGGGTCAGTGCTCACACCTTTCTCGCTGATGACATGACCAAGGTAGCGTAGTTGCGGCTGTGCGAAAGTACACTTTGACATCTTCACCTTCAGGGAATACTGCTGTAATCTCTGGAATACCTTCCTCAACAACAAGATGTGATCTGCCATTGTCTTGCTAAACACCAAAGTTTCATCAATAAAAACCAAGACCCCTTTCCGTAGCAACGGAGCCAGAACCACATTCATACCCGTCTGAAATGTTGGTGGCCCCCCAGTAACTCTGTAAGGCATGACTTTGAATTCAAAGTGCCCGTGGTGCGTTTGAAAGGCAGTTTTGGCCTCATCTTCGGGCCGCATCCGAATCTGGTGATACCCTACCCTCAAGTACATACTGGTGAACACAGTTGCTCCATGAAGCTCATCCAATAGCTCATCGATGACTGGGATAGGGTACCGATTCTTGATGGTGATTGCATTCAGAAAGCGATAATCGATGCAAAATCACCACTCGCCATCTTTCTTCTGAACGAGCAAAACCGGCGATGAAAAGGGACTGCGGCTGACTTGAATTATTCCCTGTCGTAACATTTCTGCCACTTGAGCCTCGATTTCATCCTTCTAGGCTGGGTTGTATCAATACGGACGATGTTTCACCGATTGAGCCCCCGGAATCAGCTCGATTGCATGATCAAACTCTCGTTGGGGTGGTAAACCTTTGGGTTCTTTAAACAGGGTAGTGAACTCCTTCAGCAACTCCTCCACTTCAACTGGAATCGACTCACGTTCCACCTCCGGCTTACAAGCCGCCAAGAGCAACACACGTGCCAGCTCCATATGCGCCTGCATCAGATTCAGCTGTGCCACAAAAATGTCTTGGCAGTGTGACATTTCTGGCGTGGTACCTGTCAACTGGATGTACTCCCCCTTGTGCTTGAACGTCATTTGTTTCTCCCCCCAATTAACTTTCATAAGGCCTCGAGATTAGAGCCAATCCATGCCCAACACAATATCACAACTGCCCAATGGAAAGAGCTTGAGAGTTGAACGGAAATGATGGCCTTGTATGACATACTCACAGACTGGTACCTCCTGATCATGTATCGTCACCGCTCCGTCAGCAACCTTGACCTTCAAAGGTGTTCGCATAGCCTGCACCCCAGTCCATTCCTTAGCAATCTCTGTATTGACGAAACTGTGAGAGCTCCCTGAGTCCACAAGCATTAACATCACCTTGTCTCCAATCCTCCTAGACAGACGGAAGGCTTTGGGCGCCTCTGTGCCCTGAACAGCAGCAGTTGATAACAGGCAAAGGTCATCCTCAGAACTTTCCACCGGAGCCACAGCAACACTTGGTGACACCGGAGGTGAGATCATCCCCACCAATTCTTCCACAACGTGTAACTGCACCGTGGAGGCACATACATGCCCCGGCCCCCAGCGCTCGCCACATGTGAAGCATAGACCCCGCACTTTGCGAAAGGCCCTGAGAGCCTTGAGTTTGTCATCCGCCGATGTGCCGGAAGTGCCCGAGGGTGACTTGGCAATGTCGAGGCCGCGTCATGTCTCCAAGGGAGTGGAGACTGGCAGAGACTTGGTCGGACGCCCCATTAGGGACGCCGGGGGCACGGCCACAGCCAACGCTGGGTGTGATGAGAAACGCCCAGCCCTGCTACTGGGTGGTCCGGAACACTGTGCTGCCGCAGCCTCCTATTCCTATCGCACCATTTCTACCACTTCTTCCTGCAATTCAGCCAAGGAAACAACAGTATCGAGGTCTTGCGAACGATACAACATAACAGCCACTTTAATTTCATGGGACAACCCCTCTATGAATTGGATAGTAAACAACAACGGATCCCATGAGCTGTGATGTGCTAGCAAATAGTGCATAGACACATTGAACTGCTCTGCATATTCTAACACTGGACCCTCTTGCTTAAGCTTAGAAAACCGACGCAACAGGTGCTGAAACTCAGACCTACCAAACTTCTCTTGAACAGCTGTGCAAAAAGCGTCCCAACTCGTAGCCTTGAGATGCATCTTAGACCATTCTAGCCATAGCGCTGCAGCCCCAGTGAAGTGCACCACAACCGTATCCACCCAAACGGCTGGATCCACACCACACGCATGAAAATACGCCTCGCAATGAATTCGCCATCCCGTAGGGTTGTCACCATCAAACCCGGGACACTCCAGATGCTTATGGTGCCCTCGATGCCCACTACTACTGCCAAAATCGAACGGAGATGGTGGGGGTATGGGCACAGTGGGAAAAGGAGTGCGGACCGTACCGTTGACCGGGACCAACGTGGGGAGGAGCGAGCCCCTCCTCCCTGACCAGTTCCCGTGGAATCGAAGCCCTACGGTGGCCATCGGGCCCGTAGCCGTCGCCACTGCGGTTCACCCTGAGCTCTAGTGCGTCCGCCACTGCCGAACTCGAGGGCTCGGACGTCTTGCCAAGGAGCGGTGCTTGCCGCGCCATCTTCTCCAGTTCCACGCAGATCTTGCCGAGATCGACCCGAAACTGTCCCATCGCCGTATCCACGCCCGGGCGCCACGCCACGAGATCGTGAACAATGGGCTCCAGCGAGGCGAGCGCGGGCTCCATCTTCGCGACCGCGGGTGCTACTTCTTGAGCTTGCGTTGGTTTTTCCCTTGAAGAGGAAAGGGTGATGCAACAAACTAGAGATAATTATTTCTCTCAGTTAGAGAACCAAGGTATCAATCTAGTAGGAGACAACGCACAAATCACCAATACCTGCACAAACAATCAAACAACTTGCACCCAACGCGATAAAGGGGTTGTCAATCCCTTCACGGTTACTTGCAAAAGTGAGATCTGATAGCGATAGATGAAACTAAACAAACGGTAAAGTAAATATTTTTGGTATTTTTGGTTTATAGATCGGAAAGTAAAAGATTGCAAAATAGTAGATCGGAAACTTATATGATGGAAAATAGACCCGGGGGCCATAGGTTTCACTAGAGGCTTCTCTCATGATAGCAAATGATACGGTAGGTGAACAAATTACTGTCGAGCAATTGATAGAAAAGCGCAAAGTTATGACGAT
>JAAAWM010012185.1:0-207251 GCA_036873465.1 Thinopyrum obtusiflorum | reverse complement strand
GTGGGGAAGCGGAGACGCCCACGTCCTGTCAATCGCCATGTGTCAATCAAGGCCGCAGGCTATTTGGGGCCCGCGGCGCTTTGCACTTGACCCTTGGCTTCACCGCGAAGCCAAGTCCGAGCGCGCCTTGGGCCCGGGGGCTACTGTCGGCGTCCTGGGAACGGGGGTACCCAGACTTGCCTGCCTGCGGCCCAGGTTGTGGCTCCACCAACGGCCTGGTATGGCCCATCTTCATCAACAACCGCTCAAGACCCTCGCAAGGGCCCGAGCCTCGAGAGGCGGATGACGCCAAGACCTCCTTAGGGGCAGCCTCACTAGGCTGGCTCCCGAGGAGCGGAGATATCTATGCAAGGGGCACCTCATGAGGTTCGTATGACGTGAGCCATGATGACCAAGGCCAGGCAGGCGCTAGCTGGCGCAGAGTACCTGTTGCCTCTTTGATGCTAAAGGGGCAAGCGCAGGCGAGGAGTCCCAAGGCATCAAGCAAAGGTCTCCATATCGGTGCAACGAGACCAAGACCAGCAGGACGGCACGATGGAGGTCACCGTGGAGCCCACGACGGCGTCACCACCAGAGCCTTTGGCAGGCGGAGACCACCTTTTGTCAGGATAACTTGTACTAATTGTCCCCCTTCAAATTGGCCGTTGTGGGATCCCTTCCCGCCTAATATTTGGGAAGAGGACCAGGGCCTCTATAAATAGGACTAGCCACCACCCTAGCAGAGGGACGGATCATTCAGACCATCCCCGTACACACCAGCTCACCGAGCTCAAGAACACCTCTCCTCAGGAGGCTATTCATCCCTTGTACTGTTCATCCTTAGCCTGCAAGGCAATCCACCACACCACACTGGAGTAGGGTATTACACCACAACGGTGGCCCGGACTAGTATAAACCCTCGTGTCTCTTGTTCTTTGGGTTCGTCGAGCTAGGCCTTGAGATCATTGCGAGAGCGAGCTAGGGGGAGAGAGAGATCTTCGTGCGCACCCCAGTGTTCAAACCTCATGGGTTTGCCGGAACCCATAATCCGACAGGGAGTAATGTAACCATCCTTCAACTACTCCTTCTGATGAGAAGATAGATAGGGCTTCTTCATCCTGGCATTATCGGAACTAGTCACTTCACGTACTCTGTATTCTTCTTCAGAGGAAGATGATCCTGTTGTGCAAAGACAAGAGGACAACTAAATGCTAGCATCTCTGTTTGCTCGGAAAAAAGGAAAGGAAATATTTAAAACAACACATATGAAGCACTTCTCAAGGACAATACCACTTTTTCATGATGGTATCTAAATAGTAGCACAACACCAATAGAGATGACAAAGCTCAATCATATGGATGAAATCCGTGGGCGAGTACCAACCTTTGTCAGCAGGCTTATTGTGTAGAGCATACAGATCAAGCACTTCTCCGAAACCATCTGTTGTTATCTACTGTGGTTGCCATGCTTACTATATACTCCTCGATTAGTTTAATGTTTCCAACATCTTCTTGTGTAGTTCCACTAAAATATATGGTATCTTCAAAGAAGATCCCTGTTTTGCACAAGTAGAGATGATTACATATTACATTAAGAGTGGCATCAAAGCAGTGGCAAAATAATTGCTCGTTCCAGCCATAGCAATAAATTAAGATGCAAAACTATATAATTACTTGTGTCATCACAGTTCTAGTGCTTCATTACAGCATCGGGAGTTGATTTTTGTTTTTCTTCCGCTTGTTCTTCCCCTTCATCACTTGGTTCAATAACAGACAAGCTTCGCCTTCAATGTAAGTTTTGGCATGTCAATTAGGGAGCACAAGTATAGCACTAAACAACGACATTAATTTTCTGATGAAAGTGGCAAAATACATGCCAACAGTTGTGAAATATCCTTATCTTACCTCAATGGGATATTACGGTGCACATACAGATAGGAAGTCTTGTCTCCATTTGTGCAGTTCACTAAAATCAAGCAACATTACCGTACAAGTAGCACAACATATGAAAGCACACTGCACAATCATGTGAAAGAAAGCTAGTACTGACCTCTCATGACATGGAATTCAAACAACTCACAAGAAGAAGATCTGAACCAAATTTGCCAACACGGATAGGAAGTAAGATCTCCTCTTGTGCAGTTCCACTAGGATCAAGCAATCAAGCAACATTGTTGGTGTGACATTTTGGTTGAACTGCACAAAACACTCTTAAAACAATAGTGTTTTGTGCAGTGCAACAAAAGGTCACAATAGCAACGAGGTGAAGTAGATAACCCTGTTTACACAGAGGTGCAAAGGAAACAACTAGTGGTCAATAACGGTGGATGACACAGAAGCCAACAAAAAGAAGCATCTAACTTATCTAAATGGGAAAGAAAGCAAGACAGTAGCATTTCTCAAACGGTGGCATTGATTAATATTAACAGAGAGATTATATTAACAATAAAATTCGTTAAACAAGTAATTTGCTTTTAACTGTGGCATTGCATCAATTTTCCAGCGGCATTATTAGAGGGTGTTTGTTTACAAGGACTTTTTGGTGTAGGGACTAAAAAAAGTCCGTGTCAGTCCCATCTAAACCAAACAGGAGGGACTTTTAGGGACTAAAAGTGGGCATTTGGGACTAAAGAAAGAAGATCCCGAGGGAGAGTCTTTTTGGGACTTTTTCCAACAGTTGCCCCTGCCCCGCATCGCACCTTGTCTCTATTAGTTCATTACTAGGGGTAACATGGTCTTTTAGCATGTTATTTAATAACCTCTAGTCCATGTTTAGTCCCTGGAACCAAGCAGGTAGGGACTAGGGACTTTTTAACCAAACAGGGCCTTAGATTAACAACAACTAAAGAGTTGCACGGGACAGTGGACGTACGAGCACCATGTGCATCTACCGATGTATGAAGGGGTGATGCACAGTCTGTTGCAACAAAGAACAAACAACCAAGGAGCATATTTGTGTTGGTCCCAGTTTTGTTATCTTTAGACACCTTTCCCTATGTGAGCGCAGCAAATCTAGTCATGCTCAAACTCTACAGCCTTGTCCCCCAAAACAAAAAGATCAATTCGTTACAGATGTGCGTACTGCGTTTGTCATTGTTTTCCCTTACGTAGGTGTTGGATAGCCAGTCTATACTAGTACTTTCCCCTTCCTTTCCTCTTTGAACCACATCCTAGATTCATGCTATACAACTTTCCCCACTACGTTCCCCCATTCCTTTCCTTTTTGAACCACATCTTAGATTCATGCTATACAACTTTCCCCACTACTTTCCCCCCTTCCTTTCCTTTTTGAACCACGTCCTAGATTCATGCTATACAACTTTCCCCACTACTTTCCCACATTCCATTCCTCTTTGAACCACGTCCTAGATTCATGCTATACAACTTTCCCCACTACTTTCCTGTTTGATCCAACACCTAGATTCGAGTGCAAAAGCGGAAAAAGCCCACATGCAGCTAGAGCAATGCATGTGGAATAAGTAAATTATACCTTAAGGTTCTTGGGGTGTGGTTCAGTGGGCGACAGGAGGCCGTTTGGCCCACACTACGTACGGCGGCGAGGAAGAAGGGGTCGGAGGCCCTCCCTTGCCGCCGCTGGGTGAAAGAGAACAGCTGCGCCGGTGGTGGATTCCCTCCCTAACCGAGGGTGACAGCGTTAAGCCTCCTTCCCTTCCCAGCGGACGAATCCTGCCGGCTCTTTGACCAGCAGTGAGGGAAGAGAGAGAGAGGCCAACGAAGTCTTGTTTAGATCTGGAGAGGGTGAGAGAGTGTGAATAGAGCAACTACAAGCGCTGAGGCTCCAGCGTGTATATATATACTGGAGAGAGAGTATGAAGAGTGCAAACCCTAGAAAACAAGCACCAAGGTTGCAGCATATATGTGATGAGGTGATTATACGGTCACTACGAGATCGTATAGCTCCGTATCCATCCATTTTGACCAGTCAAAGAATCCTCCTGGCACCGCCCCAGATCACTTTCTCTGTCTGTCATGCGGGGCCTACCTGTCATTGGGTGGAAGAAAGAAGTCGAACAGAAACAAAATTACGCTCAAGTGTAGTTATCCAACCCGAGACCTCAAGTTTGATGAGCGAACAGGCTAACCAGCTACACCACCCTCTTGTTATGTTCAACGAGAGGAAAATAACCTTTTATACATTCCTGCATTCGTGTGACAAGCATGCCGTGTTTTTTTTGCGTGCAAGTCATTGGGATTTAAATCATAATCGTGTCATGTGGCTTTGGTGGTAAGGTCTTTTGGGATTTAAAGCAGTGTTGGTAGTACAGAAATAATGCAACCTTAGTCACCTTACCTCTCTCCACGTAGTACGTTGGGTCCCACCAGTCAGAGGGTGAAACAAACAAATTAATAAGAAAGATTATAAGCGCCAGCGGTGTATCTTACATCACACATCTCGCGACTACTCGTGAACACTGTCCAATTGATCCCTCTGTTCGCTCACGTACTATTTTAAGTGAATCCTATTATAACATGCACACAATTTTGGGCACTTGTATTCGACCTAAGTTAGTGTGCCACCGTATCTCATACTACTCCCTCCGTCGAGGTGTAATAAGTCATGTTAGAAGGTGCAGCGAGACCAAGGTGCAAGAAGATTGGAGGAGAAGGAGAAACTTGACCGGTCCTTCCTCCAATCAAAGCCCTGATTTCTGTCTCTAAATGCAACAATTAATCCCAACAACTAAGAGATGCCGTTTTAGCTACCATGCAGGGCCACGTATTAACTCGCATGCAAGACGACTTTGATTTCTTGACTGATCAACGCATAGTGGCGCTCCATGCATTGGGTTTCTGGGGGAGATAACAAGGCAGAGTAAGGAGCGTTTGGTTACATTGCTTAGGCTGGTCATAGTGGTGAGTAACTTGGACTAGTAATATGCACGATATTCCTATTCTATGAACCTGTGTGTGCGTGTGCGTGTGTGTTTAACAGCATGTGTGTGTTAGAGAGAGTGACACATCGACCTACTCCTACAGAGAGATGGTGTGTAGTGTACGATTTAGCCGCGAGAGTCGGTGCATCCTCTTCCGGGCGTCCGGTCGGGACAGGCGGACCGCTGCCACGCCCGCTCCTGACCAGCCTGGCCCACCCAAAGCCCCTCCATCGCCCGCGCGCGCCTCCCGCCCAAAATAGTCAACGCCGCTCCAAAGAATCGGTGCCGCATTCATGCCCGGGCAGAGTGGATGGGACCTCTCACTGGCGCCTGCGTTGAAGAGAGAAGCGGATTCAAGAGTGATGGTTGCTTCGTCCGTCCAACTTACTGCTGGGTCTTTGTGATTTGATGGCTCATTGGTCATTATTACTGAGGTGGTAGGACTGCTGGATGTCCCACACTTTCGGCGAAAGGAGGTACTACTAGATTACAATTTTTTCCATTCTTACAGTGGAGGAGTGCGAGAGCAGTGAAAACACGCAGGCTCAGTGATTACATGGCCCACCTCACATTATCACCATATTTTCTGGACATCGTGCAACACCTAACTCTTTACATAGTACTACTAGTATAGTACGTACTGTAATTTATCAGCGAGATAAATTTGTACAATGGTATGAAGCTTCCAGCTTCTGTTTCATGTATCTTCCATCCAAGGTTGCCCGTTGCAACATTTCATCAAATACAAAGGAGACTAACATGCATGCTATTGCATCTCAATGATTGACAGATCATAGCCAATATGTACTCCCTCCGTTCCAAAATAAGTGTCTCAACTTTATGCAAACTTTAGTACAAAGTTGTACTACTACTAAAGTTGACACTTATTTTGGAACAGAGACAGCTAAAGAAAAAAAATGATCCATGTAGTCCCTAGCCCTTGAACCGTAAACCCTAACCAGGCTTTAATTTGCTGGCAACATTGGAGCTTCCGAAGAAATGAAGTTTGCGACCCTTTGACCATCGAATCATTTTGTGCAGTTTCACCAAAATCGAGATGAGCATCCCTGTGGCAAAGAAATGGAAGAAGCGTGATTAGAATAAGATTACTGGGACTAGTTAATGAGACATAAACTCATCACAAATACAGTACATAGAAGCCAGTAGAGGTATGTGCGGGGCAAAGAAGTAGAGAAATATCCACATGGAGTGATGTGGGCAGCTGGAGCAGTGGTGCAAGCCGGCTGTAAAGGGAGTTGTACCTGAGGGATGTCGGGACGTAGCTCAACCTAGAGGAGGGCGGCGGGAGGCAGCAACTGCCCACGTCGCGGCAGTGAGTAAGGGACGAAGGCAACCTCACCGGCTTTGTGAGAGAGAACGACGGGACCCCTGATCGGGACATGCCGACAGTGGGTTTTCACCATCGGCGACGGCGACCGCATCTACACTAAGCATCCACCCCTTCCCCCGGCGGACGTGATCCACCGGGATGTTAGAGATGTGGCCATAGTCGTTTTGTGTGAGAGAGTGTGAAGAGAGCAACCCCAGCAAGCAACCATGTAGGCTCGTCCTGCCTATGTATATAGTGAAGCGGTTTCCTTTTCTCTCCATATGAACCTATTTATATTGCGTACATTCCACTGAAGAAAAAAAAACTTTATTTATAAATGACGCGGCACCTACTACTCGTTCTCCTATAAACCTTGCGCTTGGCATCTCCAAAATATTAACCTTGCGATTGGCTCTTCGCCTCTTTGGGAAGGTGAGCAATAATAGTACTGCAGTATATATCGTTCTGGCTATATGAGACCGAATGAATTGCTGCACGTCCACCACGTGGGCGAGGGTCGAGGGGCGAGGTAGAGTGCGTACTATTACGTCCGTTTCAATATGGACTACATACGGAGCAAAATGAGTGAATCTACACTCTAAAATACGTCTATATACATTAGTGTTTGGAGTATGTACTAGTAGTTCATATTGAAATCTACTAAAGGACATATATTCCAAACAATATGATAATCTCTCTAACCAAGGTAGGGACGAGGAGTAAACGGAAGGAGTAGTAAAATTTTCTACTCGTCCTGCGAGCCACCGCGCGCGTGGGCGAGGGAGCGGGCGTAAGGTGTAGTACTACTACCTCTGTCCTGGTTTATAGGTCACCTTTGTAGTTCATGCCAAAATTTTACCAAATATTTAGCTAACAAAATGTTAATGCATGTCAACAAAAAATATATCATTGGATTCGTATTTCAACATAGTTTTCAATGATATAATTTTTGGTAACATGCACAAACATTTTGTTAGTTCAATCTATAGTCAAAATTTGACACAATATACAATGGGGACCAATAAACCAATATACAATGATTAGTAGTAAGCAAGCTTCACCTCGTCCTGTGAGCCACCGCGCCCGTGGGCGGGGGAGACGGTGTAGTAAGCAAGCTTCTCCTTGTTCTACGAGTTGACGGGACACATCAAAAGTAATACGTACAGAGCATCTCGAGTGTATAGAACCTTGCCTCTAAGGTAGGCCCCACATGGTTTGCCTCTTTTTTAACATAACGCGTCAAGTCGCAGTTTGTTTGTCCACCCATGGTAGACGATCCTCCATCAAGTGGACAACCAGTACACGTGTCAAATTACCACGTGGGCTGCCTTTTCATATAGAAATGAGCTCCACTGTGTACCCACGCGGGTGTGGTTGGGAAAGAGATGGGAGTACATGCACCGTGCGTGCACCTGTTCTCTTCGTGCATGTCCCCCACCTACATGGGTGTGTGTGAGAGAGATACAAACCTAGACAGATGGTGTGTGCATTCGTGAGTGTTTTTTGTTTGGGGGGGTGATTTCGTGAATGTATATGTGGGAATATGTGTCGATGACATCTCAAACAAAATTTTGCATGCAATGTGTGTGAAATAGAGGCCTACCCATATCATATATAGAGGGGGCGATCCACGAGAAGAGAGGGAGGGGTCATAGATCTCGATAGAGTCGAAGAGAGGATCAAGTGGGTGGGTGCGAGATCGATGAAGAGTGTCGGTGTACAAAAGTGGGGGCTCTCCTTTTCACCCCTCTACTTGTGCACGGGCAGTCAGAGCCGCGCCTCCGACCACAATTAGCAGGGCAAAGGGAGGGAGCAGAAGCACAAGAATACAAGAGCAGCGCTCTAGCCAAAGGCATAAGACGGGCAAAGCAGCGCCAAGACCAGAGACACAAAGAGCAAGAGGGCGAGGTGGACTCCCCCGGCAAGACCCTTGCCGGGGCGGCCTCCGCAGCCCCGGCAAGAGCCTTGCCGGGGCAACTTGCCCAACGCCAGCAGAGCGCGCCACCCTTGAGCCCAAGGGTTCCAACACCATCAACCGCATTGGAACCAAGGCTTGGGAGGCACCTCCATGGTGGCATGCAGATCTTTGTGAAGACCATAAGCACACAAGATCAGATGAGGACCAGAAGACGACGATCGGCAAGATCCTTGCCGAGGAAATCCACAAGACCCTGGCAAAGTCCTTGCCGGGGACGACCGCAATGCCATGACAAGACCCTTGCCGGGGCCCCGGCAAGACCCTTGCCGAGGACACCTGCGGGGCCACAGCTAGACCCACGTATGCAAGACTCCACCGCCGTTCCCATACAGCTGCCAGCCCAACCAGCTGGGCAGGCACCTGCGTGGCAACGTGCAGCCTCCAGGCCAACTCAGCCAGCACCTGCGTGGTGGCATGCAGATCTTCGTGAAGACCCTGCCACCACGCCATCTCAGCAGCCTGCCAGCCTACATGGCGCTGCATGCCTCGTTGGCCTGGACGCGTGTCGGAGCAAGGCGGAGCGGCGACGGACGGGACGGGCCTCGTTGCCGTCCCCAATAAAGCAACGGGACACCTAAGGAGCGCATTTAATGCGCCTTGTCCCGTAGTGACAGGCGATAAGCTTGTACACTGTATACCTTTCCACCTCCTGTGTGCCACTGTGGTGACCCCTTTTGACTATAAAAGGACGCCCGAGACGTACTGGAGAAGGATTCGGATCTTTTCAACTACGCACACACCGCAGCTAGTTCGAGAGCTCAAGAACACTCAAATATACACCAAAGCAGGACTAGGGTATTACGCATCCTCGCGGCCCAAACCTGGGTAAACGATCCTTGTGCTGACTACCAGACCCGCTCTTTGCACAACCCCGCGCCCGCCAACCGTAGAAGGGATCCCAGTGATTCCATAGGTGTCGTTCCCACCGACATCTTTGGCGCCCCAGGTAGGGGGCGTAGTTGTGAAAATCTGGTCTGGTTGGAGCGGCGGCTTCATCGTGGTCATCACTCCAAGGAAGAAGATGGCCAAATGAGCGGCATCATCGGCGGATGCAGTGAACGCTCACGCAGCGGCAGAAAAGCTAAGTCATGCAAAACTTTAAGCAATTCCTTTGGAAAAAACTAACGCCCACACGTGTGGCATCTTGCACATCGCCCACACGCCTCCTTTACCTCTCATTTTGCCACATGTGAACAGATGACATCAGCAGGAATCTTTTTGGTTTTCGGCTTAAAAATATTTTATCTTCTAATAAAAAAAATTGAATTAAAAATCCGTTTTCACCATTAAATCCGTCTCGACGAGATCTTCAAAACTAGACCCCATGTTGATATGTTTCAATGAATTTTTTTTGCCCAAAAGTTACCATGATGTTTACACTGTAGTTACCATAGTGCTTAAGCTAATGTTGCCATGTGGCAATTTCAGTTTGTAGAGCATGGCAATTTTAATATTTTGATGATGGCAACTCCAGTACTTTGACCATGAAAATTATTTTTTGTATGAACCATGGAAATTTTAAGTGCATGTATCATGGCAATTTTAGTTTATGGTTCATGGCAAGTCTAGTTTCTTAATTCCCCATTTTATAAATGTCAAAATTTACTTTTAAATGTAGAAGAAAATAGCTGAAACATATCATGGCAACTTCAGTGTAAACACCATGGTAATTCATGTGCAATAGACATGGCAACTTTTAACCCCAAAAAAATTCATCGAAATATATTGATATGAGATCTAGTTTCGAAGATCTCGTCGCGAGGGATTTAATGGTGAAAACGGATCTTCAATCGGATTTTTCATTTAAGAGATAAAACATTTTAAAAACTGAAAATCCAAAAAGATTCCCACATGCATGCATGCGGTGACGTGGCGCAGTCCGTGTGTTATAGGGTGTGTGGGCGGGTTTCGCTCCCACCACACGTGTGGGCGTTAGCGTTGTCCATTCCTTTTTATATATAAGGTTATCGTCCTCGAAGATCTTGCCCTGTGTATGGAAAACCTACACGCGATGGGGCCCTTCCACTATTGGCAACGCCCTTGCTCTGTTTCGAGTCCGCTCAACAGTTCGAGCGGCTGCGTCAAGAACGGCAGGTTGACCTTCTGCAATTGGCAACGCTCTTGTTCTGTCTCGAGTCCGCTCGACAGTTCAAGCGGCCGCGTTAAGAGCGGTAAGGTGGTTTGCCTGGCAGCAAGCACACCCAGCAGGCTATTGGGGATCCGTCCTCAAGGCACCGCGGCCTGGGTTTACACGCCGACAAGCCTACCCGATTAACGTAGGGTGGACATACAAAGGGAGATCAAACGGGAAAATAACGTGCATCGTTTCAAGGTACTGCAGAGTTATATTACATCAATTGTTGCTACAGTTCTAACTAAAGATAAATTTTTTCTTGGTCATGAACCTGCAGCGGCGATGAGAAACGGGGTGCCTAATCCCGGCGCTGGCCCTCTACCCTCCGAACTCCGTCGACACGGCTGATGATGGGCTCAATACGCTCCTCGAGCGCCGCGAGGTCCGCATCCTCCGGCAAGCTCTCCAGCGCAGCGTCGAAGTCGAGGTTGGGGTTCCAGTACGCCACCTTGGTAAGGACCTTGGTCATGGCACCCCGACAAAGCCTCCGGGCCTCATTGGCCAGAGAGGCCGCCCGGGTGGAGCGGAACTGCTCCAGAGCTCCAAGAACACCCTCGAAGAACAGGGTCAGTTTGGCGTTGGGGCTCATGTTCGGTTCTGGGGCGTACCTCATGTTTGGCATCCCCATGGCCGCCAGCTTCATGGTGATCCTGCCGGCGACGTCGGCGAGGCGGCTGATCCAGAGGTTTTCGCCCTTCACGAAATCCGCGTGGTTGGTGGCGTCATTCCTCCGCAACTGCTTTTCCTCCTCCAGATCCTTGGTCAGGGTCTCCTCCCGGGCCCTGACCTCCGAAAGTGTCCCCTCAAGACCCTCCAGCTTCAGGTCTTTGATGGAGTCGTTGGCCTTGGAGAGCTGCTCAACCTTGCCGAGGATAGAAGTAGTGGCGGAAGAGCGCCATGCTGGGGTGCACTCCGGCGAAGCCCTCGCAGAGATGGGCAAAAAGGGCCATGCACGCCACGGCATTTGGAGTGAAATCCAGAAGGTGGAAGCCATAGGTGTGCATGACGTCATTGAAGAAATCGGAGAAAGGGGGGCAGAGCCCGCAGGAAGAGAAATCAACGAAGAAGGGGTACCGATTCAGGCCGGCCTCGGCGAAACCGTCGGGGATGATGCATGTGGCAGGGTGCCCCTTCATCTTGCACCCCCATAGGGGCTTGAAGTTGTCCCGGAGGTGGACCGCATCGACCGTCGAAGGAAAGTAGGCGAGCTGCATCCGCCGTGCTGCCAACTCGCTCTCCGGCGCCTCCTTCCCCCCGGCGTCCTTGGCCGTTCCCTTGCCTTTGCTGGTTTTGGGTGCCATGGCGGCTGAGGGAGATGAGGGATGAGGGAAAACAAAGGCACGGCGGCAGCGAGCGAAAGCAAGAGCTTGAGAAGGAAGAAGGGAGGGGCTGCGGTTCCGAGATTGGAGAAGGCGCAGAGGGTAAATGGGCGTCGCGCCTGCGGTTTCTCCTTTTTTATGGGGAAGGCGTGAGCCGCTTCGTTACCATTTACCGCGATGTGATGCATGAGGGCAGCAACCGCCCCACGCACGACTCCCACGTCATGCATTCAACGCGGGTCGTGGGGAAGCGCGACGGGTGAGGGAATTACTGCGGTAAAAATCCGCCCCGCCTGCCCGCGCACCGTTCTGGGCCTAGCCCAACAACGCGTTTGCTTATGTGTGGCCTAGGACCGGGGGCTCCTGTCGGTGTACAAAAGTGGGGGCTCTCCTTTTGACCCCTCTACTTGTGCACGGGCAGTCAGAGCCGCGCCTGCGGCCACACTTAGCAGGGCAAAGGGAGGGAGCAGAAGCACAAGAATACCAGAGCAGCACTCCAGCCAAAGGCACAAGACGGGCAAAGCAACGCCAAGACCAGAGACACAAAGAGCAAGAGGGTGAGGTGGACTCCCCCAGCAAGACCCTTGCCGGGGCGGCCTCCGCAGCCCCGGCAAGAGCCTTGCCGGGGCAACTTGCCCAACGCCAGCAGAGCGCGCCACCCTTGAGCCCAAGGGTTCCAACACCATCAACCACATTGGAACCAAGGCTCGGGAGGCACCTCCATGGTGGCATGCAGATCTTTGTGAAGATCATAAGCACACAAGATCAGATGAGGACCAGAAGACGATGATCCTCGGTACGATCCTTGCCGAGGAAATCCATGAGACCCCCGGCAAGGTCCTTGCCGGGGACGACCGCGATGCCACGGCAAGACCATTGCCGAGGACACCTGCGGGGCCACAGCCAAACCCACGTCTGCCAAGACTCCACCGCCGTTCCCATACAGCTGTCAGCCCAACCAGCTGGGCAGGCACCTGCGTGGCAACATGCGGCCTCCAGGCCACTCAGCAAGCACCTGCGTGGTGGCATGCAGATCTTCGTGAAGGCCCTGCCACCACGCCATCTCAGCAGCCTGCCAGCCTACGTGGCGCTGCATGCCTCGTTGGCCTGGACACGTGTCGGAGCAAGGCAGAGCGGCGACAGACGGGACGGGCCTCGCTGCCGTCCCCAATAAAGCAACGGGACACCTAAGGAGCGCATTTAATGCGCCTTGTCCTATAGTGATAGGCGATAAGCTTGTACACTGTATACCTTTCCACCTCATGTGTGCCACTGTGGCGACCCCTTTTGACTATAAAAGGAGGCCCGAGGCATACCGGAGAAGGATTCGGATCTTTTGAACTACGCATGCACCGCAGCTAGTTCGAGAGCTCAAGAACACTCAAATATACACCAAAGCAGGACTAGGGTATTACGCATCCTCGCGGCCCGAACCTGGGTAAACGATCCTTGTGCTGACTACCAGACCCTCTCTTTGCACAACCCCGCGCCCGCCAACCTTAGAAGGGATCCCAGTGATTCCATAGGTGTCGTTCCCACCGATAAAGAGAGCCTTCGAAATTGTGTGTGTGCAAGTCAAAGATATAGGGCGACTGACCTACCGGAACGTCAGAGGGCACATGGCAAGTTTGTGTGTGGCAGGGAGACATGACTAGAGCACTCGATGTATCGGTGTGTCCCCCCCCCCCCCCCCCCCCCCCCCCCCCCCCCCCCCCCCCCCCCCCCGAGGCCTAACTAGAGAGGTAGAACGACTCATATATGTGTTGAGAAGGAGAGACCCAGCTATGTCTTGAGGGAGAGCGGTCGACATCCATACATAACTGAAGGACGGGAAATAGGTTGGGACAGAGAGAGAGGGAGAGAGAGAGAGAGAGAGAGGAGAGAGAGAGGGAGAGGGGTAGAGTGCTGGATGGGTGATGGAGTTGCTTCTCGAAGATGGTGGGAGAGGCCTACTAGACAAACTGAGGGTAGAACTGCAATATTATCAATAAGAGTGGAGATGTGTTTCTGTGTGTGCCTATGCGTTATAGATCTGCCGGGACACATGCATGGATGATGAAGGGGAACCATGTGTTTGGTAAGCAAACCTAACTAGATCGGTAGATCAATTGTTGTTTGTCGGAGGAAGGGAGAGACATAACTAATGAGGTACCCCCCCCCCCCCCCCCCCCCCCCCCCCCCCCCCCCCCCCCCCCCCCCCCCCCCCCCCCCCCCCCCCCCCCCCCCCCCCCCCCCCCCCCCCCCCCCCCCCCCCCCCCCCCCCCCCCCCCCCCCCCCCCCCCCCCCCCCCCCCCCCCCCCCCCCCCCCCCCCCCCCCCCCCCCCCCCCCCCCCCCCCCCCCCCCCCCCCCCCCCCCCCCCCCCCCCCCCCCCCCCCCCCCCCCCCCCCCCCCCCCCCCCCCCCCCCCCCCCCCCCCCCCCCCCCCCCCCCCCCCCCCCCCCCCCCCCCCCCCCCCCCCCCCCCCCCCCCCCCCCCCCCCCCCCCCCCCCCCCCCCCCCCCCCCCCCCCCCCCCCCCCCCCCCCCCCCCCCCCCCCCCCCCCCCCCCCCCCCCCCCCCCCCCCCCCCCCCCCCCCCCCCCCCCCCCCCCCCCCCCCCCCCCCCCCCCCCCCCCCCCCCCCCCCCCCCCCCCCCCCCCCCCCCCCCCCCCCCCCCCCCCCCCCCCCCCCCCCCCCCCCCCCCCCCCCCCCCCCCCCCCCCCCCCCCCCCCCCCCCCCCCCCCCCCCCCCCCCCCCCCCCCCCCCCCCCCCCCCCCCCCCCCCCCCCCCCCCCCCCCCCCCCCCCCCCCCCCCCCCCCCCCCCCCCCCCCCCCCCCCCCCCCCCCCCCCCCCCCCCCCCCCCCCCCCCCCCCCCCCCCCCCCCCCCCCCCCCCCCCCCCCCCCCCCCCCCCCCCCCCCCCCCCCCCCCCCCCCCCCCCCCCCCCCCCCCCCCCCCCCCCCCCCCCCCCCCCCCCCCCCCCCCCCCCCCCCCCCCCCCCCCCCCCCCCCCCCCCCCCCCCCCCCCCCCCCCCCCCCCCCCCCCCCCCCCCCCCCCCCCCCCCCCCCCCCCCCCCCCCCCCCCCCCCCCCCCCCCCCCCCCCCCCCCCCCCCCCCCCCCCCCCCCCCCCCCCCCCCCCCCCCCCCCCCCCCCCCCCCCCCCCCCCCCCCCCCCCCCCCCCCCCCCCCCCCCCCCCCCCCCCCCCCCCCCCCCCCCCCCCCCCCCCCCCCCCCCCCCCCCCCCCCCCCCCCCCCCCCCCCCCCCCCCCCCCCCCCCCCCCCCCCCCCCCCCCCCCCCCCCCCCCCCCCCCCCCCCCCCCCCCCCCCCCCCCCCCCCCCCCCCCCCCCCCCCCCCCCCCCCCCCCCCCCCCCCCCCCCCCCCCCCCCCCCCCCCCCCCCCCCCCCCCCCCCCCCCCCCCCCCCCCCCCCCCCCCCCCCCCCCCCCCCCCCCCCCCCCCCCCCCCCCCCCCCCCCCCCCCCCCCCCCCCCCCCCCCCCCCCCCCCCCCCCCCCCCCCCCCCCCCCCCCCCCCCCCCCCCCCCCCCCCCCCCCCCCCCCCCCCCCCCCCCCCCCCCCCCCCCCCCCCCCCCCCCCCCCCCCCCCCCCCCCCCCCCCCCCCCCCCCCCCCCCCCCCCCCCCCCCCCCCCCCCCCCCCCCCCCCCCCCCCCCCCCCCCCCCCCCCCCCCCCCCCCCCCCCCCCCCCCCCCCCCCCCCCCCCCCCCCCCCCCCCCCCCCCCCCCCCCCCCCCCCCCCCCCCCCCCCCCCCCCCCCCCCCCCCCCCCCCCCCCCCCCCCCCCCCCCCCCCCCCCCCCCCCCCCCCCCCCCCCCCCCCCCCCCCCCCCCCCCCCCCCCCCCCCCCCCCCCCCCCCCCCCCCCCCCCCCCCCCCCCCCCCCCCCCCCCCCCCCCCCCCCCCCCCCCCCCCCCCCCCCCCCCCCCCCCCCCCCCCCCCCCCCCCCCCCCCCCCCCCCCCCCCCCCCCCCCCCCCCCCCCCCCCCCCCCCCCCCCCCCCCCCCCCCCCCCCCCCCCCCCCCCCCCCCCCCCCCCCCCCCCCCCCCCCCCCCCCCCCCCCCCCCCCCCCCCCCCCCCCCCCCCCCCCCCCCCCCCCCCCCCCCCCCCCCCCCCCCCCCCCCCCCCCCCCCCCCCCCCCCCCCCCCCCCCCCCCCCCCCCCCCCCCCCCCCCCCCCCCCCCCCCCCCCCCCCCCCCCCCCCCCCCCCCCCCCCCCCCCCCCCCCCCCCCCCCCCCCCCCCCCCCCCCCCCCCCCCCCCCCCCCCCCCCCCCCCCCCCCCCCCCCCCCCCCCCCCCCCCCCCCCCCCCCCCCCCCCCCCCGGGGGGCCTAGAGAGATTGCCGGGCGGCGGCGGACCGGCGGTGGGGAGTGGTTTCGGAGCGGGCGGGGCGGCGGGGAGGGGGGGCGGCTGTTTGGCCGATGGTGGCTGGCGGCTCAGGGGGTGGAGGTTGAAGATGAACTGCAGGCCCTTGATTTCGTATCCAACGGCTGGAAAATCGACTGACCAGGGATGAAAATGTCAGTCGACTGACGTGTAGCTTCACCTCTAATGCGTTCAGTTTGGATAGTACAATTCAGTTTCAACATCAAAATTCAGTTTCGACAGTTAAGTTTAGTTTCGACAGTTAAGTTCAGTTTCGACAGTTAAGTTCAGAGATGAGCGGCTGAGGTATTTTACATCTAGCACTTTGTGGTTATGTATTTTACGTCATCTATTGGAGATGCTATTAGAATTCCACTCAGGTTAACGTTGTCTCCCCTGTCCTGCTTCAACCTCGGCGTCGTACAACCCACCGGAGCTGCTCCAACGACGAAACCCTCCATCACAGTGGAGCAGTACCCTGGGCTCCATCTCAAGATGCCTAAGATCTTCTTCCCCTCCTCCGACAGCCAAGTCAGCCGGATCATCCTCACCGACCAACCCAATCACGCTGAGATCGACATGGCTTCACCAAAGAGGTTGTACACTTGTTGCATCTCTTTTTACTCTACATGTTATATATATTGTCCACTGAGCACACGGAGTAACGTGAAATACGATTAGTTTCTCCTACTATATGACAAGCAGTGAGGTACCAGGCAACTTAGCTATCCGTGATGGACTCCCTTGAACACCATCATTATTTATCTCTGCACGTTTGAGCCGTGCATTTGTCGATGGGCCTGGGAGTTGAGCTAGTAGGGCAGTGGCCTGGGTCCAAAGTAGTAGAAGTAGCACAAAAACATTTTGTGAGTGTAGGCTTTTCCTTGCTCAAGCCTGCCTGCTAGAATCGCCAGTGCTTGAAAGGAAAAGTGACGGAAAAACATAGGAATTGGAAAGTTTCCTATGGTACTACTATTCATGCATTTGGTTCAAAGGAATGGAGCAAAGGAAAACTGTAGGATTTGTTCCTTTAGTGTCTCCTTGAAAGAAAAACCGTAGGAATTTTAATATCCACTTGTCCTCCTTTTCAAATTCCTATTCATGTAGCACAAGACTAAGAGATAGTAGCATAATAGCATTATAACCGTACATTTTCTTATGGTTTGACTTAATCTCACCATGCTTCTTTGCATCCTGTGATCTTCCAATTCTTGTGAACCAAACACCCAAATTGGCAGAAATCATGTGTTTTTAAATTCTCTAGTTTGCACGTGCATTCCTATCCTATTACTGTGTATTTCCTATCCTTGCGTTGTTAGAATCCTCCAATTCAAATGAGCCCATACAGAATTACTTCTCTTACAGATAGTTGTCAAAGAAAACCTTGTGTGGTTTGTCCCGCTCCTGCTGCACCGTCGTCCACCCCAGCTTAGCTGCTCCAACGACAGAAGGGTCCAGCACAGCAGGGATCCGGCCTCCAGACTGTCTTTCACCGCCTCAGATCTTCTTCCCCGCCGCTGGCAGCCATGACAACTGCATTACCATCATCAACTGAGCAGATGACCTCGAGGACTACACGGGTCCGCAAGAGAGGTCGCACCCTTTCGTGTCTGCTTATGTTATGCATCGCTTAATATTACATGCTACTTTATCGTCCTGTTCACTGATTAGACTCTGAGTCAGCTCCAAACTAATGGTCAAACTTGAGTTTTTAAATGGTTGTGGGGTACATATCGGGGCCACAATCAATAGTATCTATCTACTATCTGGTTAATCTCTGGTGTCTACTATGAGTTTCATGTTGGGTGGGAAACAAACAGTAAAGGAGCCATTATCTGTATTTTTTAACTGAAGCCATTATCTGCCTGCTATCATTGGTTTTGGGTCTATCCACAGGTTGCTACCATCACTCTGGATTTCTGCATGCACTCCTTACATAATCTCTCTATGTTTTATTCCTATGCATGTCAGTTATTGTACACAATGGAACTGAACATGTAGAGCAAAAGAGACGAGCCTTGCGTGGCAATAAAATTTCATGGAGACGTCGCTCCATGGTAGGCGCAAAGGCAGCCCCCCTCCACCCATTTTGGATTGTAATCAAGAGGAAGATATCTGTTCTGAGGGGGATTCAGAAGGAGAAGACCACTCCTATTTACCCCCTGAGGTCTTCGCTCTTCACTCTAACTTGGCATGCTGATGTTGGTTATATCATGCATATGGTGCCTTGCATTGCTTACTTTATACGTCAAATATGTTATCTGCTTAGTTTAGACATGCTTTGTGTGAATGCCATCTATTTAGTTTATTCATCATTTATGTGAATTATGCAACGCCATCTTGTTTAGCCAGGCATCATATATGTGAATTTTGCAATGCCATCCTGCTTATCCAGTCATCTTATTTGTGAATTATATCAGGCCATCCTTTTTTTCCGTTACGTATTACATTTGTCAACAATGTTAGTACATTCAACTACTCTTCGTGTGCATCAGCCATTTGACACGGTGATGGAAAATTCTAGAGTGAAAACAAGGTCTTCAGCGCAGACTATGCTATCTGACGAAGCGCATATCTCGTTGGTTACAGATAGCTCCTCAGAGGAGGATTCAAAGACAGATGACCAGTCCTATTTCCCCCCAAGGTGTATGCTCTAACTTGGCAGGGTTACGTTGCTCATATCGTGCGTATGGTGTCTTGCATTGCTATGTCATTTGATTAGTTTAGACATGCTTTGTGTGAATGTCACCTGTTTAGTGTCTAATTACCATATATGTGAATTATGCATTGCCATCTTGTTGCAAGACATTATATATGTGAATTATGCAATGCTATCTTGTTGCAAAGGCATTATATATGTGAATTATCCATTGCCATGCTGTTTAGCCAATCATCATGTATGTGAATTATATCATGCTATCATTTTTTTGTATTACGTGTTCCATTTGTCAACAACATTTGTATATTCAACTACTCTTCCTGTGCATCAGCCATTTGAAGTGGTGATGGAAGTATCTGGAGTGAAAACAAGGTATTCAGAGTAGACAATGCTACCTGCTAAAGCAGACATCTTGCTGGTTACAGAGAGCTCCTCAGAGGAGGATTCGGAGACTGATGACCAGTCCTATTTTCCCCCCTAAGGTCTATGCTCAAACTTGGCAGGGTTATATTACCCATGTCATGCATGTTGTCTTGCATTGCTTAGTTTTTACATCATATATGGATTGCCATCTGCTTACTTGCTTACTATATAAATAATATATTTGAATTATATCATGCCATCATGTTTACATACACATCATCTATCTGAATTATGGCATGGCAACCCATTTAATAAAGACATCATATAGTTATATCATCTCATCCTGTTTAGTGTTTACAGTCATCATATTTTGAATTATGTCATTCTATCCGTGAATTATATCATGCTATCATGTTTCCATAGGTGGCATGTATCTGAATTATGGCATGCCAACCTATTTAATAAACACATTATATAGTTATATCATGTCATCCTGTTTACATAGTCATCATATTTTGAACTATGTCTTTCCATCTTTTTTAGTTAGCCATCATAATGTGAAATTGTGTCATGCTATCCTGTTTCGTTAGCCATCATATATGTGAAATTGTGTCATGCTATCCTGTTTGGTTAGACAACATAAATGTGAATTATTTCATGCCCTCTTTTATTCCCCACTATCCATTGCACCTGTCTTATCATACAATGTCTGTACATTCAATTACTTTTCTTGTTTATCAGCCATTTGAATTGGAGAGGGTGATGGCAGTATCTAAGGGAGTAACAACACGGTCTTCAGAAAAGATAGTGCTACCAGTTTATGCAGATAGAACCATGGTTGTACTTGCCCAAGAACCAGCCCCACCACACATAACCCAGACTCTCGCAGATTGTACCCCTACCCAGTTGGACAGAGAACCAGGTACACCCCTTCTAACTCCAACCCCAGCAGATAGTAACCCGGTTCCAGTTGACACAGCATCGTCTCCACCACAGAGCACCCAAACATGATCAGTTAGTAAGGGAACTGCTGTGCCCAAAGCATGAGGACCACCACTCCGAATCCCAACTCAACGCTTAAAGGAGAAGAAGAATTGTTCTCAGGTCAGGTTCTGTAGCTATGGTTCATACTCCTTTGCTCTTGCATCACTGTATTTACTCATACCAACTATTTTCAAATTTGAAGGATGGAATTGAAACTCCAATGGCGCAACAGGTATGTTTTAAACCCGTTTCTTTAACTGGTTTGCTGTTGTAACTTGCTCTATGTTGATTTCAGTTTCAATTGAATAAATAGTTATGTTCTCATGTCATGCACATTACACGTGTTGTTATTGCTCTATAGTTTCCCACACTTATATTCTGTCTATTCTGCTTTGTCTTGAACACATATTATTTGAACTGTGTCTCTATCTTGATTTGGCAACAAAAACTAGAATGATATAGACCATAAAGTGACCATGGTACATAGATATATGTTTGTTTCATGATGTTATCCTGTCCACTTTACTACTGAACTGATTTACCAAAATGAGTTTCATATATAACATGGTAAACCTGTGATGTGTCTGCTTGTTTCTCTTTTAGAATGCGGACAAAATATTGGAGAACAGCACCCCGTTATGCAATGGTAAAGGAAGTAATGCAGATAAGGTTCAAGATAGTGAGACATCCCTGTTGGTCTCCAAGAAAGCTGATAAAAACTATCTTGACGACAGTGAGAGAACCCAAAAGTCCTTTCTTGATGTAGTGTTCGAGTTACTGGCCACTATTGCTGGCACAAGCTCTTCGAAGTCGTTGCCTGAATCAGTTCATCTTCTTGAGTCTCAACTTCAAGTTGAAAGACATCGATCAGATGTGCTGCGACAGGAAGCTGAAGGACTAAGGAAGTCCCTGCAGAATTCAGATGCATACTTTCTGGTGCAACAGCAAGCGCCGGAGGATTTAAGCGCCAAACAAGAGAAAGTTAATAAGCTTGCTAAGCATCTTGCCAGCATTATGGGTACCCAGGATATTGTTTCTTGAGATCTTCTGAAGTGGTTTCAGTTCTGGACTTGTTTTGCTGCGGCGTTTATTTGCACTGGTCGACAACTTTGACAACCAGTGTATATGATATGCTGCTTTGTTCCCTATATTTGCACTGGTGGCGAACTTTGATGCCCAGTGGATGTAATATGTGTAATAGCCGTGATAGCCTAGCGTAAGTTGCTTGCTTATTTATTTCCTTGTTGTCTTGTTTATTTGTTTGCTTGCAGTCAGTGCAGTTCTTTTTCCGCGGTTTGGCCGCAATAACCTATTTTTTAAAACTAGGCCACAATAACCATGGGCTACATATTTACTGTAGTTACCATGGGCCTCCTACGGGCCGTAGAAACAATGGGACTTGTAAGGGCCGTACAAACAATGGGCCTTGTAAGGGCCATAGAAACATTGGGCCTTCTATGGGCCGTAGCATCAATGGGCCTTCTATGGGCCGTATGATCGATCGGCCAAACATGGGCCAATAACACACCGCATTATGGGCCGTAAATGGGCTAGATTTGGAATCGTCCATTCATGGGCCGACAATAACGGGCCGTCGTTAATCAGCCGTATTTGATGACGCTATGAAAACAGCCCAACGGATTAACGGGCCGCAAACGGGCCGATTGTTACCACGGGCTGAATTTGGCCCACAAGCAGAAAAGGCCAGTAACGGGCCGTAAGTAACCGAATGCTGGAAATAAGCCCAAGAATAAATGGGCCCTGAGAAGGCCGAAAGATAACACGGGTTGGAAACGGCCTAATGGAATAATGGGCCGTTAGTGGGTATGAAGCGATACACTGTTCATTGCGGGCCAGATTCACTACAGGCCATTAATGGGCCAAGAGTTACAAATGGCCTCGTATGGGCCGAAAGACATCATGGGCCATACATGGGCCGGAAGGTACAATGGGCTGGAATCATATTGGATGGCCCAGATGAAGCTACTGGGCTTAATTTCGATAGGCCATAACGGGCCGTGAGTTAGCGGGCCGTAAATGGGCTATATAGGAATAGGCTTTCCGTGGGCCGGCCCGTTACCTTTTGACCAAGTCAAACGGGCCGGCCTTTTCACCGAAATGGGCCTCTATTGGGCCATGCCATGTGTCGACCTATCATACACGTGTTTCCTCCGGCCAATGACAATTTTACACGTGGAAAATCCTCATTGGTCCGGGCTGTTAACGGGTTATCGGATCCAAAACCGGACCCGATGGCTTAACGGCGACCCGTTACGGCGGATGCCACGTGTCGGTCACCCTTGACGAAAGCACTTCCATGACGTGCGATTTATCGTCATGGAAGTGGACACTTCCGTGATGATAATTTTGGTAATGTCATGGAACACTTCTACGACAGCACATGTATGACTATCTTGATTCTGTCATAAAATCGCCATGGATGTACATGCATGACAGAAAACATGACCTACTGTGACAAACAAGTATCATCATGGAAGTGTATTTTTTTGTAGTGATACCAGCAACATAGGGTCATATCGATGCCAGACAACTTGCTTGAGTGATCACAGTACTAGTACTCCCTACAGTACCTACTACTATGCCCTAACTTGCTTGAGTAGAGTAGTAGTGGAGTAGGACTCTGCTCTACTACTAGCACCGAAGGATTAGTATATTCTAATCTAAAATAGTTACAAACTTCAATGCCCGAGTGTGGAACGACTACGAACCGCCATCGGTGCTAACTCCAATCCCCAACAAACGTTCGCTGGCAGACATGGCTGTTGTAAATGCCCGCGACGCAGTTACAGTACGTGTGTAAGGGTGGCGGTTTTGTCAAATACTATGGCTTAAAAACAAGGCACCATCGGATGGAAATCTGGCAGTTACATGGGATTCGCCATGATTGAGCTCGTGGCGAACAATCGCCAGATATCATTACTAAAAAAGGTTAAAACACCCGGGGCTATAACTTGCACCGGCTGACCACTAACAATGATACTAACAAAGTTGTAAAATGGTCAAAGACCGAGTCTACGTGGTGTTTGGAATTATATGCAAAAAAACTAGCAAGATGCACGTGCATTGCACGGAACACCAAGATGCATTTTTTACAAAACACCTGTTGTGATTGACCCATGCAGGAGTAATCCCATGTGTAAAAACTAATGATATCTCGAGAATTTTATCGGAAACATGGTATCTCGACCATTTCATCGAAAAAATGATATCTCGAGAAAGATGATAGATAAGGTGAGGAGGAGTGGGGCGTGGTGGTGACTGGTGGTCGGACTGGGTGGAGGCATGGGGATGGACGGCGCCGGCAGCGTCCACCATGCCAGATTGTTCCAGAGACTTCCTTTTTTAATTGCTCAGCAATGAGGTTGTGGGAGATAAGGATGAATGAGGGAAGGCCTTATCTGTAAATGTGGAGAGAGGTGCGGGTATCTTTTGTAAAATTGTCATAGTTTTCTTTCTATCCGTCAGATATAGATCGGACGGTCTATACTATAAGATGGCAGGCACACCATCATCACCAACTCGGTTTTTTCTCTACTCCTACTCCTATAAAAGACTCAGTTGGTGATGATGGTGTGTCTGCCATCCGCCATTTCTGACCATTAGATTTGCATCTAACGGCTGTGCTGTAAGTTGTGGCCTTTTGCAACAATTTCCACTTCTCTGCTCCAGTTTACACAAAACCCCTTAGTATCTTGAAACCAACCACATTCCTCCTCATCAAAACAGCCCAAAGAATATATTTGGAGTGAAACATAAAATATTTTTAGTGATGTGTATATCAAAACTAAACTGTTTTCTTTCAAATTTGTGAATATGTATTATTCTACTTTGGATCCATTGCAACGGACGGGCTCATTGCTATAAAGGTTTATCTCTTGCATCGGACACCTGGTGTACTGGTCCAGGCCGGATGCTTGCAGCGCGATGGCCCGAGTTCTAATTCGGTCCTAAACTGTAGCTTTTTATTTTTTAATATATACTTCTTTCGCTACTGTACTGGGAGTGGAACCCACAGAGTACTTAGAATACAAGATTAAGGATGGATTTGTTTCTTTCTAACTTTCTGTATGAATCTGTAGCCAGTCTGCAAGTCATGTACACTGTACTGATAGTGGAACCCACAGAGTACTTAGATTACAAGATTAAGGATGCAATTAACTTTTTATAGAGGGAGAATCATAAACGCAATTAACTCAAATGGATTGGACATGAATCTATTATTCTCCAATGGCAACCGGCAAATTTCCTCCCGCGGGCCAGAGTAGGTTTCTCGGTTTGCATGCGGGTTTAACGGAGGGGTTTGATGGAGGTGAGGAGGCGTGTTCAGCCGGGCGTGCAGCGGGCGGCGCATTACTATTTGATTTGACAGCTACTAGTATATTATAAAAAAGAAAGAAGAGTAGTAGAGATAGAGATAAGAGTAGACATAGAGACTAGGGAGGAGCACCATCTACTGTTTCGTGTGCTACTCCTGCGCTCCATTCGGCGGCCGCAACGTCCCCTACAGCCACTCCCTCCTGCTCTCCATTCGGCGGGCGCTGTTGAAATTTGGGGAGCGCACTCTCGCGACTGCTGGCAGCGACGACTTCACCGACGACGACTTCTTCCCCGACCTCGGCAACCTCTTCCTCAATGACATGTGCGACAACCTCAACGCCAACGGTGCTGCTCCTGTTGCACCGTATGTGTTTCTGTCCTTCCTGTTTGAAATCGTGGTAGAATTCATGTTTCTAGTCTGTGTCCTAGATTCGATCTGTTCATCTACTATGCTAGTCCACATGATTAGTTTAATCTCTCTTATAGCCGTCATGATTTATTTTGTGCTTATTCGGACTAAATCTCATAGGAACTTGCTCATATATTCAACTGGCGCAATGTCCCCTACAGCCACTCCCGTTTCATGGATGGCCTGGTCGATGCCTCCAAGGAGCCCTTCGTCTACTGCTATGAGTGCCTGATGCCGTTTTGGGGCTCGCCGGCGGACATGGTGCATCACCTCACGCAGGCGTGCGGCGATCACTACTGGCCCTTGGCGGAGAACATCAAGTACGAGACGTGCTACCCGTTCACCGTGCCGCAGTCGCTGGAGGATCACTGCCGCCTGCTAGTCTCGGAGGAGGACAGCAGCATCTTCCTCTTGATCGTGGGCACCGGCGAGGCCCGCCCAGGCCGCCGCCCCGTCTCTGTAGTGTGCGTCAGGGGCGACGCCGCTGACGCTGACACTGACACGAGGCCGATGTATGGGTGCGTGCACTGTTACTACCCCTCAGAGGTACGTGGGCGGCGACACTGGCTACATGAAGCTGACTAGGACTGTGCCGACACGGGCACGTGCTAGTTTTGGCGCGCGGCATCTGGCGCGCTTTATAAAATCCAACACCCTCCCACCGCTCTGTGCCTTGCCACCGCTGTCTCCCCGCTCTGTGCCTCACCACCACTCTCTCCCTGCTCTGCGCCTCGCCACCGCTCTCTCCCCACTATTTCTCGCCTCGCTGCCCCCGTGCCACCATGCTGCCACATCACCGGGAAACTTTGGGATACCGCGGCGTCCGCGCGTGCCCCTCCGGTGGCTTCTCCGCCGAGGTCCGGTTCCGCGGGATGCGCCTCAGCCTCGGCAATTTTGACACCACCAACGAGGCCACCCGCGCGTACGACGCGGCGGCGTGGCACCTCCGGTGGCCTCATAGAACATTGAACTTCCCCAACGTGCCGTCGCGGGAGCGGGCGCAGGAGCTCGCACCTCTGCCGTGGCTTATCACTGACGAGGATCGTCGCAACGACCGGAGGCGGGAGCACCGTCTCGGCATCGCCGAGATGGACGAGGAAGCCATGGCACTGTGGCGCCAACGCTTCCCACAGGACATCATCAACGAGCGTGAGTTCTATGCGCAAAGGAGGGCAGAGAGGGAGAAGAGGAGGGCAGAGCGAGCCGCCTATCGCGAGGACAAGCGTACGCGAAAAGCGGATGCTCAATTCAACATGAGGCTAGGAGCAGCGTCGCCCTGGGAATTCGACGATGATCGGTATCTTCATGCCTACATTGAGACGTGGGAGGAGGACATCATCGAGGAGGAGTCAGACAAGGAGGAGTAGTTGAACTATCTAATTTTTATCTATCTATGCTATATCTGTGTTGAGAACTATCTATGTCTCTACTCTCTAGTCTCTACTCTCTATCTCTACTTCTCGATCTCAGCACTGTAAATGCTTTTTTAAAGCGCCGCGCATTGCGCTTCTGTTGGAGATGCTCTAACATGGCAGACGAGTGCTTTAATGTTGCCCACAAGATGCGTGAGTATTACTAGTATATTTTTCTTGCCATGTTGAAATTTGAAAACCACGAGTGCGAACATGCAGAGGAGCAATGAAGACCAAACATGGGATATTGGGGACATCTTCAAGGAGCTTGGCAAGTTAAAGAGGAGCTGCACCGAACCTGTAAAACGAGCTTTGGTAAGTAACACCCTTTCAATTACTTTCATTTAGCCTCGTGTTCTTCGATGTGTATATGTTGTAGTTTCTGTTTCTCTTAGCCTCGTGTTCTTAGATGTGTAATAAGAAAGTCTTAATCGTCCTAGTGCTTTCGTTTTTAGCTTGATGTAGGAAGTGGGTGTTCTCACCTTGTAGTCTATTTTTATATTTTTCCTTTTGAATTCACTTCTCCGAGTCCTATTTATCTGGCTTCTACTAAATGGATCTAGGTTGCTCTGAGTGTTGATCTAAAAAAGAAGTAACTTCATGTCAGGATGCAGTTCCTACGAGGAGGGAAGTATGGTCAACCTCGAGATCATGTTTCCAAAATGAGGCTGGATTACACACAAGGTGCCAGTTCCCTAATGATGCTGGATTAGACACAAGGTGCAAATTCCCAGATGATGCTTGATTACACACAAGCCAGGTGGAGTCATCAACTGTTCGTGTCCTCGTGGCTCTAGTAAAGGCTGAAAGAAAGCATGCAGCAGCCCTTGAGAATGTAGCTGAGTTCCCGAAGAAGCGAAAAGAGCAATCAGATGCTCTCTTCACCCAGGCCAAAGAAGAGATGGAAGAAGCTAGAAAGAAGCTAGCAGAGGCAGAGCAGGCTAGGCGTCTCCTGCTATCTAAAACTATTGTCAATACAAAATTTCCTTCATAATAGCTAGGTTCAAATGTTTATCCAGCCAACATGCCTCTTGTAATGTCCGTGCATCTACTGATGTGGCATAAAATAATTTTTTTAGGGTCATGTAATAACAACAATTACTTTCCAAACAATAACAGACAAAGCATTGGACATGGTATAGTTCACGCGCAAGCCCAACATTCCAAGTTCAACTTCCACATCAAACTCATGTTCACAGATATCTGCACATTCATAGATAATGTCCACAACCATGATTCACTTCAAAGCCAAAAAAAATGCGAGGAGAGTTATAGATAAAGAAAAACCTCTAGTTCCTGCTACTAGTGCGAGCACAACAAGCCAAGACCATGCGTAATTAATTATATTTTGATCATTTTTTGTGTTCTAAAATGCTGGCCGGCTCGTAGAAGGACTTGTTGCCGGCACACGTGCGGATTCAATGGAGGTAGGCGGGGCAGTCTGAAGCCGGTTGCATGCGGTGAGGAGGCGTGTTCAGCCGGGTCTGCAACGAGTGGGGCCCTCTTGGCCGGCGCACCGGTTCAATGCCTGCGCTATGAGAGGCCGCGTCCGTGTGAGAGAAATCACTCCCTCCAGTCCTTTTCTGTTTGGGTATAACAAAATCTCCTTTTCCATTCACATTTCTCTACTCTTATAAAAAACAGAGTTGGCGTTGATGGTGTGCCTGCCATCCTGCAATATAGGCCGTTCGATTTATATCTGACGGGTAGGAAGGAAACTATGGCAATTTCGCAAAAAGATACCGACACCCCTCTCCACATTTGCAAATAAGGCCTTCCCTCATTCATCCTTTTCTGTTACAAGATAAACTACTCATATAAATGCATCTTGATGTTCCGTGCAACGCATGGGCATCTTGCTAGTTACAAGTAAAATTCGTGGACAAACTTTGACCCAAAATATGATGGGGACTAGTAGACCAGGACGGAGGTAGTAGTTTTTTTTTATCAAAGAAGGGTTTCCCCCTTCCGATTTTCATTACTGAAAACTAACATCTAAACCATAGTATTTTCCCTAGAACTACCAGGTTCAACATCTCGCAACATAAATCCATACAACCATACGCCAAGGAGGTAGTAGTTATGAATTCTATTTTCGCACCATACCAATCGTTCTAAAAACTACTTAAGTACTTATAACGCGCCATTGATAATCGGAACTCTTACCTCGCTAAAAAATGATATTTTAAACGTGGCTACTCGATCTGTGACAACTGGCGAGCCACCGCCTCCAGGTCGTTCACCTGTGGTCCCGACCATCAACTCCTACAGATCAAATTATCACGCGAGCTGACTATTCCTACAAAGGTGCGCTCCACCACATACCCAGTACCCGTGTATGCAGCAATCGTGCACCTAGGGTTTTAGGGTTTATTTGTTAACGGTGCCTTTACGTCACTCTCATGTGTGTGAGACAGCGAGAGACCGACTGCGTGCGTGCGCCTCTTCTCTTCGTATATGTACTCCACCATTTGTCTGGTGTCCAAAAAATTATACAGTAGTAATAACTACTAGCAATGTGCCAATGCGTTGCCACATGATCAAAGTAGATTAATACATATTCACCGATTTGATAGAAAAAAGAGTCTAGTTTTGAAATACGTGTATCACTAAAAATATGTTATGTTTCACTTAAAATATATTCCTTTGGCGGTTTTGGTGAGATGAGGGAGGAATGTTGTTGGTTTCAAGACTCGAGAAGTGGTATATCTCTAATTTCTATTCTTACTAGCAAGATGCCCATGCGTTGCACGGAACATCAAGATATTGTGGGAGAAAAGGATGAACGAGGGAAGGCCTTATCCGCAAATGTGGAGAGGAGTGCGGGTAAATTGCCATAGTTTCCTTCCTATCCGTTAGATATAGATCGGATGGCCTATATTGCAGGATGGCAGGCACAACATCATCACCGACTATGCTTTTTATAAGAGTAGAGATAAAAAACAGAGTTGGTGATGATGGTGTGCCTGCCATCCTGCAATATAGGCCGTCCGATTTATATCTGACGGATAGGAAGGAAACTATAGCAATTTTGCAAAAAGATACCCACACCCCTCTCCACATTTGCATAAGGCCTTCCCTCGTTCATCCTTTTCTCCCACAAGATAAACTACTCATACAAATGCATCTTGATGTTCCGTGCAATGCATGGGCATCTTGTTAGTTGTTGCAAAAAGCCCATGTGTGTGTGTGTGTTGTGTGTGTGAGAGAGAGGGAGAGAGGAGGAGGACGGAGTGCATGTGTGACAAAGACACAAAGAGTGTGTGTGCGAGAGGTATCAGCTTAAAATGAGGCGATAGTGTGTGTGTGCACGATCGAGAGGGCGTGTCTCAAGAAGGGACGAAAAATCTACATAGATACAAGGAGCGTGAGAGAGACATGTATGCGATAGTGGAAGCACGAGTGTGCGGGTGTATAAACCTATCTGGAGGCTAGTCGATCAATGATTGTGAGAGAAATATGAGTCGGCGGTGCGAAAGCGAGAGTTTTGTGTGTGTGAGAGAGAGACGATAGTAGGGAAGGAGAGTGGAAGCAGGAGTTGTGTGTGTGTGTGAGCGAGGGGGGGGGGGGTTTGTCTGATCTGTGAACAAATGAATAATGTCAGTTTTATAACTGGGATGGAGACGGAAAGGAGACCGCAACAAATGTTGTGTCTACAGGAGAGAGTAATTTTAGTGGTATGAGTCATATCTAGAGACATATATGGTGTGTGAGAGAATCCCATAGAGAGAAAGACAAAGTGAAAGACGAGTGAGACTGTGTATGTGGCGGTGAAAAAGAAAGCTTAGGTACATAGTGATACCAGAGAACGGTAGAGACGTGAGAGATAATGAAAACCGTGTAATGTATAATGATAGGGAGAGTGTGACACTTCTCAAGGGAGACGTCGAGAGACCATGTTTGCGAAGATAGGAGAAACATGAAGTGAGCGTGCGGGTGAGCCGGAGAAAAGAGAATGATAGCTACATGAAGGAGCATGTGAGAGAGATGGGCGTGAAAGGAGTCAACATAAAAGGGATTCAAATATTTGAATTCGAGATGATGATACATGTAATTCATACTCGAACCAAAATTGATCTATCAAACATGCATACTCATATGAATTCATGCGCATCTATGTTATTTAATATGTAGATATTACTGATCCATACATTTTAGTAGAACATAATTTGGTTTAATTTTTTTTGAATTCAACCTTATGATTTTGAGATCATTGTATTTGTAAATCACATTATACATATATAGGAGCAGAATTCTTTGTTGTGCTTTTGAAAGTATATATAAAAAATGATGTATATAGAATTTTATTCCAATCGAAAATGGATCCTGCCCGAACAAAAATAGAATACAAACTGGATTCGAATTGAGTTGGCACGGTAAACGTGCACTCTTGCTCTGCAAAAATTTGAACGAAGCGGGGAAAGTCGCAGTAACCGCCCGAAACCAAAATCTGCGAGATGGAAATTACTGCCTATCCCTGACACGCAAAGCCTATCGGCTCGATTTCTATAGGTTTTGATAGGGGTAGGTTTGTAATTTCACTCAAATGTGACATAACCGCCTCTCACCCGGATTCATACACGGTGGGTGCCAAAACACAGTGTCTCCTCGGCCGAAATTGACTCCCTCCCCGATTCATACACAGTGGGCGCCAAAAACAAACTCTCGTCGGCAAATATTCGGTGTATGTGAGATTACCATTCTATCCCCAACCGACTAATATTGCTGTGATGTAGGAAATTTTAAACGGGGGCTAAGTTTGTAAATTTCCTCGCATTTGAGACAAGCACGCCCTGAAGACAGGGTTCCCCCTTCCTCTCTCCATCCATTTCCCCACTCGTACTCAGTTGGCGCCAAAACAACCTCTCCACCCCAGCCTCCTCCGTTCGCCACCCAATCCACCACCGTCCTCCTCCACCATGCCAGAGCTGATACCCCGACGCTGTCGTCCATTACAAGATATCGACCTCTGTCATCCATGGCTTCGGACCGGGATCCTTGCATCCCGTCCTCTCGCTTCATCCCCGCCGTCGTCCACCTTGCCGGTGCCGCTCCTACGACCGTCTCATCCATCGTGCCCCACCGCCACCATCTACCCTCCTAGATCTGCTTCCACACCGCCGACAGCCATCGCTACCGCAGCACCGTCAAATTCTCAGTAGATGCATACACGGCGCCGCACCAGAGGCGGTACTCTTTCGTATCTGCTCAACTTATTTATCGCAGCAAGAAAATAGATCGCCACTGCTTTACTCTAATTTCTTGTCCATCACTTACTTGTTAGTTGAAAGCAAACATTGGTTGCGAAGTTGCCTTTGTCCAGTTTGCACCTTCAGATCCGCCATGGCACGCTCAACACTATACTCGCAATGCTTATGGTTTTCCCCTTTTATATTCCACACTAGTTAAATGACAGTAGACTAAATTGCAAAATTGGGTCAGTCGATGTTTGAGAGCTCGCCGGAGTTCGCCGGTGCGAAGGAAGGGGCTCGGGTGGGGACGGTGGTTGCGGGTGGCAGTGGTGGGGCCTCACCGAACGAAGAAAACTCAACGCTGGTGGGGCCCCCCCCCCCCCCCCCCCCCCCCCCCCCCCCCCCCCCCCCCCCCCCCCCCCCCCCCCCCCCCCCCCCCCCCCCCCCCGGGGGGGGTCGGGGCCGGTGGTTCGGCCAGTGGCCCGTGCGGTGTTCTGTATGGGAAGAATCAGAGACGAGGAAGAAGAAGGGTTAGGAGATGTAGGATCTTCATCCAACCGCCTGAAATGGTCGACTGACCCAAATGACAAAAGTCACGCGACTTGCATGCAGACATGCCTTTATATTCAGTACCATCATTGTACCTGCTTAGCACTGCTCCTGAAGCCATCAAGCTAAACAACGTGCCACTCATAATTCCAAACTTGTTGCTCAAATACGAATCTAATATGATGCTGATATTACTAAAATAGATAACGTTTAATTGGTCAGCTAATGTTCCTACTTTACTTTCGAAAAGCACGTGCACCACATATAGAGAGACAACAGGGAGTTGCATTCTTCATGCGCTCTGGTTCATCATGTGTGGGCACTGCGCAATGAACATTTTATTATCCAAAATCTGCTTGCTCTTCTTTAGCATGTTCCTCTTCTGTTCTTCTTTAATAAGTACTCTCTCTGTTCCTAAATACAAGTCTTTGTATAGATTCCACCAAGGACTGCATATGGAGAAAATGAGTGAATCTACACTCTAAAATGTATCTGTATACATCTGTATGTGATCCATAGTGGAAATCTTACAAAGACTTATATTTTGGAATGGAGGGAGTATGATAGTAGTACAGTATGTTCCTTGTAGTGATGAGCAGGGACATTTGTAGTGTAGAGGTGTATACGGTCGATTGTGATGGACACTTTGAACTCTTCGGGCCTCTTTGATTCGTAGGATTTTGTAAACATTGTAATAGGATTTGTAGTGGCCTGCTCACTTGAATCCTATAAGATTAGCAAGGAAATGCGGGGAGCTGTGTCGCCTTTGAGAGTTACACTGATATTAACAGTACTGCACCTTCAGTTGAAGAGAGCTGGTATCCGAAGCCTTTCTAGCCGTACCGGCAATACTAGCACATATATTCCAGCAAGTTCCACGATAGAGCTGGCCTGTACGTGATCGATAGGCTTTCAATTAGTAGAGGCAATACAAGACCGTATTTTCCAGCCAGTTCCACTTTCCCGATTTATATATTGTGGTTATGGTGTACCCCTTTTATGTACACTATGATCTGCCTAGTTGCTGTGTGCTCTTGTTATCATGGTTTGGCAATAAACTCTCTATATAGTATATTATGAACCTATCATCTGCCAACTATCCTTACTTCTGGAGCCTATTTTTTTGTGTACTTGTGCCAGATTATATTAATGCACACACCATATTACATCACACATGAGCTCTCTCATCAGAATCCAGTGATAGCACACAAGGGTTTACATGGGTGCCCCTATATTAGAATATCCTCTGCATTACAAAGATAATCTCACTACTATTTATGTTTTCATGGTTCTCAGATATTATACGTAATTATAGTGAATATCAGAATCCGCGCATCAGAAGAATATTGTGGAACACTGCAACGACTTACAAAATTGGCACCAAGGCATTGAGTGCCATTCTAGATGCAATGAGACTCATACGCTCCCCACCTGTAGATTCTTGTTCAGAATATGATCCTAATGACTATTCTAACCTCGAGGAGTCAAAGGCAGATGGCCTGTCCTGTTCACCCATCAAGGTGCATGTTCTAATTTGGCAAGGTTTTATGGATTGCGCGTATCTTGCATATGTTGTCTTGCATTTCTTCTACTTTGTTGCACCGCCATCTGCTTAGTTTACTCATCATATATGTCAAGATGCCATGCCCATCTATTATCAATACATATTCCATCTGTCATCATACCATGTTTTTCCACTCAAATGCTATTCTTGTGCATCAGACATCAAAAAGGAAGAGGGTGATTGCCGAACCTGAAGGAGCACCAGCAAAGTCCTTGAAAAATGTGGTGGTGCCGGAGAAATCAGACAACACCCCACTTATATTGGTTGTACAACCAGTGACACAAAACGTAGGTCCGACTTCAGTAGACTGTACCCATACGTCACTGGCCCCACCACTAGCCCCACCACACATGACCTGCACTCTAGCAAAAGGTATGCCGATTTCAGTTGCCATAGCACCAGCCGTACCACAGAAAAATCCCACTCCAGCAAAAAGTACAACAAGTCCACCGGCCGAAGACCTATCCCAACTGTAGAGATGGCCAATTCCTGCAGATTGGAACCCCATTCCAGTTATTCCTAGTTTAAAAGACAATGCTTTCAATGTTGTTAGGGACTACGTGCATATACTCCCATCATGGGAAGATTATAGTGAAGACAAACACCATTTTCACATCTTCCTGTCCCACTTACGTGTAAGTGCTATTATTCATGTTGATTATTTTCCTATTTTCTACTGATTGAACACATCAATGCTTTACATTACATTGTTGTAAGTAGGCGAGGGTCAATCTGGATAGTCATGATGAGCAAAGCTTGCTTGCGCTTTTCAAGGAAGCATTGCAGCAGAATCGGTGTTACCTGAGGAAATCACACTTTGATGGCAAGTCTATAAACGAATTTCCGGTGAATTCTCCTGTGTTAAATTTAGAAGATATTGAATGGAAAAACCTTGTTATGCACTGGTCTCATTCCCAGGATGAGGTACTGTCTATGATATCACATGACAATTTGAACTTCTACTTTTCCGCATGTGCCTTACGGATCTTTTTTGCAGGAAATCAGCTCGAAGAAGAATTCTGGTTTGAAAAGAACGACAGGATATAGCAAATATGCTGCCCGCTGCTTTGCTCTTGTTAGTACCTGTTGTCCTGTATCACTGTACTTGCATTCATACCTGGTTCATTATGTGACAGTAGTATGCATGATAGCTTGCTTATCAATTGTTCTCTCCAAATTATCTGATCTGTATGAATGGTTACATTAGTGTAGAATATATCCAAAGCCAATGAATTTTTTTAGCTCTGCATTGTTCTTGTAAGTTCCCGTTGTCCTGTATTAGTGTACTTATATTGACAGGTAGTTGTTCATGTACCATCACTTATTTTCCTTTGCCCTCCAATTTCTACGCATCAGATCTATATTTACTCTTACCATAAGGTTGGATAACACCGATGGTCCTAAAGAAGTTTAGCTCTGCATTGCTCTTGGCTGTACCTTTTGCCTATATCGCTGTACTTACATTTATAGCTACTTGATTATGTAGCATCACTCTTCATATTATCTTAAATATTATCCATTTTTTCTTATATTATCACATCTATATTTACTCTTAACAAAATGTAGAATAAAGGCAATGCTTATGAAGAAGATTCTGTGGTAAACTTCTTGAATTGCCCCCCCCCCCCCCCCCCCCCCCCCCCCCCCCCCCTTCACCAATAATGTAAGTTTGTCCTTCTCAAGCCTTCAAACTTTGTTGTGTATATTTGGTTAGGCATGACTGCAACAGCTGTTTATTTTTGGTGTTTGCATCAACTTGCATGTTTAAAGTTTATTATGTAGTTCATAAACAAAAGTTTGTCCTTCTCAATTTAAGTTTTTAGTTGTACAACCAAGTTCCTTCTTCATACCATGTAAAATAAACTATATAGAGCAAGTGATCTTCTTTTGCACTGCATGTATGCTTCTGTTCTTGATCCATAATCCAGTGATGTGGTGAACCTACCCACTACAGAACAATGTCATATTCTGCAATGTCTTAACTATGAACAATGTCATATCATTCTACTATTATTTAAACCGTCTCTTTATTTGCCAACCTGAAATGGGATAAATTGACAGCACACTAACCATTGATATTTATGAGTTCTTGATCTGTAATCTAGTGGTGTCATGAAGCTGCCAACTCCTTCAGAATGTCATTTCCTGCCATGTCTTAACCTAAACAATACCATATTGTGTTAATGCTATTTTAAACCATGTCACTTTATTCGTCAGTAAGAAATGTGATGAATTGTCAGCATTGATACTTATATGTGCAAAACCTGTCATCTGTCTGCTTATTTATCTTTCAGAGTGAGGAGGATATAAGTGTCAAACAAGCGCAGTCTCATCAGCTTGCTCAGCTGCTTGCGCTGCAGCTCCCGAGCAGGGCTAACCTTTCTTGAACTCTATTGAAGTGCTGTCGATTTTGTATATTATTTTGTCGGCGTGTTTATTTGCACTGGTGGCGAACTTTGATGCCCAGTGGATGTAATATGCCGTAATTTGTTTATTGTATAGTCTAGGTTTTTTCTTATTCATGATGCTGCAGTTATTTTACTGTATATATATCCTGTCTTCACAGTAAACCAGCCAAACCGTAAAATTACGGTACATAATCGGGCCGTCATGCAAATCACTACATAATCGGTCCGTTAACAGGCCTAAATGTAAACTGGCCCACTAGTAGATTCGGTCCTCTAATAGGCCGAGTAAACTGTTGGCCCTATTTTTGCAAGAAAATTCAATGGGCTTTTAGGAGGCTGAAAAGTAGGTTGGGCCTGAAACGTGCCGAACAGCTCACGGGCCGGCAGCAGGCCGAAATAGACCCCGGCCCATGATTGTAGCAATCACAACACGGGCTGTTAATAGGCCAAAATTGTCTCGGTCCTTGTTTGGCCCAATCAGATTATCGGCTGTCAGCAGGCCGGATGCAAACCGGGCCGTAGTTAGGCCCAACTATATGACGAGCTTTTAACAGGCTGAAATAAATATAGGGCCAAAATGTTAAATAGGCCTTTAACAGGCTAAAACTAATATCAGGCTGAATTACTAAATGGGCCTTTAGCAAGTGGGCCCAAAAGCATAGCGTCCAATTGATGGGCCGAATCTGATATGGGCCGTAATTTGGCCTAGAACGTGGTAGGCTTTTAACGGGCTGGATCTCATATGGGTCTTTATTGGGCCCAGAACGTGGCAGGCTGTTAATGGACCGGATCAAATATGGGCCGGCATTTGGCCCAAAACATGGCAGCCTGTTAACGGGCCGGCCCACTAGTGTCCTCAAAATCTTGTGGGCCTTTAGCTGGGCCGGCCCATTATGGTCGGTGAAATCTCGTGGGCCTTTAGCTGGGCCGGCCCATTATGGTACGCAAAATCTTATGGGCCTTTAGTTGGGCTGGACCATTTAATCTTTATAGGCCACTTTTGGGCCGGTCCACGTGTCAACATATCATAGGCGCATCTCGCCCATTGGATGAGTGACACCTGTGCCAACGCGGAGCTGACACGTGGTTCCGTCGGCCAATGAGAATTTTACACGTGGAAAATCGTCATTGGTCGTGGCTGTTAGCGGGTTATCGGATCCAAAACCAGACCCGATAGCTTAATGGCGACCCGTTACGGTGGATGCCATGTGTCGGTCACCCTTGACGAAAGCACTTCCATGTTGTGGCATTTATCGTCATGGAAGTGAACACTTCTGTGATGATAATTTTGGTAATGTCATGGAACACTTCTACGACAGCACATGTATGACTATCTTGATTCTGTCATAAAATCGTCATGGATATACATGCATGACAGAAAACATGACCTACTGTGACAAACACGTATCATCACGGAAGTGTATTTTTTTGTAGTGATCGTACCATTACAATATAGCTGGGGATACATACAAAGGCATACAAATTCTACAAGAATACATCAATAGAACATACATGAGAACAACATCCGTCTACGGATGAAACACAAATAGAAACTCAAATGACATCCACCCTGCTAGCCCAGGCTGCCGACCAGGAACCTATCCCAAGATCGATGAAGAAGAAGAAGAACTCCAAAACAAGTAAATATCGCTCCCATGTTGGATCACTGCATTACGTGTACCTGGAACTATTGTTGTAGTAATCTGTGAGCCACGAGGACTCAACAATCCCATTGCCATGGGTATCAGGACTAGCAAAGCTTAATGGGTATGGAATGGATAAGTGGTGAGGTTGCAGCAGGCGGCTAAGCAATGTATGGTGGCTAACTTACGAGTACAAGAGTAAGATGAGAAACTACAGAAACGGTCGCAAACTAGTAATGATCAATAAGTGATCCTAAACTACTTACGTGCAAACATAACCCAACCGTGTTCTCTTCTCGAACGCACCCGAAAAGAGACAGTCACGGTTACGCACGCGATTGGTGTATTTTAATTGAGTTTAATTCAAGTCCACTACAACCGGATATTAACAAATTCCCATCTGCCACATAACCGCGGGCACAACTCTCGAAAGTTTAAACCCTACTGGGGTGTCCCAACTTAGCCCATACAAGCTCTCACGATCAACGGAGGAAACTCTTCCTCCCGGAACAACCCGATCAGACTCGGAATCCCGGTTTACAAGACATTTCGACAATGGTAAAACAAGTCCAGCAATACCTCCCGACGTGCCGACACCCTGATAGTAGCCGCGCGTATCTCATCTCAAGCCACGACGGATGAGCTACGCGTACATGTGCCAAAGAAAATAACCCAGGTTGCTCTGGGGCGCCCCGCACAGTGCTCTAGTTTGGGACCAACACCATCAGCACTGCCCCCTGTATTATGTTGATTAATGAACCTCGGGGACGCGACCCCCTATGCATCAAATTTATTATCATGTTCAGTTATTAAGTTGAGCAAATGGTAAAACCAATGTTGGGTCTTGCTGGAGGAGTTTTATTCAAAGCGAACTGTCAAGGGGGCCCCATAAACCCCAACTATGCTAGGAACACAAAATCAAGGAACATAACACCGGTATGACGGAAACTAGGGCGGCACGAGTGGAACAAAACACCAGGCAAAAGTCTGAGCCTTCCACCCATTACCAAATATATATCTGCATTAATTAAATTAGAGATATTGTGATATCCCAAAATATCCATGTCCCAACATGGACCAACCTGCAATTGCATCTGCAACTAGCAACGTTATAAGAGGTGCCGAGCAAAGCGGTAACATAGCTAAACAATGGTTTGCTAGGATGGTGAAAAAAGTTAGCGGCTGTCATGGCAATTTGGGAGGCTTGATAAACAAGTAGTAGGTAGCGCGACATAGTGATAGCATCGAGACAACTAGCATAGCAAAGATAGTAGTGAGATCCAAGGTGACGGTCATCTTGCCTGAAATCCCGCTAGGAAGAATATTTAGTCCATGAAGTAGACGAAGCAACGTAGTCGAATGGATCCTCACAATCGCAACGTTGCCGGAACTATCAAGAAGACGCAACACCAGAAAGAAGCAAACAACATGGTAAACACCGAACACATAACATGGCATGATGCTCAACCAAGTATGATGCATCACAAGTCTATATGATGCTACTCATGGCAAGAGATGATGCATACAAGAACAACACATTCACGCAAGTTTAAATGAGGCCGGAATCAACATACACCAATTCCAGAAACTCCCGATATGCAAATTTCGAAATTGGTCCAGATCTGAATATCTCATTATGTTGAAGTTGTTAAACATCAAGTTAAAATGCATCGTGATGATCTACGCGTCTTTCTAGTCAAGTTACATATAAGGTTCATTTAATTCGGAGCTACGGTCTAGAAGATATGAGCACAACAAGTTAAACATGGCATTGATGCAAATGCAAGCAAAACACAAACACAAACACTCCAAAACATGTATGCAACAAGGCATGATGAATCTACATGCAAAACGAAGCAAGTTTCATATAGAGCATGTACAAAACGGAGCAACAGATCAACACATACACTCAAGACAAGATATAACATCAATCTGCCTAAATAGCAACTAGGCACTTTGTAAGCAAGGAAACAACATGCTACAGGAAACATATGAGCCCAAACTTGACATGCACTTAAAGTAGAGGTAACATGCTTCAAATATCATTAGGGTTCAGGTTCATAGGCATCAAGATTAATCCAACATGAGCAAAGCAAAAGGCAACTTTATAACACAGATTATGACTTGGTGAAAAACAAGGCATACATGAGAGCAGGAATAAGATGTTGACATGTTAGTGGCATGAAAGAAGCATGCTACAGAGCAAGATCATGGCAAACAAAAGCATGGTATTAAATTACAAGTAAAGCATTACAAACATGATTACTGAGCTACTGCCAGAAACCAATAGAACATGCTCAAAACATCATGGCAAGATTGCAAATAATAACAGATTCACAGACTTGGTGGAACTTAGTGAACATGGTAGAAACAGTGACAAGTAGACATGTTTGCAAGCTTGGTTAACTCAACACAGAGCATATCATGGCAAGTGAATGTAACCAACAGAAAGAAGGCATATTTGTGCAGCTACTCATGTCAAGAACATGGTCATAGGATGCATAGAACACTAGCTATTCAAATAGCAAAACTAAACTTACTGATAACAGGCAGGCAGAAGCATTATTTAGCAAATTTAGAGCATGTTGATGACAAGCTACAGCAGGGCATAATTGCAAACAAGGTCTACAAAACATCCTTAATGAGCATCTCCCAAATATGCATGGATTCACTAGTAGCATCAAGTTAACATGGCAACATAATATAGCAAGTTCACTGAAATCAGCAACAGCAAGTACCCTACTTTGCATGCTTGTTCTAGTCACCACAGGGCATACCAAAATACATGTATTGCACCACTGTAAAGATGGCATGAGTGTTCTCCTAAAACATGTTGACGTGATCCTCAAAAGAAAATCACACAAAATACTATGAAAAAGACAAATCGGAGCAACATGCACAAAGTTATGCCATGACGAAGATGCACACATGATAAAGCAGATCTGGGACAGACGAAATATACCCTCACGAAAAATGTGGACGAGAAGGTGTGGGACGAGGAGATCCGGGACGCGGGGGTGTTGTTTGGTTGGCAGGATGGGTGGATCTGGTCCACCTGACCAGATCCGGGCGGCGGCGAACTCCGACGAGCCCGCGACTCTGGCGAGGTGACGGAGAGGCGTGGTGGTAGCGGTGGCCGGCGGGGACGGCGACGCGGGGGCGCGGAACGACGGCGGCGGGGTCACGCGGAGGCGGCGAGGCTCCGGTGGCGCTGGGCCGCGGTGGTCGTCAGCGGGCGGCGTTGGGCGGCGCGCGGCGTGGCGGCGGCGACGAGGCGGCGGTGCGGGACGGGCGCGGGACGGCGGCAGGGCTGGAGTGCGGGGCGCGAGCGAGGCGATGCGTGCGCTGGGCCGAGCGGCGTGGTGGCGCGGGTGGTGCGAGGCGGAGGGGTTCCGGCGAGCGGCGGCGCAGGGAAGCTCGGGCGGCGGCGGCGCGCGCGTTGGAGGGCAGGGCGAGCGAGCGGGGAAGCCGGGGTGCTCGGGCGGCGGCGCGGATCGTCCAGGCTCAGATGGGCTCGGGCTGGCCTGAGATGGGCTCTGGCGGGCCTGTGGGAGGAGGAGGGAGGCATGGGCGCCGTGGCGGCGCCCGGTTGGCCAGGGCGCCGGCGCTGGCGGCGGCTGGAGATTGGCAACGCGCCAAGTGGCGATGGGGAGGTGGCTGCACGCGGATTCTGAGGAGGGGGGAGGCGAGAGGTAGGTGGAGGCTAGGGGATGCCCAAAATGGCATGGGGAAGGGATTTATATAGGGAAAGCTAGGGTTTAGGGAGGTTTTTGGAGCCGTATTATCGCCATTAGACGGTTCGGAGAGGAGGGGGGGGTGCTAGGTGGGTTAGTGGGCTGGTTTGGTGGGCTGCAAAGAGAGAGGGGTCCGACGGTTAACGCGGTTAACCGTTGGGGCATCAAACGACATTCAAATGGAATGAAATTTGACAGGCGGTCTACCAGTGATGTACCAAGACCACACGTCAACTCTCGGTCCATTCTGAAAACGTTTTTCTCCCGCTCACGAAACAAGATTTGGGAGGTGCGACGGGTGCATGTGTGAGTGTCAGAATCCAAAACAGACAACGGAGAAAATGCCAAATATGATCGGATGCAAGTTTTGAAAAGCATGCAGATGAAATGCACATGATGACATGGCAAAGTGCAACACACGAGTGGAAGACATGGCAATTACGGTGAATAACTGGAAGACATCTGGCGCATTGGTCTCGGGGTATTACAACTCTTCTTCACTAACAGAAGATCTCGTCCCGAGATCTTAGGAAGGAGACGGAAGAGAAAGAGGGTAAGGTGAAATAAGAATGCAAGAGAGAAGATGAACAAGGTCGAGGGCACCCGGGTTGAAAGAGGAACGACGATTATGACGAGAATCAAAAACTCAAGGAACAAGATAGACTCTGAAACCACTCCGGTAAAATGGATTAGCAAGGAAAGAATAAGGTCTTGGAGAAACAAGATGATGGGCGAAAGGAGCAACATCACCATGCCTCCAGAATGAAAGAATATAAAGTAAATCATTGGAAGGAAAAGAAAGGGAAAAACAACATACAACTTCCACCATAATAGAAATGAGAAGCATCCTTGCATGGAAGGATTGAACAGAGTTGTTGGAAATTAAACAACGAAGTGAATAAGCTTGTTGTGGGCTTATGGAAAAACATCTCAAAACTTGAGGTGAAATTATGCCACGACGGAATGCTTGAATAGCTGAGAAGAACAAAGAAATGCAAAACTCCACTTCCAAAAGAATACGGAGAATTAATTGCACTTCGAGATGCAAGAAGAAAAGATACTTGAGCTCCTCGAAAAGAATCTTGATGAACACTTGAAGAATGAATTAAATCCTTAATGAACCACCGTGAAGAACTTTGGTATCCAAAAAGATGATGAGATAGAATTGAAGGATGAAAAGAATAAGATTAAAGCCTTGCGATGATTTAGATGGAGGTTCCGACGAGATGACCGAGGAAACTTTGAACTCCGGGAAAGAAAAGATGAAAACACTTTGAACCGAGAATGTGATATGATGAAAAAACTCCGAAAAGAAGAGATTAATCAACTTGATGAAAGAAGAATAAGAATTATGTTATGCTTATCCTTCATCAATTAAATTGATGAGAAGCAATGGATTTGCATACTACTTATTTGCGTTGGAAAAGATTAAGGGGAGATATAGTGCAAAATTTGGGAAGGTCTTCATGAACCAACGGTAGGATTGGAAAGAAACGGATGAATTGATATGATAACAAAGGAAAAGAAATCTTGACGAACCACCATGAGAATTTAAAAATGAATGAAGAAAGAGAATTCCTCACCGGGAAGAAGTAAAAGAACAAATATACTTGACGGGATTTAGATACAAGAGAATGAAGAGATCACGAGCTGATTAAAGACTACTTGAATGAAGCACTGGAAGAATTTGAGAACGCGAAAGAATGTCACGAATGAACAATTCTTCTGAAGTGATGGCTTCCAGAGAATCGAAAAGGAAAGAACTCATGAAATGCTGCGGATGAGTATGAAATAATTCCCATAATCGAAAACAATTATGAGGATGGCATGAAGCTAGAACCATGAATCTTCACGTGAATGGACAAGATTTAAGAGGAAAACTTCTTCGATCTTCACAACTGAGAATGACGACGAGAAAATACCGTGAGGAATTAGAGAGATGCTCTGGAACAATGGATACTAGAAATGTTGAGCCGAAGTTGAAAAGAATTTCAAAGCGATCTCGGAGACGGCAATTGACTAATGAAAATTCATTCTTATGTCAAACTTGAAACAAATTGGGAGAATACTCCAGAAAAATAGAAGAGTCAGGTAAGATCCTTGGAAAAGACCTATGGGTTAGGGCCCACTGAAAATAAAACACCGTTGAAAGCAATTGACGAAGATAGATAATGCACTAGAACAATTGAAGGACTTGAGTGAGGTGACACCCTTGAATTAATTTGAACACAAACATGAATCTTCTGAGATGTCTTTAGCACTCGGGATAGATTAAATGGCGAGAGACGAACGAGCAAGGGGAGTCACATGAGTCAACGAAAGGAATATGGTCGATTCGAAAAGCTAGAATTGAATCCACCAGAAAGGAAGACGAGATGAACAATGATGAACTAGACGAGAATTCACCGGTTGAAATAATTATGGAAAGAATGAAGAGGCTCCACACGAATGAAATTGATGCTGGAATAGAGGCTCAGACTCCAGGAAGAAAAGGGGTGGGAGGGCGGAAAAAACCAAAGGTAACTTGGAATGGGGAACTGACGAATTACTTGAAGAGAAAAACACTGGTTGAAATAATTGAGGAAAGAATGCAAAGGCTTCACACGAGTAGGATGGATACTCGATTAAGGACTCCGGCTCCGAGAAGAAAAAGGGTGGGCGGGTGGGAAAAACAAAGTAAACTTGGGACGGAAGGAATGGACACCGTTTGAGAAGAACTGAGGATTGAACTTGAAAAGGATCAAACTCCGTTGGGGAAACTCAGAATCGATGTTACAAAAGTGGAATAGGATGGAATACCTCAAAGAGAAAGTGCACCGGTTGAACAAAGTGCGGATAACGAACAAAAACACCTACATGACCCTAAAGAAAAATTTGAATGGGAAGAGTAGAAGAATCAAAACACCTACGTCAAGATTCCTCACCAGAGCGACGAAGGGGATGAGGAGTAAAAAGAATTCCTACTCTCCGATATAACTAGACTAAGAAATCAGTTTTTTTCTAGACTCGACAACGGCCAACTGTGTCAGATTCAGGGTTCCGCAGACCCTTGAGAGGTTTCAACTCTGGGGTGCGCACGAAGAACACTCTGTCCCCAGTCTGCCCACTCAACGATCCCACGGCCTAGCTAGACGAACCCAAAGACGAACCCAAAGAACAAGAGACACAGGGATTTATCCTGGTTCGGGACACCTTGTGGTGTAATACCCTACTCCAGCTTTGTGGTGGATTGCCTCGAGGGGCTAAGGATGAACTAATACAGTGGTGGAACAACCTCAGGAGGTGAGGTGTTCTTGGGCTCGATGAGCTGGTGAGGTGGTCACAGTGGAATGGCTCCCCTTTCAGATGCCCCTCTATGGTGGTGGCTAAGTCCTATTTATAGTGGCCTTGGTCCTCTTCCCAAATGCAGGCGGGAAGGGATCCCAGAACGGCCAAATTTGAAGGGAGACAACTAGTACAAGCTATCCTGACAAAAGTAGTCTTTGCCTGCAAAAGGATCTGGTGGTGACGCTACAGTGGGCTCTGCGATGACCTCCGTCCTGCCGTCCTGGCGGTCTTGGTCTCATTGCACTGATAAGGAAACCTTTGCTTGATGCCTTGGGACTCCGTGCCTGCGCTTGCCTCCTTAGCACCAAAGAGGAAACTGGTACACTGCGCCCGCTGGCGCGCGCCTGGCCTTGGTCGTCATGGCTCACGTCATGTGAACCTCGCGAGGTGCGCTCTGCATAGATATCTCTGCTCCTCGGGAGCCAGCCTAGTGAGGCTGCCCCCAGGGAGGTCTTGGTGTCGTTCGCCTTGCGAGGCTTGGCCCCTCGCGAGGGTCTTGAGTTGTTGCTTGCTGAAGCTGGGCCGTATCGGGCCGTTGATGGAGCCACACCATGGGCCGCAGGCAGGCAAGTCTGGGTACCCCCGTTCCCAGGACGCCGACAGTAGCTGCCGTGCCCAAGGCACGCTCGAACTTGGCTTCAAGGCGAAGCCAAAGGGCAAGTGCGGAGCGCCGCGGGCCCCAACCGCCTGCGGCCTTGGTCGATGCATGGCGATCGATGGGATGTGGGCGCCTCTACTTCCCCACACTGCCTCGGCAACCGTTCTCATCTGACAAAAAAGGCTGGCGCACGCTACAGAGCTTTCATTGCCCTTCCTTCATCTTGCTCGAGATCCCCTTCTCCTTCTCACCTGGAGAGACCCCAGATCCACCAAAACTCTTCCCCGAGCCCGCAGCCGATGGCCACCGACAAGGCGAAGGCCGTGCGTTCGCCGTCCTGGTTCGATCCTGCCCTGAGCGCATCCACGGTCTCAGAGAAGAACCTCGCCGCCGCGCTCCTAATGACGGTGGGCGGCAGCAATGAGGGGGGAGAGACCGCGCTTCGCGCCGGCTCCGCCGAGCTGGAGGCCTCGGGCAGTACCTTCTATCCCTTCTTCATGCACAGCGTCTTCGCGGGGCTGGTCCCCCTTTCTCCGACTTCTTCTATGCCGTCCTCCTCTATTACAATCTCCAGGCCCTCCATCTTCATCCCCCCCCCCCCCCCCCCCCCCCCCCCCCCCCCCCCCCCCCCCCCCCCCCCCCCCCCCCCCCCCCCCCCCCCCCCCCCCCCCCCCCCCCCCCCCCCCCCCCCCCCCCCCCCCCCCCCCCCCCCCCCCCCCCCCCCCCCCCCCCCCCCCCCCCCCCCCCCCCCCCCCCCCCCCCCCCCCCCCCCCCCCCCCCCCCCCCCCCCCCCCCCCCCCCCCCCCCCCCCCCCCCCCCCCCCCCCCCCCCCCCCCCCCCCCCCCCCCCCCCCCCCCCCCCCCCCCCCCCCCCCCCCCCCCCCCCCCCCCCCCCCCCCCCCCCCCCCCCCCCCCCCCCCCCCCCCCCCCCCCCCCCCCCCCCCCCCCCCCCCCCCCCCCCCCCCCCCCCCCCCCCCCCCCCCCCCCCCCCCCCCCCCCCCCCCCCCCCCCCCCCCCCCCCCCCCCCCCCCCCCCCCCCCCCCCCCCCCCCCCCCCCCCCCCCCCCCCCCCCCCCCCCCCCCCCCCCCCCCCCCCCCCCCCCCCCCCCCCCCCCCCCCCCCCCCCCCCCCCCCCCCCCCCCCCCCCCCCCCCCCCCCCCCCCCCCCCCCCCCCCCCCCCCCCCCCCCCCCCCCCCCCCCCCCCCCCCCCCCCCCCCCCCCCCCCCCCCCCCCCCCCCCCCCCCCCCCCCCCCCCCCCCCCCCCCCCCCCCCCCCCCCCCCCCCCCCCCCCCCCCCCCCCCCCCCCCCCCCCCCCCCCCCCCCCCCCCCCCCCCCCCCCCCCCCCCCCCCCCCCCCCCCCCCCCCCCCCCCCCCCCCCCCCCCCCCCCCCCCCCCCCCCCCCCCCCCCCCCCCCCCCCCCCCCCCCCCCCCCCCCCCCCCCCCCCCCCCCCCCCCCCCCCCCCCCCCCCCCCCCCCCCCCCCCTGCATCATACTTGGTTGAGCATCATGCCTTGTTCATGTGTGGTGTGTTTACCATGTTGTGTGCTTCTTCTCGATAGTTCTCGTGCCGTTGCGATCGTGAGGATTCGTTCGTCTTCGTGGCTTCCTCTTCTTCATGGAATCGTTCTTCTTCCTAGCGGGATTTCAGGCAAGATGACCGTCACCTTGGATCTCATTACTATCATTGCTATGCTAGTTGCTTCGTTCTATCACTATGCTACGCCACCTATCACTTGCTCTTCAAGCCTCAGCTCTAAACTTTGCAACCTGATGTTATTTCTGCCATGTCCTGGAATTGTGCTAAGTCTGTGAAACTGTTATTATTTGCAATCTTGCCATGTCCTTTTGAGCATATTATAGTGATTTCTGGAGATAGCTCAGTGTTCGTGTTTGGTCATGCTTTACCTATACATCATTTCTATGCCTTTTGTTAGGGTGTTGTAGCATGTTGTTTTGATGCTTGCAAGATGCCTAGTTGCTGTTATGGACAGATTGTTGCTATATCTTGTTTGGAGTGTATGTGTTGCACCGTGGCTCCGTTTTGAGTGTGCTCTATATGAAACTTTCTTAGTTTTGCATGTAGTTTCATATTATCATGTTGCATCCATGTTTTGAGAGGTTGACATGATGTTTGAATGCATTTTGCATCAATGCCATGTTTAACTTGTTTTGCTCATATCTTCTAGGTCGTAGCTCCGAATTAAAGGAACTTTATATGTAACTTGACTAGAATTTCGTGTAGATCATCTTGGTGCATCTTAACTTGCTGTTTAACAACTTGAACATAAGGCTTATTCAGATCTGGACCAATTTCGAAATTTGCATATGAGGACTTACCGGAATTGTTATATCTTGTTTCCGGCATCATTTAAACTTGCTTTGATGCGTTGCTTTTGTATGCATCATCTCTTGCCATGAGTAGCTTCATGTAGCCTTGTCATGCATCATACTTGGTTGAGCATCATGCCCCCCCCCCCCCCCCCCCCCCCCCCCCCCCCCCCCCCCCCCCCCCCCCCCCCCCCCCCCCCCCCCCCCCCCCCCCCCCCCCCCCCCCCCCCCCCCCCCCCCCCCCCCCCCCCCCCCCCCCCCCCCCCCCCCCCCCCCCCCCCCCCCCCCCCCCCCCCCCCCCCCCCCCCCCCCCCCCCCCCCCCCCCCCCCCCCCCCCCCCCCCCCCCCCCCCCCCCCCCCCCCCCCCCCCCCCCCCCCCCCCCCCCCCCCCCCCCCCCCCCCCCCCCCCCCCCCCCCCCCCCCCCCCCCCCCCCCCCCCCCCCCCCCCCCCCCCCCCCCCCCCCCCCCCCCCCCCCCCCCCCCCCCCCCCCCCCCCCCCCCCCCCCCCCCCCCCCCCCCCCCCCCCCCCCCCCCCCCCCCCCCCCCCCCCCCCCCCCCCCCCCCCCCCCCCCCCCCCCCCCCCCCCCCCCCCCCCCCCCCCCCCCCCCCCCCCCCCCCCCCCCCCCCCCCCCCCCCCCCCCCCCCCCCCCCCCCCCCCCCCCCCCCCCCCCCCCCCCCCCCCCCCCCCCCCCCCCCCCCCCCCCCCCCCCCCCCCCCCCCCCCCCCCCCCCCCCCCCCCCCCCCCCCCCCCCCCCCCCCCCCCCCCCCCCCCCCCCCCCCCCCCCCCCCCCCCCCCCCCCCATGAGGAAATAAATAATAACTTTATTATTGCCTCTAGGGCATATTTCCTTCATATGGCTCCAAGGATCCACCATCTGGTTGCATCAACCGAAAAAAGAAAGAAGGGGGAAAAGGGGTAGCAAAGCAACCGTGAGTACTCATCCAAAGTACTCGCAAGTATCAGATCTATACTATGTATGCATTGGTATCAAATGGAAGGGTTGCAACTGTGGACTGAACAGCAGAATGCCATAATAGAGGGGGAGGCCTAGCCTATCGAAGACTAGCATCTTCAAGCAGCTCGAAGCATCTTGCAGCATGTAGAAGAGTAAAGAGTAGCAGTTTAACTTTTAACAAGCATGTTGTAGAAACAACGCCCAGAGATCCTTCCTCGACTCCCTGCGAGAAAGCAATCTCGGAGCCACATATCCATCACATATCTCCAGTATCCATTTCTAACCAGATTCGAATTAAAACGCATCAACCGCGTGTATAGCCATGATGGTCTCTTCTCGGCGGAGTCCGGGAAGTGAACACGGTTTCTGGGTTATGCTTGACGTAGGTAGGAGTTCAGGATCACTTCTTGATCATTGCTAGCTTCACGACCGTTCCGCTTGTTCTCTTCTCGCTCTTATTTGCGTATGTTAGCCACCATATATGCTTAGTCGCTGGTGCAGCCTCACCACTTTACCCCTTCCTTTCCTATTAAGCTTTGCTAGTCTTGATACCCATGGTAATGGGATTGCTGAGTCCTCGTGGCTCACAGATTACTACAACAACAGTTGCAGGTACAGGTTTATGCGATGATCATGACGCAAGAGCGATGCTTGCTTGTGTTGGAGTTCTTCTTCTGCTTCTTCTTCGATCAGGGGATAGGTTCCAGGTCGGCAGCCTGGGCTAGCAGGGTGGTTGTCGTTTGAGTTTCTGTTTGTGTTTCATCCGTAGTCGGATGATGCTCTGATGTATTGTGATGTTGTATTCATGTGGCATTGTATGCTTTATGTATGTATCCCCATCTATTATGTAATGTTGATGTAATGATATCCACCTTGCAAAAGCGTTTCAATATGCGGGTCTATCCTTGGTGGGACCTTCGAGTACCTTTTGGATAGGGTCGCATATTGGGCGTGACACACACCCCCCTTCCTTGTCCTATTCGGACTAGGGGGGAGGGGGAGCGCGGCCGGCCCTGACTGGCCCACCTCTTCTCCCTTATGGCCCATGTAGGCCCATTAACCCCCGGGGGGGTTCCGGTAACCCCCGGTACTCCGGTAAAATCCCGATTTCACCCGAAATGATTATGATATCCAAATATAGGCTTCCATTATATCAATCTTTATGTCTCGACCATTTTGAGACTCCTTGTCATGTCCGTGATCACATCCAGGACTCCTAACAACCTTTGGTACATCAAAACTTATAAACTCATAATAAAACTATCATCGTAACGTTAAGCGTGCGGACCCTACGGGTTCGAGAACTATGTAGACATGACCTAGAACTGTTTCCAGTCAATAACCAATAGCGGAACCTGGATGCTCATATTGGCTCCTACATATTCTATGAAGATCTTTATCGGTCAAACCGCATAACAACATACGTTGTTCCCTTTATCATCGGTATGTTACTTGCCCATGATTCGATCGTCGGTATCTCAATACCTAGTTCAATCTCGTTACTGGCAAGTCTCTTTACTCGTTATGTAATGCATCATTCCGTAACCAACTCATTGGCTATATTGCTTGCAAGGCTTATAGTGATGTGCATTACCGAGAGGGCCCAGAGAAACCTCTCCGACAATCAGAGTGACAAAACCTAATCTCGAAATACGCCAACTCAACATCTACCTTTGGAGACACCTGTAGAGCTCCTTTATAATCACTCAGTTAAGTTGTGATGTTTGGTAGCACACAAAGTGTTCCTCCGGTAAACGGGAGTTGCATAATCTCATAGTTGTAGGAACTTTGTATAAGTCATGAAGAAAGCAATAGCAACATACTAAACGATCAAGTGCTAGGCTAACGGGATGGGTCAAGTCAATCACATCATTCTCCTAGTGATGTGATCTCGTTAATCAAATGACAACACATGTCTATGGTTAGGAAACATAGGGGGGGGGGGGGGGGGGGGGGGGGGGGGGGGGGGGGGGGGGGGGGGGGGGGGGGGGGGGGGGGGGGGGGGGGGGGGGGGGGGGGGGGGGGGGGGGGGGGGGGGGGGGGGGGGGGGGGGGGGGGGGGGGGGGGGGGGGGGGGGGGGGGGGGGGGGGGGGGGGGGGGGGGGGGGGGGGGGGGAAATAAGGAAATATTATTGCCTCTAGGGCATATTTCCTTCAGGTTCTGGCTCAAAAAAAGTAGAATCATCGACGTTGTTGATTGTACTTTTGCGTATGACTCGGTTATCTAACATGCTTGTCTACTTGGTTTGATTTGGTACAAATGAGATCTCCTACTCGTTTCTCAAATGAAAAATTATTAAACATTGAAATTTAGTTACCATACATTTATTGTGATACTAAAACATCCATCATTAAGAGAGACTAGCGTATTTAAAATCAACTTCACCAGTCGGATTGGTTGCCTCTACGTGGTATAAAGTACGACGCTGCTACACGGCCGACATATAGTGGATGATTTTGAGGCGATGCAGCGCATCAAGCCATCCATTCAATTAGCAAACGTGAGCATCACCGTCCACTCCTCCCGTCGTCCAAAGTTTGGCTGGCGACTGTCATTCGCACAACAATTTCGTATAAAGTATTAGTATTTGGTGAGAACTTGCGCTCCTATAAATTGAGACTCTATTTTATGCATTTAAATAATCATTCAGATGTAATGTATAACTGTATAGTGTTTACTAGTATCGTTTGTAATTGGGGCCCAGGGCGGTCGACCCTTTTACCCGGTCTATGGGCCAGCCCAGCAGAGGGAGAGGCTAGGTCGGAAGATGGGTAGAAAGTGGAGGCGATGCTAGCTGGGTAGAAGGTGGATGTGATGCTAGTTGGGGTTTTGCGTCTGAGTGCTCGAGAGACCAGTGGGAGATGCCATCAAGGAGGGGTTGCTTTACAGGGGGAGTAGAATACAAATAAAAACCGATAATTCAATTCGGTGTCCAGACTCATCTATAAGCACTGAACAATAAAAAATGTTATATTTTTTTATGGTACAAGATGCTCAAATGCATGATGTTCGTGAAAACATTTGGGATGTTTGGACATTCTTGGAGCTCGTGGCAAAAAAGACAAAATCGGGTGTGAAAAGTGTTGTTTTCAAAAGTTTCTCATACACCTGAAATTTATGTTTTTTGTCACGAGCTTCTCAAATGTCCAAACTTCATCAAATTTTACACGGACGTCAATGCACATGAGCATCTTGCATCACAAAAAAATCAAAATTAAAAAAAAACTTTTCTGTTTAAAACTCTTGGTTTTTTTCTTTACAGGAGGCCGAACTGACAGGGGCCCGTGGTGCCACTGTGCATGCAAATATTGCAATGCTCTGTTTGGTGGTGTACGTACCAGACTAAAAGTATCGCAAGGCTCAAGAAGTACAAACCTGCAAGGCCACAACTCCACACTCCACAAGCTGCTGCAACCTAATTCATGTAAAGCATAGCAAAGTAGGAGTACCAGAACCTACCGGAACGTGTGAACGACTGCATAACTATGGCTGGTTTTGAATTCCAGTGTCAAAAATATTTCTGGTTTTGGTTTTCATTTCAATCACCGGACCAACATTTTCACTTGAATTTGATTCAAACATTTTTTAAGTCAAAAAGTTATTTGAAAATTATTTGAGTTTGTGTGTATTACCATAACTGCTGACGTATTTTGACCGGAATGTCTGCATGTACCAAAATTAATTAAATTTCAGGAAGTTTAGATGACAATACACCCAAGAAAAAATCATGGTCCAAAGTCCTCAGACTACAAAAGGCGATTTTATAACTCTTTGCATGCACAATGTGTATCACGGTCGTTGCTCCTGCCTATGGAGCTAAGGGCATCTCCAACGCCGGCCCTTAAATTGGAGTCACTATCCGTCCGCGGACGTGTCCAAGGATACGGGAGCCGGCCATACAATGTAGTGCCTTAAATGCCCATGGCATTTCAAATGTGACTTGAACAAACAGGATAAATTTCATGCAAATCGGACGATTTTCATTTAAACAAAAGTGGACATGACATTCTTTTTTACATAAGTTATCCTAGTCTAACTCTTTGCCGACCGTGGAGACATATGTACTCCACGTCCTATTCTTCCCCAAGTCCGGCTTGTAAGAGTACGACATGGGACATGGACGTGCCCATGTCCGTCTCCCATGTCGTACTCTTCCTAGCCGGAGTCCACTGCCTGGTCAGGGACATCACCGGTGGAGGTGAGGTCCACAATGGACGTGGACATGCCAGCCTCGTGGTCGTTGCCGCCCAGCATGATCTCCATTGTTTGCAAGGTTTTGTGCGGGAGAAGCTCCCGCGTACAATTATACCATCAATGAGCATGAGTACAACATGGAGTAATATCTTTGTGATCATATCTATCCTCCGCGGACGACCTTTGTCAAGACCATCTCTGATCCAATAGCTAACCAAAAAATCTCACTTTGCTGCAAGACAAGAATGTGTTAGAAATGATGTGAAAAGGGCATTTCGAGTGCTCCAAGACCGTTTTCTAATTGTTCACGGACCTGGTAAACAATTGGATGCAGAGCATTGTGTGTTGTAATGACAACTTATGTGATCATGCAAAACATGATTGTGGATGATAAGGATAAGACAATTCACCAGGGTCTAGATTTCAACGAATGGATAAACTCCCGAAGTAGAAACTGAAGGCATTTGAACAATTTCTTCAAATGCATCATTAGATTCGCATTCGAGGAACTCCCCCCCCCCCCCCCCCCCCCCCCCCCCCCCCCCCCCCCCCCCCCCCCCCCCCCCCCCCCCCCCCCCCCCCCCCCCCCCCCCCCCCCCCCCCCCCCCCCCCCCCCCGCCCTCGTCTCAGATCCATTCCTTGGTGGTCTTCGCGCGTTGTAGACGTGTCGCATTTGAACAATTTCTTCAAATGCATCATTAGATTCGCATTCGAGGAACTCATACACATCTTCAGAATTATCAGACTGAGCATTTGTGGGTGCTTCGTGTGAACTAGAACATGTATCCGAATAAATTGAATTCAAATTTAAACCATTTTATTTCCAAAAATATGCTTGTACTGTAATATTTATATTTCAATTGTTGTTCCATTGGAATATTTATCTTTGAGTTATATATGCACTATGGTATTTTTTTTTCACTATTAGGTGTAGGAAAAGAAAAGAGGGAAGGACATTTGAGGATAGGGATGGATTGCAGTCGCTTGGTCAGGGCGTCCGTTTGATGATCCGCATTAGGCCCACGCGAATCATCAAAACGCACGCAAATGTCCATATCGTTCGGACACTTTTAGTCATCCAACGTTAATCATCAAATCGGTTCGGACCGGTCGACATTCGAAATCGCACATATCATCCCCAAATCAGGAGTGGGCTATAGGGGAGTTCGGACGGTCTGTCCGGCCCACTGTCAGTTGGACCACTTCTCCTCACAACCCATGTTCACCTGACCACTGTAGTTTCTCAAAAAAAAAAAAAAAACCTGACCTCTGTAAGTCACAACCCATAATCTGAAAATAAGGAATGTTGTTGGATGGCCTCCGCCTGACCAGTTGTCTGCAGACCGTGTTGGCGGACATTTGAGGACGCCGGTTTGGTGATCCGCTTTGGAGATACTCTATCATTTAGGAGTATTTATTTTCACTTTTTCCAGGGAAAATCTATCATTTATTGACTGGGATTTTATTTCTTTCATACGATCCTAGGTGTAGGGAGGCCTAGATACATTGTATACTTCTGTACTTCTATACTCCAACTCTGTTTCGAAATGTAAGACGTTTTTTAGGCCAAAGGTGTGGAGGTAATATAGTGTGGTAGTTTTGAAATTTGAATCCTAAGCCTGGGACGTGATATCAACCATGCATAGCGTGTCGTATCCAACAACAATAATAGGTGCGTACGTACTGTATTTCGTTTGGTCATCTCACTTGTAGCAAAACATTTCCTGGTCGGCCAGGCAACTCGGGCGGAACAACCTGTTCATACGCGATCCCATGCGCGTTTCGGCAGAACGACTCGGCCGCTCGCCGCCGATCCCCGTACCCCAGCCAAACGTTCTGCATGGTGATTCCGGTGCACGGCCGGCTCGGGCTGCAGTCGAACCGCACCGCCACCGGCGTCGCCGACGTCCCCTCGACGTTCGTGTATGACACGTTGGTGATCTTGATCCCCGATCCCTGAAACAAAGGCACACTACATTGTGTCAGCAGCATTCCCTGAAAATGCAGTGTTGTGGTCTTGAGTTGGGTAGCACGACACCTCGGTGAGGCAGCTGACGTTGCCGGGGCAGTAGTTCTGGTCGACGATGATCGGGTTCCGGACGTTCCTCATGACCACGTCCGAGAACGCGATGCCGTCGACGAGCCCGCTGTTGGCCTTGGCCCACGACTTGATCCGCAGCCCGTTGGGCGTCCCGGCGAGCGTCGCGGCCTTCACGGTGATGTTCCGCACAGCCACCTGCTCCGGCGTGTCTCCCAGGCTCCCAATACTGGCAATGGCATACCACACGGAACAGATTATTAGACACTTATCAGGAGTGGATGGACAGGGTTGGACCGCGTCACTCGCCTGATGCCGTACCCCGGGCCGCACGTGACGCCCTGAATCCAGACGTCCGACGAGCCCTCGACCATGGAGATGCAGTCGTCGCCGGTGCCGATGACAGCGTTCCGGATGGTGACGTCGCTCGACTGCTTGATGTGGATGCCGTCCGTGTTGGGGCTGTCCCCCGGCGCCGACACCACCGTGTCCATTATCTCCACGCCGGTGCTCGCCTGGACGGTGACGTGGATGCCCGCACTGTTCAGCGACGTCAGGCCTTGGATCACCACGTTCCTAGACCGGTAGATCGTCAACGACTGCGATGGAGTATCCCCAAATCATTTGGGTTCTTGCATTATCTCTCACTTGTTCTGAAAGAAGAACACGTACTGACCCTAGTGGCGGCGGGACAAGAGGAGCCGCCGCCGGCTCTCCGGCACGCCCAGTAGGCCTGCCCCCTGCCGTCGAGCGTGCCGCCTCTGACGGACACCCCGACCACGTTCTGGAACACGATCCAGAGCTGCACGCCGGCGTACGGCACGGGCGCGAGCACCGTGCCCGCGATGTTCACGGCCACCGCGCCGTTCCGGCACGGCCCGCTGAACCTCGCCCTGGACACCAAGAACTCGCCTGCCGGCACGACCACCATGGCCGGGCCCTCGCCTTGCGCCGCGCACGCCGCGGCCCACGCGCGGAGGAACGCGCCAGCGCAGTCCGTCCGGCCGTCGGCCACGGCGCCGTAGTCGACGACGCTGTAGGACGCCGCGGCGGCGAGTGACACGCACAGGTGGACGAGGAGAGCAAGGCTGGTGCGCCGTGGCGGCATCGGGCGGTAGCGTCTCGTGAGTCTGCGCTTGGCCGGAGATGCGTGTGTCCACAGAGCATTGGGCTCGTGACTTGCAACTTTGCAGGTTGTTGGTGGATTGGATTGCTGGCAGCTTGGGAGTTGTGTTAAGCAACATGGTTGATAGGTACGTGGCGTTTAGCTTCCAGCGTGCAGGACGAGTGTTTCGTGCCTTGTAGTGTTTCTGGAGTGATCACTTGTAAGATTGGGTCATGTGCACATCTTGCTACATTTGGCCATCTGTTCTTGTGCATCCAGAGCCGCCTGGTATTTGGTGGTCCTTCTCCGCGCCAGTGTCAACCATTGACGTGGAGAGCGCGGCTCATTGACGTGAAGCCTTGACATTACTCCGGCAAGGTGCCCGGAGTCTTCATCCACTCCAGACTTTACTTCGTCTACCAGGATGGCCTCGCTAGGGGTAGAGGTCGTGTCTGAAATGTTTGGGCCCTGTGTCGCTCCCGCAGGGGCGAATCGGGTGTCTCAAACCCTAGCCCACTAGCGGGGCTCCCCTCCCCTTCTCCTTTCCCCCCCCCCCCCCCCCCCCCCCCCCCCCCCCCCCCCCCCCCCCCCCCCCCCCCCCCCCCCCCCCCCCCCCCCCCCCCCCCCCCCCCCCCCCCCCCCCCCCCCCCCCCCCCCCCCCCCCCCCCCCCCCCCCCCCCCCCCCCCCCCCCCCCCCCCCCCCCCCCCCCCCCCCCCCCCCCCCCCCCCCCCCCCCCCCCCCCCCCCCCCCCCCCCCCCCCCCCCCCCCCCCCCCCCCCCCCCCCCCCCCCCCCCCCCCCCCCCCCCCCCCCCCCCCCCCCCCCCCCCCCCCCCCCCCCCCCCCCCCCCCCCCCCCCCCCCCCCCCCCCCCCCCCCCCCCCCCCCCCCCCCCCCCCCCCCCCCCCCCCCCCCCCCCCCCCCCCCCCCCCCCCCCCCCCCCCCCCCCCCCCCCCCCCCCCCCCCCCCCCCCCCCCCCCCCCCCCCCCCCCCCCCCCCCCCCCCCCCCCCCCCCCCCCCCCCCCCCCCCCCCCCCCCCCCCCCCCCCCCCCCCCCCCCCCCCCCCCCCCCCCCCCCCCCCCCCCCCCCCCCCCCCCCCCCCCCCCCCCCCCCCCCCCCCCCCCCCCCCCCCCCCCCCCCCCCCCCCCCCCCCCCCCCCCCCCCCCCCCCCCCCCCCCCCCCCCCCCCCCCCCCCCCCCCCCCCCCCCCCCCCCCCCCCCCCCCCCCCCCCCCCCCCCCCCCCCCCCCCCCCCCCCCCCCCCCCCCCCCCCCCCCCCCCCCCCCCCCCCCCCCCCCCCCCCCCCCCCCCCCCCCCCCCCCCCCCCCCCCCCCCCCCCCCCCCCCCCCCCCCCCCCCCCCCCCCCCCCCCCCCCCCCCCCCCCCCCCCCCCCCCCCCCCCCCCCCCCCCCCCCCCCCCCCCCCCCCCCCCCCCCCCCCCCCCCCCCCCCCCCCCCCCCCCCCCCCCCCCCCCCCCCCCCCCCCCCCCCCCCCCCCCCCCCCCCCCCCCCCCCCCCCCCCCCCCCCCCCCCCCCCCCCCCCCCCCCCCCCCCCCCCCCCCCCCCCCCCCCCCCCCCCCCCCCCCCCCCCCCCCCCCCCCCCCCCCCCCCCCCCCCCCCCCCCCCCCCCCCCCCCCCCCCCCCCCCCCCCCCCCCCCCCCCCCCCCCCCCCCCCCCCCCCCCCCCCCCCCCCCCCCCCCCCCCCCCCCCCCCCCCCCCCCCCCCCCCCCCCCCCCCCCCCCCCCCCCCCCCCCCCCCCCCCCCCCCCCCCCCCCCCCCCCCCCCCCCCCCCCCCCCCCCCCCCCCCCCCCCCCCCCCCCCCCCCCCCCCCCCCCCCCCCCCCCCCCCCCCCCCCCCCCCCCCCCCCCCCCCCCCCCCCCCCCCCCCCCCCCCCCCCCCCCCCCCCCCCCCCCCCCCCCCCCCCCCCCCCCCCCTTGTTTTTTTCTTGCGAAGCTTGATTTGCATAGCTGGTTGATTCCTGTGTCGTAACTGTTTTGTTTCCTTCGGCCTCTTATGTGTGTGCCGTATCCATCGATTGTTTTTGGCCTCGTGTCCCTGTGTCTGTTTGGGCCTGTTTCTTTTTGCGTTCTCTAGTAATGAGGCAGAGTGCTTTGTCCTTTTTTTTATTGTTGATTCACTCGCTTCATTTCTATCTTCTAACTCCTATTTTGACTTCTCATTGATTTGGTGTTGGCCTGCTCTATCCATAAAAGAAGGGTCTGCCGCTGGCCGCTTGCCTTCACACTTTTTTTTGTCTGTTTTGCTTTTTGTTTCTTTTTTTTTCTCTTTTTCATTTTCTGTTTTAAAGTCATGGAATTTTCTTCAGACTTGCTAAGTCACGTCTAAATGAGATATAATTCGCGTCTAAATTTTTCATAACATGATCTAGAGTTGTAATTTTCGTGTAAATTTTATGATCGTCCGTTGTGCGTGACTTTCTTTTGATGTTTGTGTGCACGTGTGGCCTGTTGGTTGCGTTACGTGTGCGTGCGGGCTGGTCTTTTTGTTTGTGCCTAGGCTTGGACTGAGCTGGTCCTTTATGTCCGTGTCTGTGTGGAGAGTACCAATTGGAAGAGTCAGGGCCAAGCATTTTTCCCAAGTATTTCCTGTTCGCCACTCTCTATACTCGCTCTCTTTTGATTTTTCCCTTGTTTGTTTTTTCTCATTTTTTTTCTTTTGGTTTTTAAACTTTTGTTTTTTCTTTTCATTTTTTATCATAAAATTTATGATTTTTGAATTTCATAAGTATATTTTAAAATGACTCGTCCTACGGGCTGCAACTTTTCTCACTCTATGTTGTGGGTGCGGTTCCGTTTTTTATAGAGTAACATGACTCATTGCTCTCTCTATTTGTTCATTTGAGCTACGAGTTCAGTTTCATCTCAGTTGCAAGCCCACTCTTGACTTGCAACTCAACATGTGTTATTTTTATCCCGGTTGCAGATCCACCCTTGACTCGCAACTGGGCCCATAATTTGTTTTATCCTAGTTGAAAGTCGACTCTTGACTTGCAACTGGGCTCATAGTTCGTAGTTGTCCTTGTTATAAGTCCACCATCCATTCCTAAATGGGCTTGCAGTTGTCCGAGTTGCAAGTCCACCCTCGGCTCACAACTGGATCTTGTGTTTTGTTTTCCATGTCGGTTCCAAGACCATCCTTGACTCATAAGTGGGCCTATTGTTTGTTTCATCCTAGTTGCAAGTCGGTACTTGACTCGCAACTAGGCTCGTAGCTTTGTAGTGTCTCGGTTGCAAGTCCTCCCACGCGACTCGCAACTCATATCGTAGTTTTGTGTAGTTGTCCTGGTTACAAGTCCCATCTCGACTCGCAACTCGTATCGTAGTTTTGTGTAGTTGTCCCAGTTGCAAGTCCACCATTGACTCGCAACTCGCCTTATGTTTAGTTTTTCATCCTGGTTGCAGGTCCACCGCTGACTCGCAACTGGGCCTGTAGTTTGTTTCATCCCGGTTGCAAGTCAACCCTTGACTCGCAACTGGGCTCATTGTTTTGTAGTTGTCTTAATTGCAAGTCAATCCTCAACTCGCAACTGGGATCATAGTTTTTTGTTGTCCTAGTTGCTAGTCCACCCTCGACTCGCAACTTGGCCCATAGTCTGTTATTGTCCTAGTTGCAAGTCCACCCTCGACTCACAACTGGGATGTATTTTGTTTTTCATCTCAGTTGCAAGTCCACCCCCAACTCGCAACTCATATCATAGTTTTACATACTTGTTTTAGTTACAAGTCCACCCCTCGACTCACAAGTAGGCATGTAGTTTGTTTTATCTGAGTTGCAAGCCCACCATTGACTCGCAACTAGGCCTGTGTTTTGTCTTTCATCTCATTTTGCAAGTCGACCATTGAATCGCAATTGGGAATATAGTTTGTTTCATCCCAGTTGCAAGCTGACCCTTGACTCAAAACTGGACTTGTAGTTTCGTAGTTGTCCTAGTTGCAAGTCCACATTCGACTCGCAATTGGACTCATAGTTCTCCCAGTTGCAAGCCCACCCTCGACTCACAACTAGGCATCTGTTTTGTTTTTCATCCTAGTTGCAATTCCACACTTGACTCGCACCTGGGACCTTAGTTGTGTTCATTCAAGTTGCAAGTCGACCCTTGACTCGCAACTAGGCCATTTTTTGGTAGTTGTCTTAATTGCAAGTCCATCCTTGACTTGTAACTAGGATCATAGTGTAACATCCCCAGATGTTAACCCTGTCATCAAGCTAATTAATATGCCATGTCATTATATTTCACTAAGTCAAAATGCCATTTGTCCAAAATAAAACCCAAATTCAACATTCAAAATGCAAGTCAAATAATTATTTCATCAAACATCAAAACTAAAATGTTCATAGTGTTGCAAATAATCCCAAGGCAATTATAAAATTGGAACCAACTTTACCAAAATTCCCAAAATGCCCCTGGAGTTTATTCTTGAGGTCCAGCAGCATTAAATTTTGGTCTTTCCTTTTTCTAAAAATGCCTAAACATTTCCAAGTGCCCTGAAACTTTTTGTGCCAGCCCATAATATTGCCCTATATTTATGTGACAGGTTTCAATAAAAACAAAATTTATTTGCTAACTAAAATAAACGCAAACAGCAGCAGTTGAATTCCCAGAAAAGGAAAAGGGATAAAACCTCATGTGTGCCCACGGCCCGTTTGCTACAGTACCCTGGCCACCACAGCCCAGCCCACCTCGCAGCTCATCCCCTTCCCCCCGCGTTGTCGCTCGCGCGCGCCGACACGGCGACAGCCACCGCGCGTCGCCCATCCGGCGGCGACCCGAAAGGATAAGGACCCCCGCCCTCGGCCCCTCTCTCTCCCGACGAACCCTAGCTCTACTCCCTCCTTCCCTTCCCTTCCCTCGCGCCCCCTTTCTCCTTTTTCCCCTCCCGAACGCAGGCGCCGCCGCCGCTGCTTGCCCACATGGCCACCGGCCACCGCACGACCTGCCGCAGTGTCGGGGAGCACCGCCGCCGTCCTCCTCGTCATCTGCAAGGTCCTGCCCGAGCCCGGACGCCCTCGAGTCGTCGCCCATGACCTTCTTCCCCGACGGCTCGCCGCCGCTGCTCGACGCCGATGCGCGCTGCCCCGACTAGCCCCGGCTTCCCCGAGCTCTTCTCCGGCATCCACTGTGAGCCCCGGCCCGCCTCGACCTCTCCCCTCTCTCCCCGAGCCCCTTATGCGTTGATCCACCGAAGGCCGCCGCCTCGGCTCGATGCTCCGGCCACTTCCGGCCGTCCCCACGTCGAGCTGCTTGCATCGTTGCACGCGCCTTGTCGCGCTGGTCTCTGGGTGGCCGTGGAGGACCAAATGGTCGCCGGAGTCGACCGGAAGGTCGTCGCCGGCGTGCCCTGCCTCACCGTCGCTAGCGCGCCGGAGTGCACCCAGTATTTCTAGTTACTGTTTTAATTCAAAATAAATAAATCCAGAAATTGCAGAGAATACTAAATCTTTAGAAATTCGTAGAAAATAAATCGTAGCCTGGATCGAAAAACTTTCTACATGAAAGTTGATCAAAACGACGAGACGAAGCTGGCCATGCCGCCTGTTTCCGTGACAGGACCCCCTACGAAAGAGAACCCGTAACTCTTAGCCTGATTCCGGTATGTGAATAGTGCATATTCACCGGAAAATAAATCCCACGTTAATCCTAAAATAACTAAAATGACCTAGATGCATCTTTAGGCAACCCTGCACTGCATCCTAGGCATGGCATGCTTGTGTTGCATCGTTTGCTGTCTATTTAATTGTTTCTTCCCTCTCTTCTCTCTCGGTAGACCCCGACGTCGACGTAGCTCCCGAGGCCGACGCCGCTCAGGAGCCCGACGACACTGTTGACGACCTTGCCCTTGCTGCCGAGCAACCAGGCAAGCACCCCCTTTTTGAGCATATCGATATCGCCTATTCTGTTCTCTCTTATGCTTGCATTAGAATCTGCTGCTGTTACTGTATCCTATATCTGCTGCATAGCCTGTTTATTGTAACCTGCTATTGTTACCTACCTGCTTACCCTAAACTGTTTCGCATAGGTTGGGTAGAGACCATCAGAGACCCCACTTATCCCGACTGCCCCGCTGGATTATCAGAAGACCCGATCAACGGGATTGAATACCAGGCCCCGGCACCACACATCACTTCCCCTTAGTTGCTCGACACTACTAGGTTACTATCGAGTGTCGAGGGTGATGCCTCGTCAGCACTTCTGATGATAACCTTGTAGGTTAGTTAATCAGATGTGGTCAGTGAGGGTGATTCCTCCTACACCATCCCCGATAACGATGCTGTCGTGCAACTCCTCAAGTGTGGACCTCGAGGGTGATTCCTCCTTCGTTCACCTTGACGATATCATCAGGTGGAATTCCATCGAGGGTGATTCCTCAGGGTTCCCCCTTGGTGATAAAAAACACGGTTACAATTGTTACTATGACTTTACACTAAACCATGTTACTAAAGACGGGTCGGCCCTGAGGGGTACCTGCGCGAGCTTAATTGCGAGAGATGTGGAGTCGGGTGGACCTGGATGATGCCCGAGAGTTGAACACGAGGCGTGGCCGGGCATTCTTAGCCCTTGCCGCAAGTCCTCGAGACGGGGCGACGGGATCACATCGATCGTGAGTCTCTGCTCGTTACCACGCGCTCCCAATCCACTAACGGTTTGGATATTTGATCCGAGGGGCCTCTGGCCTGATAGCACTAACCATCACGTGGGCATAGTATGGGCGTTCTGCATCGTATACATCAGCCAAAGCTTAATAGACGTCAGCGACTGAGCGGCGCACGCTGGATTGGACTGGTTAAGCCCGCGCTTGTATTAAGAGGGCTAGGTCTGCTTTCAGCCGCCTGACGCAACGCGCAGGAGTTCCCGGGGCGATGGCCCAAGACCCTTGGGGCATAGGTTTTGTCCGGCGTGCTGACCTCTCTATTATGCCTAGGTCGGGTTGCAGCGTATCGTTTAGCCGAGGCCGGGCATGACCCAGTAAAGTGTGCCCGGCCGGAGTTAAGCGAGCGTGGTGGGTAAGTTGGTGCACCCCTGTAGGGAAGAACTAATCTATCGATAGCCTCTCCTACGGTAACGGACACTCGGAGTTGTATCCCGATCGGTACAACTAGAACTGGACACTTGAGATGATAACTGGATAGTATGGCTCTGAGATTGCTTTCTCGCAGGGAGTCGAGGAAGGATCTCTGGGCGAGGATGATGACACTACTACTACTTTGTATTATGCTAATCTGCACTCTTCAAATGCTGCAAGATCGATGAAGAGGCTGAAGATGCTAGCCTTCGATAGGACTAGGCTTTCCTCTCTATTCTGGCATTTCTGCAGCCCAGTCCACAAATACAGCCTCCCTTTGAAAATGTTGCATATGTAGTGTAGATCCTTGCTTGCTGAGTACTTCGGATGAGTACTCACGGTTGCTTTGCTTTCTTTTTCTCCCCATATCTGTTTATCGCAAACAGATGACGGAGCCCCTGAGTCAGCTGCCCCCGCCGACGGCTACTACTACTACCCTCCTGGCGAGTACTACTACGAGGAGCCGTCCGACGACCAGGAGTAGGTTCGGAGGGTCCTAGGCAGGAGGCCTATGCCTTTCGATTGTAGTATCTTATTTTACCCCGCCTTCTTAAAGACCTATATGTAACTCTGTTATATCTATACCCAGATATCTGATGCTTCCGCTGACACTTGTATGCCATCGAGCTATGTATTCGAGCCCTCGAGGCCCTGGCTTGTAATATAAAGCTTGTATGACTTTATTTATGTTTTAGAGTTGTGTTGTGATATCTTCAAGTGAGTCCTTAGGCTTGATCGTGTGCATTTGCGTGTATGGTTAGTGCGCGATTAAGCCGGGGGCGTCACAGGTTGGTATCAGAGCCGACTGCCTGTAGGAATCCCCCTTTTCAACTCCTTGGCCGAAGTTGAGTCTAGTGGTAAAAAACTGTTTTACTAACTTGGCTGTGTGGCTTACGGGCCCACGTCGCCAAATGAGTGGTATTAGGATCATTTATTCCTCGTCTTTACTCTGGGACTCTGATCTCTCTTCTATTCGGGTTAAAGATTTTACTAACTCTGACATTAGGTTCTCGTAACCACTTTCTCCCGGAGAGCCCCTTCACTACAGATGATCGTCTACTTCATCAGAAGATGCTGAAGATACTCCTCGACGTTAACCGAGACCCTATGCCACTGCTTTGCAGTTCCTGACCACCGACAAACATAACTAACCATCCTTGTCGTTTGTATCTTCATTCCTAGTCACTCCCTTATGTGCGAGATACCCCGTAATACTCCTCGTTAATCCGGGAAATCTTTGAGCCTACTGCCGTGCAGCTTCTTTCGCACTGCAGATAATTCCTCACACTTATCGGGGATTCGTTCATCCCCAGTTGTTCATATGTCTCACAAAATTCTTTGAAGTGCAATTCGATCACCCGAAGATCCTCTGCAACCTAGTGCTCCCGAAAGTCTTGTCTGTCTGCATTATGGTTAAATCCATATGTCTCGCAATATTCATTAACATTCTTTGTCATTGTCGTTCCGAATCAATTGATTCAATATGAATGAGAATAGTCCCTATCATCCGTCGATTCTTGGAAATTTTCCTTCCGGCTTAGTCACCATTCCGGACATGAGCTGGTTCTCGGCCAATCAAGCATTGATTGATTGTCCAACTAAGCATCCCAGGTGAACTAATTGTCACTCCTGGCTTTGGAAATCGTGAACCCTCTGAATTTTAGACTTGGGTTGTTCAAGTGCTTCCTTAATTCGATGTGCTTGCCCCCATCCTTTCTCGGAGGACTCTCAGGTGGAACCAGTTGTTAAAACCTTACCCTGTTAGTTCTCACGGATCACTTGATTCCTTTTGTGGATAGTTATCCGACTGATTCCTTTCTATTCTAAGAACCTTATTGGTTCCTTCCCCGTTGACATTGCCTTTGGCACTGAAGCATTCTCTACTTCTTGCCGACTATATATCCGCCCAGCTTGCATGGCATGGAGAGGTAGTGCATTCCTTCTCCTTATTGACTTGGGACTGACTACTGACCAGGACATGTCCCATAACCATGGGTGGAGATCTCTGCAAGACAGAACGCTAATGTTGTCCATCTAGTTCTATTCAACCTACTCGACTTTTGATCAGAGCTTTTGCTTCTAATCCTTCGTTTCTGAACCATAACTCCTTTGTACTTAAACGTCGGATTGTTTCGATGTTTCTATAATCTTATGCCGACACATCCTTCTTCTTCTGGTTGAGTACCGCTACTCACGTCAGATTCTATGTCGTCTACCTGATCTTTTGTTAGATTAATATCCGACAGTATCCTTCATATTCAAACATCTTATGAGCTCTTCCCTTGGTACTTAATACCTCCGGTAAATTGTTTCATCTGCTTTGACTTCGATACTCTGCTTTCGAACTCACATCCCTTGCTTTGGTTGATGGTTGTATGGATTCGTAAAATTGTCCCGATGGGTTGTATCTATGCTTCTATGATCTGCGAGAACCCAGAAACTTCTACGGGTCACTCAGTACTGGTGTTACGCCAGATGAATTTTCAACATTTCAACTTCATCTAAAGCGAGAAGTGAATGAAGGGTTATGCATTGAAGAAGTGGGAGTCGACCTTGAACCTTTGCGTTCATGCCCTTGGACCCGATGCAGAACTTATCATGGAAGCTTCTCTTAAAGGTTCATCTGTACCTGTGAGTTGATCCTTTGTGATCGTGGCTCCGATCATACTTTTCCTTGATTCTATTTCCCGGACAAGTTAAGGCACTTGTCTTTTGCAAACCAGTATGCTCACCCAACCTCTATCCTGATCTACCATCGATTATTACCCTCTGGTATCTCAAGAATATCGCAGGAACTACATAACTTCTTATGAGTTCTTCATTGAACTACTATTGATCACCAATTCCAATATCCCCGGGTTCTGAGTGGTTGGTCACTCGAGAACACCGGTAAGTGAATCGATTCCGCACTCCGATTCGATAACTCTAAGTAATTTTTGTTGCTTACGAGTTTAATAATCCTTCCAATCATTCCTAGCCTGATCGGCTATATCCCTATCGTGCTAAATTTTAACTGTGCTACCTGGTCCTTCTTTCCCGAGCACAACTTCCGACGATGAGCTAAGCTTACGACGATCTTCCTCATCTTATCATTCCACCCTGAACAACAAGCTTGATTTTGAGCTTGTGTCGTATCCATGGTTCCAATAGCTTTTCGCTTCGGCATTCCTTTTGCTTGATGTCATCGCTGACCGATTACATCTTCTTGTAACCTCTCGACAAATATGTCGTGATCATCATTAACATTCCGAGCCTTCCAGGATATCAAATAAATTCATGGCTAAAAATACCATCCCTGCCCCTCGATGATTTGTGATATCATCGATGACATCTTGACTTTCTGCCAACACAGACCCGGTTGTGCTTGGATATTCCTTACGTTCTGTGATAATCTTGGAATTGATTCCCGGTATCTCTTGAGATCTTCGAACCCAATCTTTACTTGACACCATATCATTGCTGCCACGAAGCATGACTGTGGAATTTTGAATATCAACAAGAACGTTGGCAGTGCAATGCCACATGCTTCTTGATCTATTTTCCAAACACCGTTGAATGGATAACATCATGATTTTCCTCGCCCTGTTATACTAATGATTTTGTACTTCCTGTTCTGTCAGGCATATCATGCTCTGCTTTCCCTGGGAAGGAGATACTCCTAACCCAGGTATATAGACACATTATCCTTTCCAAAGGTCTGATTAATTTTGGTAATCACATTTTCCTTTCCATTGTTTTGTTTAACCTTTCCTGTAATCTAATTTATCTGAGCAGAGATAATTCCCTACTTAGGTAAACACCTCGAGATACAACTCCGTCAGTATGACCCTGTTACTAATGTTGATGACATTCCGGTAACCACCGATGGACGAGAACTTTGCCTATTGGTCCGCCTCATTCAACGAGCAGGAAAATGGTTCTCTTCGTCCCTCGCCCTTGGTACCGACGTAGCCGCCGACATAACTGACAGGTTATCCTCTGACATACCTTGTTGTCGTGACCGTTAAGTTGCCACCGTTCTCCCTACTTTTGATCGACACCCCTCCACAGTTCCACATGATCGGAACCTGACTCTCCTATACAACCTTGATTCTGAAATATTCTTTGCATATGACTTTGTGTGTTATCACGAGTTACCCTCCAAGAGATGATCTATTCCCGGTGCTTTGAACCCCCTTTTCACACTCTGTTCAGGTATCGAACGTTAGTCCATTCGTTTGAAACTTCCTATTGTACCTTCATACTTTGCTCTCAATGTTTTCTTAAGTTTCAACTCAAGAGATACTTCCACCACATTCACTAAATTATCTGCCAGATAATCGACCCTGCAAAGGTCAGTTCTCCTGAAGTTACCCTTTTCTTCCCCACTTAAATCTCGGGACGAGATTTCTTGTAGTGGAGGAGATTTGTAACATCCCCAGATGTTAACCCTGTCATCAAGCTAATTAATATGCCATGTCATTATATTTCACTAAGTCAAAATGCCATTTGTCCAAAATAAAACCCAAATTCCCCCCCCCCCCCCCCCCCCCCCCCCCCCCCCCCCCCCCCCCCCCCCCCCCCCCCCCCCCCCCCCCCCCCCCCCCCCCCCCCCCCCCCCCCCCCCCCCCCCCCCCCCCCCCCCCCCCCCCCCCCCCCCCCCCCCCCCCCCCCCCCCCCCCCCCCCCCCCCCCCCCCCCCCCCCCCCCCCCCCCCCCCCCCCCCCCCCCCCCCCCCCCCCCCCCCCCCCCCCCCCCCCCCCCCCCCCCCCCCCCCCCCCCCCCCCCCCCCCCCCCCCCCCCCCCCCCCCCCCCCCCCCCCCCCCCCCCCCCCCCCCCCCCCCCCCCCCCCCCCCCCCCCCCCCCCCCCCCCCCCCCCCCCCCCCCCCCCCCCCCCCCCCCCCCCCCCCCCCCCCCCCCCCCCCCCCCCCCCCCCCCCCCCCCCCCCCCCCCCCCCCCCCCCCCCCCCCCCCCCCCCCCCCCCCCCCCCCCCCCCCCCCCCCCCCCCCCCCCCCCCCCCCCCCCCCCCCCCCCCCCCCCCCCCCCCCCCCCCCCCCCCCCCCCCCCCCCCCCCCCCCCCCCCCCCCCCCCCCCCCCCCCCCCCCCCCCCCCCCCCCCCCCCCCCCCCCCCCCCCCCCCCCCCCCCCCCCCCCCCCCCCCCCCCCCCCCCCCCCCCCCCCCCCCCCCCCCCCCCCCCCCCCCCCCCCCCCCCCCCCCCCCCCCCCCCCCCCCCCCCCCCCCCCCCCCCCCCCCCCCCCCCCCCCCCCCCCCCCCCCCCCCCCCCCCCCCCCCCCCCCCCCCCCCCCCCCCCCCCCCCCCCCCCCCCCCCCCCCCCCCCCCCCCCCCCCCCCCCCCCCCCCCCCCCCCCCCCCCCCCCCCCCCCCCCCCCCCCCCCCCCCCCCCCCCCCCCCCCCCCCCCCCCCCCCCCCCCCCCCCCCCCCCCCCCCCCCCCCCCCCCCCCCCCCCCCCCCCCCCCCCCCCCCCCCCCCCCCCCCCCCCCCCCCCCCCCCCCCCCCCCCCCCCCCCCCCCCCCCCCCCCCCCCCCCCCCCCCCCCCCCCCCCCCCCCCCCCCCCCCCCCCCCCCCCCCCCCCCCCCCCCCCCCCCCCCCCCCCCCCCCCCCCCCCCCCCCCCCCCCCCCCCCCCCCCCCCCCCCCCCCCCCCCCCCCCCCCCCCCCCCCCCCCCCCCCCCCCCCCCCCCCCCCCCCCCCCCCCCCCCCCCCCCCCCCCCCCCCCCCCCCCCCCCCCCCCCCCCCCCCCCCCCCCCCCCCCCCCCCCCCCCCCCCCCCCCCCCCCCCCCCCCCCCCCCCCCCCCCCCCCCCCCCCCCCCCCCCCCCCCCCCCCCCCCCCCCCCCCCCCCCCCCCCCCCCCCCCCCCCCCCCCCCCCCCCCCCCCCCCCCCCCCCCCCCCCCCCCCCCCCCCCCCCCCCCCCCCCCCCCCCCCCCCCCCCCCCCCCCCCCCCCCCCCCCCCCCCCCCCCCCCCCCCCCCCCCCCCCCCCCCCCCCCCCCCCCCCCCCCCCCCCCCCCCCCCCCCCCCCCCCCCCCCCCCCCCCCCCCCCCCCCCCCCCCCCCCCCCCCCCCCCCCCCCCCCCCCCCCCCCCCCCCCCCCCCCCCCCCCCCCCCCCCCCCCCCCCCCCCCCCCCCCCCCCCCCCCCCCCCCCCCCCCCCCCCCCCCCCCCCCCCCCCCCCCCCCCCCCCCCCCCCCCCCCCCCCCCCCCCCCCCCCCCCCCCCCCCCCCCCCCCCCCCCCCCCCCCCCCCCCCCCCCCCCCCCCCCCCCCCCCCCCCCCCCCCCCCCCCCCCCCCCCCCCCCCCCCCCCCCCCCCCCCCCCCCCCCCCCCCCCCCCCCCCCCCCCCCCCCCCCCCCCCCCCCCCCCCCCCCCCCCCCCCCCCCCCCCCCCCCCCCCCCCCCCCCCCCCCCCCCCCCCCCCCCCCCCCCCCCCCCCCCCCCCCCCCCCCCCCCCCCCCCCCCCCCCCCCCCCCCCCCCCCCCCCCCCCCCCCCCCCCCCCCCCCCCCCCCCCCCCCCCCCCCCCCCCCCCCCCCCCCCCCCCCCCCCCCCCCCCCCCCCCCTCCGAGGGGCCTCTGGCCTGATAGCACTAACCATCACGTGGGCATAGTATGGGCGTTCTGCGTCGTATACATCAGCCAAAGCTTAATAGACGTCAGCGACTGAGCGGCGCGCGCTGGATTGGACTGGTTAAGCCCGCGCTTGTATTAAGGGGGCTAGGTCTGCTTTCAGCCGCCTGACGCAACGCGCGGGATTTCCCGGGGCGATGGCCCAAGACCCCTGGGGGCATAGGTTTAGTCCGGCGTGCTGACCTCTCTATTAAGCCTAGGTCGGGTTGCGGCGTATCGTTTGGCCGAGGCCGGGCATGACCCAGTAAAGTGTGTCTGGCCGGAGTTAAGCGAGTGTGGTGGGTAAGTTGGTGCACCCCTGCAGGGAAGAACTAATCTATTGATAGCCTGTCCTACGGTAACGGACACTCGGAGTTGTATCCCGATCGGTACAACTTGAACTGGACACTTGAGATGATAACTGGATAGTATGGCTCTAAGATTGCTTTCTCGCAGGGAGTCGAGGAAGGATCTCTGGGCGAGGATGATGACACTACTACTACTTTATATTATGCTAATCTGCACTCTTCTAATGTTGCAAGACCGATGAAGAGGCTGAAGATGCTAGCCTTCGATAGGACTAGGCTTTCCCCTCTATTCTGGTATTTCTGCAGCCCAGTCCATATATACAGCATTTCTTTGAAAATGTTGCATATGTAGTGTAGATCCTTGCTTGCTGAGTACTTCGGATGAGTACTCACGGTTTCTTTGCTTTCTTTTTCTCCCCATATCTGTTTGTCGCAAACAGATGACGGAGCCCCTGAGTCAGCTGCCCCCGTAGACGGCTACTACTACTACCCTCCTAGCGAGTACTACTACGAGGAGCCGTCTGACGACCAGGAGTAGGTTCGGAGGGTCCTAGGCAGGAGGCATATGCCTTTCGATCATAGTATCTTATTTTACCCCGCCTTCTTAAAGATCTATCTGTAACTCTGTTATATATGTACCCAGATATCTGATGCTTCCGCTGACACTTGTATGCCATCGAGCTATGTATTCGAGCCCTCGAGGCCCTAGCTTGTAATATAAAGCTTGTATGCCTTTATTTATGTTTTAGAGTTGTGTTGTGATATCTTCAAGTGAGTCCTTAGGCTTGATCGTGTGCATTTGCGTGTATGGTTAGTGCACGATTAAGCCGGGGGCATCACACATAGTTTGTTGTTGTCCCAATTGCAAGTCCACCCTCGACTCGCAACTGGACGCATATTTTGTTGTTCTCCCAGTTGCAAGTCCACCCTCGACTCGCAACTAGGATGTGTTTTGTTTTTCATCTCAATTGCTAGTCAACCCAGAACTCGCAATTCGTATAGTTTGTTATACTTGTCTCAGTTACAAGTCCACCCTCGACTCGCAATTAGCCTCGTGGTGTTTTTTATCCCAGTTGCAAGCCCACCATTGACTTGCAACTGGGCCTATGTTTTTGTCTTTCATCCTAGTTGCAACTCCATCCTTGACTCGCAACTGGGACCGTGGTTAGTTTTATCTCAGTTGCAACTTCACCCTTGACTCGCAATTGGCCTCATGGTTTGTAGTTGTCCCAGATGTATGTCCATCCTCAACTCGCAACTCATATTGTAGTTGTCCCAGTTGCAAGCCCATCCTTTGTCACACAACTAGGCTTGTGCTTTTTTCTCGACACACAACTTGCCCCGACCCCTAGTTCCATGTCCAACCCCAATATGTAAACCCAGTTGCATGTCGAAGCCAAACATGCAACTCATGCCCGACAGAGTTGCATGTCCACTCTCACTACGCAACTCGTTCCCAACCTAGTACCCCTATATAGTTGTATTTTTTTTTGCAAATACATGTTCACTTTTGTAACACACACTGTATAATTTTTTTTCTATATACGGGGAACATTTTTTTACCACACATTACATTTTTTTAAAATACATGATGAATATTTTTTCGAATACAAGCCCGAGCATTTTTTGTAATACATGCTAAACATTTTTCGATTTCCCACTAATCATTTTTCTAAATGGTATGAAACTTTTTTTTAAAAATTATGCGAACATTTTATTTACATTGCATAAATTTTTTCTGGAAAAGGACATGTCTTGTTTAAATACGTGAAGTTTCTTTTCAAAAATTATCACGAACATTTACTTGCATGTTACGATTTTGGTCCATTGTATAATTTTTTTTTTTGAAACATCACAAAACATTATTTTGAAATTTATGAACATTTTTAAATGGTGCAAACTAATTTTTTATTGAAATTTTATTATTAAAATAAAAATAGAATAAATATATTCGTGTTTTTCAGAAAAGGTTTGGAATTTTCATAAGTGACCACACTCTAAAAGCTGTTCGGGGATTTTTGAAAATTGTTCATGTTTTCAAAATTTGTTCAAGAAGAAATTGTTCGGAATACCAAATTTTGTTCTTATGTTTAAAAAATCAAAATTATAAAGCTTTATTCACATTTGAAAAATAATTTTCGAAATTTTAAAGTTGTTTGTTTTTTAAACATTCGACATTTAGAAAAACCACTATATGTAAAAAAAGGTTTATTCAAACATGCCTTCTAATCTGGATGCTGTGCTCTGTTCTTAAACATTCCGTTTCCTAAATGTGAACAGAAGCTTTCGGCTGGACTGGCAAGAACTCTTGTTCCCCATGATGATGTACAGAGTTCAATTCCTGTACTGTGTCAATTACATTGTGTTTTTTTTTTTGCGCTCTAGTCAGAAAAAAACAAACTTATTATCTCACATCTAGATGTTATATAGACAAACCCTGTCAAGAAGGCAGCTCTTGGGGGGATCGGCGCCGGCGTCGACGTCGGGCGGAGTCAGCGAACCCAGCGAAATCCCCGCCGCAGGAGCATGATGCGCATCCATCCTAGCTAGCTTCGTGTGGACTGGACTGGATTGGATTGGAATTTCTCTCGCATGGATCGATCTTGACGATCGCCAGCCAGATCGGTTGGGGTTTTGAACCGTACATGCATGCACGTGACTTGGCTAGCGCACGTAACGGAAGGAATGTATGGATAAACGGATATTCCTTTTTCTTCCAAGTGAACAATCAGACCAGGTTCGAACCGTACCAACGTTTTTTTAAGTATTTCCGTGCCGACGTTTTTTTAGGTATTTGAAAAAGAGTATTATTTTTTCTAGAAATCACAGATTTAACAATTTAGGATGTTACAAATGTCACAGTTTTACAAACTGTTGTATTCACAATACCGTATTTTTTTAGTATTTGAGAAAGAGCTCTTCACCTCTTTTTTTTTATAGAAGCAAGAAAAAGTGTGGGGGTTTAAAAATTGGAGTATTCATTGTCTAAGATTGAAATGCCAAGGCTGCATTTGGCAGCTAAGTATTTCTAGAATTTTTGAAGAATATACCATGTTTTTTCTTCTTCTGAAATAACAGTTTTAAAACCTTTTATGCATTAGGTATCAATAAATACCACATCCTAATAAAACGTAATATCACCAATACTGCAGTGTTTTCGCAGTATCTTAAAAAGAGGTATTGACCTCTTTCTTATAAACCAAACTAGTTTTGGTAGACGAAACTATTCATTGCCGAAACTGAATATTGAGGTTCTACATTACCACAGTTTTACATATACATTGCACCCAAACTAACCATGATGTTTTAGATACTAAGGTTTTGAAAAGACTTTGGCTAAATTAAGCATAATTGATTTTTTGACGACACTCACCCGGGCTGCATTCATTTATTTCAACGGATCTGCTAATTCAATTAGTTAAATATAACAATCAAGTTATGTGATAATGTGCATCCCTTATTTCATCATTGGAAGCCATTTTGGTCATTACAGAACAACAGATAGACATATTGTAGGCTAGAGTAGGGATTGTTTGATATTACTAGCAAGTTGAGGTGGCTTTCGGCAAAACTGTTTTCCCAAGCTTGGGAATAGAGATTTGGAGTTTTTCTATTCTCGATTGAGTTTCTAGAGTAGGGAGAGAAGCAAGGCCTTTTGATCTACAAATACATCCAAATTTGGGTGTTAAAATTGAAGATTTGGAGCCTCTGCCTTGCACTTGATTCATCGCTACAGTGGAGGGTTACTCGCCATCTATCCTTTGATTTGGCGTTTCTTTTGTCATATTGGTTGCTTTTCAAGTGCTTGCTTGCTATTCGGACCTGTTGCTCAAGTATAGTTTGATTGGGTTGATATTGGAGGCAATGACATACATCAATTTTTTGATACATTGACGCTTATGTTGGGGTATTGATGTTGTTATGAGCTGCTCTCTCGTGTATACTGTGATGGTGAACATTATATAGCTTGGTGTTTGTGGATTTTATTATATGGTTCAGATTTCTGCATGCACACAAGGTATTTGGGAAAATGCATTAGAAGAACTTGCTCGCTATTTCAGCCCCTTCCGCCACCCCTCTACGCTCACAAATTATAACCATATGATTTTACACGAAGATACTCAAAAAACAAGCATATAATATTCAAAATAAAATCCACAAGAACAACCACGTAAAATTGATGTCGTTAATTGTGGTTTAACTATTTCTCAATCAATCGAGAATGAGCAAATCCGCTAAAATTACTAAGTTCTACTTTGGGCTACATGTAAGGATCGCTTTGAGATACACCAAGCAATGATTACTTGGATTTGGTAGCATTACCCCCCTCCAAAAAAAAAAAACTTGGATTTGGTAGCGCTTGGCAAACTCCCGCAACTGTGCAAGGTGTTAGTAGTAGTTCACGAACCAATCAAGCATGAGAAGTATTTATACAGAAACCAATGAATCAAGGAGACGCGCACGCTTCTCCGGCCGGACGGCGAACTCCGACGGCTTGATCGTCAGAAGCAGCTCGGCGGTGTGACCACTCCGGACACGGACCCGCCGGCGTTTCGGCACCTGGCCTGCGCCGGCCGCTTGTGCCGGTACGTCAACCTGATGTTCTTGAGCCTGATCCCGCTGCAGGGGTTGGTGTCGCTGCAGTCGAACTTCACCGCCACGGGCGTCTTCGACGTGCCCTCGATGTCCTCGTACGACACGTCGCTGATCTGCACCCCCGAGCTCTGCATGCACAGACAACAACAGACTACAGAGTTCGTGATACAGTCGAAGTCGATGGCTTCACGTGTAGGGAACTTGAGATGAAGATGCTCCGCAATGGCGGCACCTCTTACGTACCTTGCCCGGGCATTCGACTTTGCGGCTGCGGGGGCAGTAGTTCTGGTCCACGAGGATAGGGTTCGCCACGCGCTGCATCGTGACCTGCGAGAAGGAGACGCCCGCGACGGAGCCGGGGTTGGGCATCCCCCACGTCTTGATTCGTAGGCCGTTCGTCGTGCCCGTCAGCACCGCCCTCTCCACCGTCACGTTCCTCACCCCCTCCTCGCCGGCCTGCCCTCCCATGCTCCCGATGCTGCCACGATCCATCCAACGCAAACACAAAACCAATGCTATCAAACGCTGTGCAAATGAAATCACAAGCAAACACAATAATGAATGATGAACTGGCAACTGAAGGTGGTACCTGATGCCATGGCCCGGGCCGCACTTGATGTCCCTGATGAGCACGTCGGAGGTGCCGGGGCCCAGGGAGATGCAGTCGTCGCCGGTCCCGATCGTGGTGTTGAGGATGCTCACATGGCGGGAGAGCTGGGCGTGGATGCCGTCGGTGTTGGGGCTGTTGGCCGGAGCGACCATCCTGACGCCCTGAACCGTCACGCCGGTGGAGTCGAAGATGGCCATGTGAACGTTCTTGCTGTCGAGCAGCGTTATCTGCTTCACGCTCACGCCCTTGGACTGGCTAATGTCCAGCGTCTGCAAGTGCACGTACGTAAGGCGTCCGTCACAAGGAAACAACCCAATCGCATTGCAAAGAAATAAACAAGAAAACTTCATGTCATCACTCACCGTGGGGCCCTGCCCAGTGCACCTGCCGGCCTTCTTGCACGCCCAGTACTCCTGCCCCTGCCCGTCCAACGTCCCGCCGCGGATCGCCACGCCGTCGGCGTGGTGGAACATGATCCACGCCCTACTGTCCACGGCCGGCGGCGCGAAGACGGTGCCATTGTCGTCGATGGCCACGACCACGCCGGCGCTTCGACAGGGGCCCTTGAAGTAGGCCTGGCTGAGCAGGAACCTGACCGCCGGCACGCGCAGCACCAGCCGGGAACCGGAGCGCCCGGTGTCGTTGCACGCCGCACCCCACGCGGCCAGGAACGCCCCTGCCGAGTCCGCCCCGCCGTCGGGCCTCGCGCCGTAGTCCACCACATTGTACTCCGCCGCCTTCGCCGTCAATGCCATCCATGCCGTCAACGGGACCAGCAGTAGCGAGAGGCTATGGACGCTCATCCTCCGGGCCTTTTGTTTCCGGTGACCGACGGACGCTATCTCCTGAGTTTATGATGGTGATGTTGATTCGATATGAGGCTATCTTCGTGAGTTTATGATGATGATGATGATTAGTAATGTAACCCTGGTTTTGCGGCATTAATACGCCGAAGAAAAAGCTATTCGTACGTAAAGGTTTAGCGAAAACTTTACGTAATGACTCGGACCCGGCAACGCTGAGTCGTGCGTGGCTGCTGACGAGCAACCTGAGATTTTCCCGGGAGAGAACGTGGGCTCGTGGGATTCTTTGTGCGTTCCTTGTTTCCTTGTACTATCAAACTTGGCGCCGCCGGCCGTACGTCGTACCTGAATTGATCTCCATGCTCCGACCTTTTTGTATGCTAATCGTAGGTGAAGGTGAGGCGAGATTGATCTCTTTCTTAGTACAATTTTGACATCCTCTGTTCCTGCATATCCTTGATCGATCCTGGCATGCATGTGGAGATATGACGGGCGATGCTTCTAGAGCATGGCTATGGCGCGACCGCATACGGCAGTCGCCTGAGAACTACCGACGCCCAGGAGGTGGTGGTTCGGATGATAGAGACAAGCGGAGAGGAGTCAGACCCCGCAGCAGGCGGCGGCGGCGGCGGCGGCGGCGGTGGCTTCCCTTCGTTGCAGCTACAAGCCGGTGGATGGTCGGATCCTGCTGGTGGCACTGGCAGCAGCGGTGGCCTCCACCCGTCGCAGTGGCACGAACGACGATGGTCGTATTCTGTGAGGGGTAGACATGGTGGTAGCGGAGGCAGCGGTCTCTGTTGGTCATCACGGCGGCCCTCGACAACCCTGACAAAGAGATCAAAGGTCGGAGCGATGCAAATGAATGGCCGGCGGCTGCAACGCAATAGGCGATTGCTGACAGTGTAAGAGAATTTTCTTCTTGCGTGAGAGCAGCGGCTATCACACGAGGAGATTCATGGAGCCAACATCAGTTTAGGACACAGATAAGCGAGAGGCACGTTGGTGGTGCGCCGACATATAGCACCGGCGTAGCGGCTCCGATGGTACGTTGGATGATGCAGCATGACTTGCACCGGTGTGGAGTGGCATCGGCTAGTTCCGCACCGAGACATGGACGGCCACCTGACGGCTACGGTGGTGTCTAGGTGAAAGCCGTACCATATATTTGCTAGTGCCTTCTTGGCCTGGCGCGGAGTATCGGCATGTGTGACTATCGATCAATCGGTGACCAAGATGCCAACTGAAACATCACTTCATCCGGGGTGAAAACTCTTGTACTGGCCTTTATTGGCCGGGCTCGGCGACGAAGATCTTGCGTCATTTTCTTGTTGAAGACGTTGCCTACTTATTGTGCTGCTGGTCTTTATTGGCCGGTCATCAATAAGGATGAAAATCCTTGTTCAGACCGTCTTCGGCCGGACGTGGCGACGATGGCGTGGGGACGTTTATCCCTTCTTGAAGGCGTTGCTGCGGAAGAAGTGACTTAGTCTTAGGTGTTTCTTTCGGGTCATATCTTGTAACTGTTTGGTCATGATTCACTTTGTTTTGTACTCTGCTTAATAATTAATAAATATGGTTGTATGCATCATATTGATGCAGAGGCCGGGGGTTTCAGCCTCCTTTTCAAAAAAAAAAAGTCCTTAATTAATCAAGATTTTTTGGGAATTGATTTTGTTCTTGCTAGCCTGTTCCCCGCACTTCTGCACTTCCTTGATTAGGGATTAACTCTCACCATGATGACCTAATTGCTTTGTTCATGGCTTCTAAAACAAGGCCACAAGGGTGTATTAAGTAGCAGAAAAGTGAAGGGAAATACCATGTTTAGAAAAAGCTAGTCCTCGGCAGTCGGCTTCCTTTTGGGTCTTACTTCTATAGAGACTAGAATTGTTCTCCCAGCTTTCACAAGGGTGTAGTAAGTATTTATATTCATTCATAGCTTTTACAAAAATAATTCCAGCAAGATACTTACATGTTCATGTTTTACAGGTATGGACGACCAAGGTACTAGTGTTCAGAAATCAAGCAATGACATGCCAAATTTGAATAAAGTGGGTGCCATTGTACAGAACCATGGTGAAATTCAATCAGATAGAGCAGTTGAGGACCTTAAGAGCATCCCCAATAGGCGCGCTAATTTTTTTTACAGCGCTGAAATAGCCTTTTTTTTACCCACAGCAGGGCGCTTGCTTCAGCAGCCGCTGCAAAATATGACGCGGCGCTATAGCTCCAGCAAGCGCGCTAAATTTTCAGTGCGCGCGAGCAGCCGGCGCTTGGCAAATATGATCAACACATATCCATTTGACAATATGATGATGTTTCAAACATTAAACAAGTGTGCAAAATAAGAGTTGGAGCAACATAGCATAGTTCAATTGCATGTCATAGTTCAAAATCACCCAACCAAGTTCATGACAAATAAAAGTTCACACAAACAAATGGCACATCAACAATCATGCCACATCATCATCCTCCTCTTCTTCCTCCTCACCCGAAGACGAGTTTTCCTCCTCCTCTCCATTTTCAAGCGTCGCATCTTCATCGGGAGCTCGGATGGTGTTCGCAAGATCTTCAACGGCATCATGCGAACGTATGTGAGGCACACCGGAAGCCATGCGTCCACCCATATCAACCTGAGGTGCTCCCATGCCTCCCATGAGAGACCCAAAACTCATACCTCCCAAGCCTCCCATGGTAGCTCCGAAGCCACCCATGCCTCCCGTAGATGCTCCCATGCCTCCCAAGCCGCTCATGGTAGCTCACATGCCTCCGAAGCCTCCCATGGTAGCTCCCATGCCTCCGAAGCCTCCCGTGGTAGCTCCCATGCCTCCGAAGCCTCCCATGCTTGTTCCCAAGCCTCCCATGGTAGCTCCGATGCCTCCGAAGCCTCCCATGGCTCCCATGCTTGCTCCCATGCCTCCCATGGCCATGTATCTTTTTTGGACCAAGACTTCATCACGGGAAAGAATGATGAACTCCTTTTGCCTATCATCGAAGGTAGGTGTGTCCGTGAAGAACAAGCACTTCTCCCATTCCAATAATCTAGCTCGCTCCTCCATGGCCAATTTCTTCTTCTCAAATGCCACCTTCCTTTCCTCGGCCGCCACCCTCCTCTCCTCGGCCACCAACCTCCTCTCCTCGGTCACCGCATCTTGGCTCCTTGCCATCCTACTCGCCTCGTTTGCTTCCTTTCTTGTTTTCACAATAGCTTCCATAGCATTTTTAACTCATCATCTCCTTTCCTCTTCTTCTTCTTCTTCTTCTTCTTCTTCTTCTTCTTCTTTTGCTTCTTTCTTACCTCCATTTGGTCTTTTTGGCTTGGAGTAGGCAACCTAGTTTGGTGTAGGGCTTCTCTTGCCGCCATCACTTGATGCCTCCTCCTCATCACCATCCACCAAATCAATAGTTGCCTTGCTTTTCTTGCTCTCCTCTTGGTCATCATGGGGCTTTCATTTCTCTTCATCCTTCAACACATTGTAGCAATGGGGCAACACAAATGCTCTCCCTTTCTTGAACTTCCCTTTCTTGGTCTTCTTCTCTTCTCCTTGAAATAAGTTTTGTCCAATAGTGGGCTACAAACAAAAGAACAAGTTAGCACTTGAAACATCAAAGAAGAAGCATGAACATGGAACATAAAGAAATGACACTTACCCTATCTCTATCATTGGTGCCACTTGGGTTTATCGTGTCAACCGCCTTAAGTGCCGCCGCCCACCTTTGACAATCTTTGTTGATTGTCGACCACAGGGAGCGAAGAGATCTATCGGTGCACTCAATTCCACTCTTGTTGTATATATCAAAGTGCTCCTTCATCCAGACCCAATATGTATCTCTACTTTGCTCCCCTCCAACGTCGGCATCCATAGACACATGCAACCATGTATTGCATAGCAAGATGTCTTCGTCCATGGTGTAGTTGCCGCTCTTCCTTTCGGTGCATCGACGATACTCTCATCATCCTCGTCCACCTCAAACTCATGATCATCTTCATGCACTTCATTGGTTTGAGACCATTGAGAACTGTTGGAGTCAACACCCATAGTTGACATATATGTGTCATCATTGAAACTACAAAATATGTAGAAGAAAACTATGCTATCCATATGTATCCATTCATGTAAAAAACAACAACAAAAAGGGGGCGAAATCATACCTTGTGGGCATTTCATCAAACACCTTGTGTGCATCGGCCGCCGGCGCAACAAATTGTCAGCTCTCCGGCGCTTAGGTCGGCGGAGGCGCGGCCGGACGCTCTACAAGTTTCTTCTTCGGCTTCCTAGAAGAGCCGTCCGCCGCTTTGTTCTTCTTCCGGGACACCATCGCTAGCGCCGCCGTCACCGCCGCCGCATTCGGTCGCTTGGAGACGGGGCCCGTGGCTTCACGGCAGGCGGCGGCGCAACCCCACCCTGCAAGGTCGTCCGTGGCGCCATGAAAAGGCCGCGCGCGAGACCGGTGCTTGGAGGAGGGCCGTCGGCGGCGAAGCCAAAGCTCAACCCCGCGCTAGGGTTTGCGGCGGAGGGGTCGCGGTGTAGGAAGGGGTTGGGAGATGTCGGCGCGGCCTTCCATCGGTCGAATTTCGCCGGCGGCGGCGCGGGACGGGGCGAAGGCGGGGCGGCCGGACAGGTTGGCAGCAGTTGGTCGCTCGTGCGCGAATGTCCAGCGCGCGGGAGCGGGCGCACGAAATAAGCAGCATGTGGTGCTGTTTTCCTCGACGCGCTGAACCCATTATACCGCGCGCGCGATTATTGTGCGGCTGCTGAAGCGCCCATTACAGCCTCGCGCGCGCAAACAAATTGTTTTTTGCAGCGCGCGGCTAAGATAGTGCGCCTGTTGGAGATACTCTAAGCTTGGTATGACCTTTGAAAGTGAGAAGGCTGTTTTGGAATACTACACAGAATATGCCAAGGCGAAAGGTTCTGGTGTGACGAGGTGTAACACCCCGTTATGCCTGGCAGGATCAAGACTGGCCCCACAGACCAACACTAGTCTTTCATGCGCACTTTGTCCTCACTCGTGCACACCTGAGACCAACTTTCTGGTCGGTCACCCATCCTAGAATTACCCCAAGCCAAGCACGCTTAACTTTGGAGTTCTTTTCGAATGGGCTCGCAGAAAAGAAGGAATTCCTTATTGATATGAGTAGTCTATCATTCCTACTAAGCTAGACTCTCACATACACCCCCACTCAAAGGAACCGACGTCCTCGTCGGCCCATCAGGAACCTTCCCTCTTGACACACGTATGCGCGTCCAGTCCGGCACATGGGCCATGTCGTGTGCCACAACGGGCCACACGCGCCGTGCGCCACATGCCCGCACACCTAACCCGCGCATGTCCATGTAACCATGAGGCTCGGCTCTGATACCAATTGTAACACCCCGTTACGCCTAGCGGGATCAAGACTGGTACCATAGACCAACACTAGTCTTTCCTGCGCACTTTGTCCTCACTCGTGCGCACCTGAGACCAACTTCCCGGTCGGTCACCCATCCTAGAATTACCCCAAGCCAAGCATGCTTAACTTTGGAGTTCTTTTCGAATGGGCTCCTAGAAAAGAAGGAATTCCTTATTGATATGAGTAGTCTATCATTCCTACTAAGCCAAGCTCTCACACGAGGAGAAGCTCAAGAACTTTCTATGTTGGTGAACTGAAATACCTTACACTCGCATGTGCTCGCCAAGGTAAAACTCGTTCCATAACAAGGAACCCTTTGAAGCCAAATTCAATAACTGGGTTAGATAGTAAAGCTAAAATCAATGTTACTCGTCGTATTGATGGCAAGCATCAGCTTTTGACTGTTATTTTGGACCATAATCATAAATTAAGCCCACAAAAATCCTGGTTGTTCAGATGCAATAAGAACATAGACATGCATATTAAACGAAGGCTTGAGTTGAATGATCGAGCTGGTATACGAGTAAACAATTTTGTCGTGGCAGCCGGTGGTCATGACAACCTACCATTTGGTGAGAAAGAGTGTCGGAACTATTTAGAGAAAGTGAGAAGATTGAAACTTGGTGCTGGTGATGCTGAAGCAGTCCATGATTATTTTGTGATAAATGCAATCAGAGAATCCAAACCTTTTTAGTGTCATCGATTTTGATGATGAATCTCGTCTTAGAAATTTCTTTTGGGCTGATGCGAGGAGGAGAGCAGTGTATGAGTCCTTTGGGGACGTCATTACATTCGATACAACATACTTGACAAACAAATATGAAAATGGTTTGCTTGTTTTGTTGGTGTAAATCATCACGGACACTCGGTGTTGTTAGGATGTGCTTTGTTTTCAAATGAAGACACAAATACATTTGTTTGGTTATTTAAGGCATGGCTTGCATGTATGTCTAATCATCAGCTAGAAGCAATTATAATAGATCAAGCCAAGGCCATTCAGAATGTTGTAGAAGAAGAATTTGTTGAAGCTAGATATAGATGGTGCTTGTGGCATATAATAAAAAAGGTCCTGAGAAGTTTGGTAGTTTTGATGAATATGATGATACAATGAAGTCTATTGGCAATGCTATTTATAATTCAATAACAGTGGACGAGTTTGAAGATGAATGGAAGGTTTTGATTGATAGCTATGATTTATCTGATAATGAATGGCTTAACGGAATCGTTGGGTTCCAGCATTTGTGAAGAATACATTTTGGGCAGGTATGTCTACTACATAACATAGTGAGAGTATGAATTCATTCTATGATGGATATGTCAACTCAAAAACTTCATTAAAGCAATTTGTTGGCCAATATGAGAATGCTCTCCATGATAAAGTTGAAAGGAAACTCAAGCTGACTTTCATTCTTTCAGTTCAACCATACCTTGTATAACATCTTATGACATCGAGGCGAAATTCTAATCAGTCTATACAAATTTGAAATTTCAAGAGTTCCAAGAAGAATTGCCAAAAAAGATGTATTGTGAACATACCATCATAAGAAAGGAAGTGGCAATAGGAACATATGAAGTAACCGAGGATGTTCACATAATGGATGGACGGAGAAAAGATGTCAATTACAATGTACTTTTCAATGAGGAAGAGTTTGAAGTTCAATGTTCTTGCCGCCACTTGAGTTTAGAGGTATTCTTTGCCGGCATGTGTTACGTTTGATCATATATAAGAAAATAAAGGAGGTTTCTTCACAATACATCCTTGACTGGTGGAACAAAAATGTCAGAAGAAGACATAACTTTATTCGTTGCACGTATGGCGGCATGGATGACAGTCCGATTGCAAGGCGCTTTGATTCGCTATGCAACTCTTTCTTCGAGGTTGCTGAGATGTGAGCCATATCAGATGATTCATGCAATGCCTTGAGTGAAGCAATTGGTAATGTAAAAATTCAATTCTCTAGTAGCTTAGATCCACACAACAATAAAAACCAGGATGGTACTAAAGAAAATTTATTGTGTGATGAAAACAACGCATCTAAAACTATATTAAGCCCATTAAAGGTTAGAAGTGTTGGACGTCCTCCTTCAAAGAGAAAAGAATCGAAGGTTGGTAAAATTATCCGCCAGAAGAGAGAAAAGTAGGAAAGAGAAGAAAAGAAAAAGGAAACGAAGGTATGTATGTTGTTATGCCTGAAGCACTAAAATTTTAAGTTGTCACTATTTTAATTATTTCAAGATTGCTCTCTGAATTCAAAAAAGAAAAGACGCAGCAGAGAAACAAAATCACCTGGCCCTAATGAAGTCTACGATAATAGTCCTATCCTACTACAAGATGAAATGGGCATATAGTAACTATTAATTTTCCAGATGTCCAATAAGCTTTTACTTCTAATATATTTTGTTAATTTCTAAGTTGTACCGTGAGGAACTGAGTGGACAAGCAACTTATATGGATGGATGGACATGTAGTAGCATGGTTCAGGTGCGCATCCCTGTTTTTCCGCTCTTCATTTCTATGGTTCAAGTGGCTTGACTTGGCATGTGTTCACACATGTAATTGAAACAAAACAAACGCAGCCTTCATGATATTTATGTTCAGGGTGTTTATATCCCACTCATGCTCATATTCAAGGTTATTTATTCGCAATGCATGATTATGACCATTGACGCTCTCTAGTTCGTCGCTTCTCAATCTATTTGCTAGCCTTCGCCTGTACTAAGCAGGAATATGACCTGTGCATCCAAATCCTTAAAATCAAAGTTGTTGCAGATGAATCCATTATATCTATCTATATGCTGTATTACTCTGCCATTCCAAGTAAATTTACATGTGATACCTCTAATCATTCAAATAAGCATATGTTTGCGTGCCCGTACCGTTCGTGGAGCGCCAGGGGGCGGTCAATATCTTCCATGCTAAGTGGGTTATTCTCGCGATGGGTGTTTATTCACTTGTCATTGCATGAGAGAGGCTGGTAATTGGGATGCCCAATCCTGTAATAAAAATATAATAAAACAAACTCCACCTGAAAGTTGACTGTTTGGAGGGCATTCATGAATTCGGCTAGCCATGGCTTGTGTTTGTATGGTTGAGGGGGAGTAAACTTTACCTTTCTGCTTGGGAACCGTCGATAATGTGTTTAACATGAAAGATATTGAAAATCCTCGGTCGTGATGTTGACAGGAAAATCTTTGAGCTCTGGCACCTCTGCAAATCTCTGCTTCACTCTACGCAGGGCCTATCTATTTACTTTTATGTTATTTACTTTTATTGTTCAGTCGTCACCTTCTCATTTAAAGCATCAATCCTGAGAGCGCTATTGTCATTCTTATACATTGAGTCTAGTTAATGTTGGATGTGACAGATACGTCTCCGTCGTATCTATAATTTTTTATTGTTTCATGCCAATATTCTACAACTTTAATATATTTTTGGTAACATTTTATATTATTTTTGGGACTAACATATTGATCCAGTGCCGAGTGTCAGTTCCTGTTTGTTGAATGTTTTTTGTTTTGCAGAATATCCATATCAAACGAAGCCCAAACATGATAAAAATTTACGGAGATTTATTTTGGAATATATGTGAATCTTTGGAAGAAGAATCAACGTAAGACGGTGTTTGAGGGGCCTACTACCCATCAGGGCGCGCCAGGTGGGTCTGGCGCACCGTGGTGGGTAGCGAGCGCCTCGTAGGTCGGTTGGCCCCCTCCTTTCGCTGCAAGAAAGCTAATATTCAAAAAAAATCGTGTTAAAATCTCAGCGCGATCGGAGTTACGGATCTCCGAAAATTTAAGAAATGATTTTCGGCTAGAAAACGGGAACGCAAAACAGAAAAGAACAAGGAGAGAGATTCAATTTCGGAGGGGCTCTCGCCCCTCCGAGTGCCATGGAGGCCAAGGTCCGGAGGGGAAAACCTTCTCCCATCCAGGGGGGAGGCAAAGGAAGAAGAAGAAGGAGGGGGGCTCTCTCCCACTCTCTCCCGGTGGCGCCGGAGTGCCGCCGGGGAAAGGATTGTGACAGCGATCTACACCAACAACCTTGCTACCGTCAAGACCAGCTTTCTCCCCCTCTATGCAGTGGTGTAACCTCTCCTTTTACCCACTGTAATCTCTACTTAAACATGGTGCTTAATGCTACATATTGTTATCCAATGATGTGTTGCTATCCTATGATGTTTGAGTAGATTCGTTTTGTCCTCTGGGTTGATTGATGGTCATGATTGGTTTGAGTTGTATGTTTTATTTTGGTGCTATCCTATGGTGCCCTCCGTGTCGCGCAAGCGTGTGGGATCCCTGCTGTAGGGTGTTGCAATACGTTCATGATTCTCTTACAGTGGGTGGCGAGAGTGACAGAATCTTATACCCGAGTAAGGGGGTTGATGCGTATGGGAGTAAAGAGGACTTGATACTTAATGCTATGGTTGGGTTTTACCTTAATGATCTTTGGTAGTTGCGGATGCTTGCTAGAGTTCCAATCATAAGTGCATATGATCCAAGTACGAAAAGTATGTTAGCTCATGCCTCTCCCTCATATAAAATTGCAATAATGATTGCCGGTCTTGTTAACGATTGCCTAGGGACAAATAACTTTCTTGAGTGACAAAAACCTTTCTACTAAACAGCTAACTTTTATTATCTTGCAATTTATTCATAGTTTTATTCTTACAAACCAATCCTATCACCTACAAAATAGTTTCATACTTGTTCTAGGTAAAGTGAACGACAAGTATGCATAGGGTTGTATCGATGGTCGATAGAACTTGAAGGGAATATTAATTCTAACTTTAGCTCCTCATTGGGTTCGACACTCTTATTTATCAAAAAAGCTACAATTAATCCCCTATACTTGTGGGTTATCAAGACCTTTTTTCTGGTGCCATTGCCGGGGAGCAATAGCGTGGGGGTGATATTCTCGTGTGTGCTTGTTTGCTTTATCACTAAGTAGATTTTATTTTTTTCTCTTCTTTTCTATCTTTAGTTATGGGTAGGAAAGGTAAAATACCAAAAAAAAGTTGTACCTACTAAACCAATGGTTGAAGAACCACCCAAAATCTATCATACTGCTGAAGCTTTCTACTTGGACCATCTTTGATCTCTTTGTGCTCGTGGTGAAAACCTAACTAGTTTAGTTGAGGGAAAATCATTAAATGAGCAAGCTTCTTTTTTGCGACACTGCTTATCTCAAAAAGGGAAACTTTTATGGCATCGTATTAATAATTTGTATTGCTATGCTTCGAATTTATGAGAAATACATGATTTTACTTGTTGTTCTGAAGACCCTAAAAAACACCTTTCTTTCCAATGTGAGTTTAAGGATAATGGAATCATATCTTCTTATGCCAAAGGTGTTTACAATTACTATGATATTGAACAAATGGAAGAATTTGTTGCTTTTAAGGGTGCTTATGAAATTGCTTCTGCTTATGAAATTGCATCTTCGATTGAAAAGTATGATGCTACTCTTTACAAATCTGAAAATTTTGCCATTCTTAAATATTGCTATGAAAACTATGCTTCTAATGCTTATGTTAAACAATATATTGAGGATGCCTCAGTTGTCCAAGAAGAGACTAATATTTTACAGGAATCTATGGAAGAAGAAATTGATGAAACTGTGAGCTCATTAGATGAAAAAGATGATGAGAAGAGCGGAGAACAAAAGGAGGAAGAGCGGATTAGCTACCCGTGCCCACCTTCCAATGAGAGTAACTCTTCAACTCATACATTGTTTAATTTCTCTTTGTGCTTACCGAAGGATAAATTCTATGATGAATGCTATGATCCCGTTGATTCTTTTGAAATATCCCTTTTTGATGAACTTGATGCTTGCTATGCTTGTGGCCAAGATGCCAATTTGAATTATGATTATAGTGATGAACTTGCTACAGTTCCATATGTCAAAAATTAAATTGTTGCTATTGCACCCACACATGATAGTCCTATTATATTTTTGAATTCTCCCAACTACACTATATCGGAGAAGTTTGCTCTTATTAAGGATTATATTGATTGGTTGCGTTTTACTACTACACATGACGATTTTGACGAATATAATATGCATGTGATTGCTGCTCCTACTTGCAATTATTATGAGAGAGGAACTACATATCAACCTCTCTATGTTTCGGACACAATAAAATTGCGAGAAACTATTTATACTATGCATTGTCCTTTACTTGACGTGCATGAATTGTTCTTTTATGACATGCCGATGCATAAAAAGAGAGTTAGACTTCGTCATTGCATGATATATGTTGCTTTGTGCTCCTAGCTTAATGGCTGTAAAGAAAGCGCGGCTAGGGAGATAACTCGGAAGTTTTAGAGAGTATTTATTTCTGTTGTGTGCTTTTATAAAGTTTTAAAACAAAAATATAGAGGGGAACTTAAAAAACTTTTTCAAAAAAACAAGCGATTGGAAGGTTATGCATTGGAGAAGCGAGGGTCGACCTTGAACACTTGTGTTCATGCTCATGGAAACAATGTAGAATTTTTCATGAAAGTTTCTCACAAAAAAAATTATCCCCTTATACAAATCCATTGTATTATAAAAGTAATGTGCCAAGATTTGCCTTTAGGATTATTAGATTGCTTGTTTCGTATGTGCGGTGCAAAAACAGAAACTTTGGTTGTAGCGCATGAATTTACATTTTTTACTGGAACATCAAAAGTTTCCCCCCCCCCCCCCCCCCCCCCCCCCCCCCCCCCCCCCCCCCCCCCCCCCCCCCCCCCCCCCCCCCCCCCCCCCCCCCCCCCCCCCCCCCCCCCCCCCCCCCCCCCCCCCCCCCCCCCCCCCCCCCCCCCCCCCCCCCCCCCCCCCCCCCCCCCCCCCCCCCCCCCCCCCCCCCCCCCCCCCCCCCCCCCCCCCCCCCCCCCCCCCCCCCCCCCCCCCCCCCCCCCCCCCCCCCCCCCCCCCCCCCCCCCCCCCCCCCCCCCCCCCCCCCCCCCCCCCCCCCCCCCCCCCCCCCCCCCCCCCCCCCCCCCCCCCCCCCCCCCCCCCCCCCCCCCCCCCCCCCCCCCCCCCCCCCCCCCCCCCCCCCCCCCCCCCCCCCCCCCCCCCCCCCCCCCCCCCCCCCCCCCCCCCCCCCCCCCCCCCCCCCCCCCCCCCCCCCCCCCCCCCCCCCCCCCCCCCCCCCCCCCCCCCCCCCCCCCCCCCCCCCCCCCCCCCCCCCCCCCCCCCCCCCCCCCCCCCCCCCCCCCCCCCCCCCCCCCCCCCCCCCCCCCCCCCCCCCCCCCCCCCCCCCCCCCCCCCTAAGGTTTCCTAACCATAGACATGTGTTGTCATTTGATAACGGGATCACATCATTAGGAGAATGATGTGATGGACAAGACCCATCCGTTAGCTTAGCATAATGACCGTTCAAGTTTTATTGCTATTGCTTTCTTCATGTCAAATACATATTCCTTCGACTATGAGATTATGCAACTCCCGGATACCGGAGGAATACCTTGTGTGCTATCAAACATCACAACATAACTGGGTGATCATAAAGATGCTCTACAGGTATCTCCGAAGGTGTTTGTTGAGTTGGCATAGATTGAGACTAGGATTTGTCACTCCGAGTATCGGAGAGGTATCTCTGGGCCCTCTCGGTAATACACATCATAAGCTTGCAAGCAAACGACTAAGGAGTTAGTCACGAGGCGATGTATTACGGAATGATTAAAGAGACTTGCCGGTAACAAGATTGAACTAGGTATAGAGATACCGACGGTCGAATCTCGGGCAAGTAACATACCGATGGATAAAGGGAATTACGTATGTTGTCATAACGGTTCGACCGATAAAGATCTTCGTAGAATATGTAGGAGGCAATATGGGCATCCAGGTTCCGCTATTGGTTATTGACCGGAGAGGTGTCTCGGTCATGTCTACATAGTTCTCGAACCCGTAGGGTCCGCACGCTTAACGTTCGATGACGGTATAGTATTATATGAATTATGTGATTTGGTGACTGAATGTTGTTCGGACCCGGATGAGATCACAGACATGATGAGGAGTCTCGAAATGGTCGCAAGGTAAAGATTGATATATAGGATGATAGTATTCGGACACTGGAAGTGTTTCGGGGGGTACCGGGTACTTATCGGGTCACCAGAAAGGAGTTTCGGGTACCCCCGGCAAAGTTATGGGCCTTATGGGCCAAGCGAGGGAACACACCAGCCCACAAGGGGCTGGTGCGCCCCCATAGCAGGCCGGCCTATGAGGAGGAGAAGGAAAGAGGGGAGGGCAAGGAAAGTGTGGAGTAGGACTCCCCCTTCCTTCCCTCTCCCCCCTCTTTCCTTCCCCCTTCTTCATACAAGGAAAGGGGGGCGCAGGAGGGCAGGAGCCCTAGGGCCGGCCGCCAGCCCCTTGGGGCGCGCCCTGGCTGCCTCCTCGCCCCTCCCACCTATATATATGTGGGGAGGGGCTGCCACACAAGGACAACAACATTGTCTTAGACGTGTGTGGCGCCCCCGTCCACCGTTTACTCCCTCGGTCATATTTTCGTAGTGCTTAGGTGAAGCCCTGTGGAGATCGCATCACCATCAGTGTCACCACGTCATCGTGTTGCTGGAACTCATCTACTACTTCACTTGTCTTGCTGGATCAAGAAGGCGAGGACGTCACCGAGCTGAACGTGTGCAGAACGCGGAGGTGTCATGCGTTCGGTACTTGATCGGTTGGAGCGCGAAGAAGTTTGACTACATCAACCGCGTTGTGAAACACTTCCGCTTACGGTCTACGAGGGTACGTAGACATACTCTCCCTTTAGGATTATTAGATTGCTTGTTTCGTATGTGCGGTGCAAAAACAGAAACTTTGGTTGTAGCGCATGAATTTACATTTTTTACTGGAACATCAAAAGTTTCTGAAATGTTTACACAGTACCGCTATGCAAATTGTTTATTTTTTCCTAATATTTCAGAATTTTGGAGTTATAGAAGTACGGTCAATGTTCAGATTGCTACAGACTGCCCTGTTTTGGACAGATTCTGTTTTTGATGCGTTGTTTTAATAAAACTATGGATTGTATCGGTGGTATAAGCCATGGAGGACTTAGAATACAGTAGATACAATGCAAAAATAAAATTTGAATGGGTTTGCAATAGTAATTAAAGTAGTGATTTGCTTTATTATACTAACAGATCTCACAAGGGTTTTCTTAAGTTTTGTGTGGATGAAGTGTTCAAAGATCGAGGACCCCCCCCCCCCCCCCCCCCCCCCCCCCCCCCCCCCCCCCCCCCCCCCCCCCCCCCCCCCCCCCCCCCCCCCCCCCCCCCCCCCCCCCCCCCCCCCCCCCCCCCCCCCCCCCCCCCCCCCCCCCCCCCCCCCCCCCCCCCCCCCCCCCCCCCCCCCCCCCCCCCCCCCCCCCCCCCCCCCCCCCCCCCCCCCCCCCCCCCCCCCCCCCCCCCCCCCCCCCCCCCCCCCCCCCCCCCCCCCCCCCCCCCCCCCCCCCCCCCCCCCCCCCCCCCCCCCCCCCCCCCCCCCCCCCCCCCCCCCCCCCCCCCCCCCCCCCCCCCCCCCCCCCCCCCCCCCCCCCCCCCCCCCCCCCCCCCCCCCCCCCCCCCCCCCCCCCCCCCCCCCCCCCCCCCCCCCCCCCCCCCCCCCCCCCCCCCCCCCCCCCCCCCCCCCCCCCCCCCCCCCCCCCCCCCCCCCCCCCCCCCCCCCCCCCCCCCCCCCCCCCCCCCCCCCCCCCCCCCCCCCCCCCCCCCCCCCCCCCCCCCCCCCCCCCCCCCCCCCCCCCCCCCCCCCCCCCCCCCCCCCCCCCCCCCCCCCCCCCCCCCCCCCCCCCCCCCCCCCCCCCCCCCCCCCCCCCCCCCCCCCCCCCCCCCCCCCCCCCCCCCCCCCCCCCCCCCCCCCCCCCCCCCCCCCCCCCCCCCCCCCCCCCCCCCCCCCCCCCCCCCCCCCCCCCCCCCCCCCCCCCCCCCCCCCCCCCCCCCCCCCCCCCCCCCCCCCCCCCCCCCCCCCCCCCCCCCCCCCCCCCCCCCCCCCCCCCCCCCCCCCCCCCCCCCCCCCCCCCCCCCCCACATGCAACTAGTTTTGCATAAAGGTGGCTGGCGGGTGTCTATTTCTCCTACTTTAGTTGAATCAAATTTGACTGCGGCCGGTCCTTGAAGAAGGTTAAAACAGCAAACTTGATGAATCACCGTTGTGGTTTTATGCGTAGGTAAGAACGGTTCTTGCTAGAAGCCTGTAGCAGCCACGTAAAACTTGCAACTACAAAGTAGAGGACGTCTAACTTGTTTTTGCAGGGCATGTTGTGATGTGATATGGTCAAGACATGATGCGATAAATGTCATTGTATGATATGATCATGTTTTGTAAGTTATCAGCAACCGGCAGGAGCCTTATGGTTGTCTCTTTATTGTATGAAGTGCAAACACCATGTAATTGCTTTACTTTATCACTATGCGTTAGCGATAATTGTAGAAGCAATAGTTGGCGAGACGACCACGACGTAACGATGGAGATCAAGGTGTCGAGCCGGTGACGATGGAGATCATGACGATGCTTTGGAGATGGAGATCAAAAGCACGAGATGATGATGGTCATATCATGTCACATATTTTGATTGCATGTGATGTTTATCTTTTATGCATCTTATTTTGCTTAGTACGGCGGTAGCATTATAAGATGATCCCTTCACTAAGTTTCAAGGTAAAAGTGTTCTCCCTGAGTATGCACCGTTGATACAGTTCGTCGTCTGGAGACACTACGTGATGATCGGGTGTGATAGACTCTACGTTCACATACAACGGGTGTAAGACAGTTTTACACATGCAGAATACTTCGGTTAAACTTGACGAGCCTAGCATGTACAGACATGGCCTCGGAACACTGGAGACCGAAAGGTCGAACATGAATCATATAACAGATATGATCAATATAGAGATATTCACCATTGATGACTACCCCGTCTCACGTGATGATCGGACTTGGGTTAGTTGATTTGGATCATGTATCACTTAGATAACTTAAGGGATGTTTATTTAAGTGGGAGTTCTTAAGTAATTTGATTAATTGAACTTAATTTATCATGAACTTAGTCTTATAGTTTTGCATATCTATGTTGTAGATCAATGGCCCGAGCTACCGTTCCCCTGAATTTTAATGCGTTCCTAGAGAAAGCTAAGTAGAAAGATGATGGTAGCAACTACACGGACTGGGTCCGTAACTTGAGGATTATCCTCATTGCTGCACAGAAGAATTATGTCCTTGATGCACCGCTAGGTGAAAGGCCTGCTGCAGGAGCAGAAGCTGATGTTTTGAACGTCTGGCAAGCTCGATCTGATGACTACTCGATAGTTCAGTGTGCCATGCTTTACGGCTTAGAACCGGGACTTCAAAGACGTTTCGAACGTCATGGAGCATATGAGATGTTCCAAGAATTGAAGTTAATATTTCAAGCAAATGCCCGGGTTGAGAGATATGAAGTCTTCAACAAGTTCTATAGCCGCAAGATGGAGGAGAACAGTTCTGTCAGTGAACACATACTCAAAATGTCTGGTATTATAATCACTTGACTCAGCTGGGAATTAATCTTCCAGTTGATTGTGTCATTGACAGAGTTCTTCAATCACTGCCACCAAGCTACAAAGGCTTCGTGATGAACTATAATATGCAAGGGATGAACAAAACAATTCCCGAGCTCTTCGCAATGCTTAAGGCCACGGAGGTAGAAATCAAGAAGGAGCATCAAGTGTTGATGGTTAACAAGACTACTAGTTTCAAGAAAAAGGGCAAGGGAAAGAAAGGGAACTTCAAGAAGAATGGCAAGCAAGTTGGCACTCCCGGGAAGAAGCCCAAAGCTGGACCCAAGCCTGAAACTGAGTGCTTCTACTGCAAAGGGACTGGTCACTGGAAGCGGAACTGCCCCAAATACTTGGCGGATAAGAAGGATGGCAAAGTGAACAAATGTATATTTGATATACATGTTATTGATGTGTACCTTACTAATGCTCGTAGTAGCGCCTGGGTATTTGATACTGGTTCGGTTGCTCATATTTGTAACTCGAAACAGGAGCTACGGATTAAACGAAGATTGGCTAGGGACGAGGTGACGATGCGCGTCGGGAATGGTTCCAAGGTCGATGTGGTCGCCGTCGGCATGCTACCTCTACATCTACCTTCGGGATTAGTTTTAGACCTGAATAACTGTTATTTGGTGCTAGCGTTGAGCATGAACATTATATCTGGATCTTTTTTAGTGCGAGATGGTTATTCATTTAAATCAGAGAATAATGGTTGTTCTATTTATATGAGTAATACTAGCACATATGCCCGTGCGTTGCAACGGGAGACAAAATAGTATATATTTAAAGTCAGTGAGAATCATATGTGCAAGCAAAACCCTGTGTGCACACGAAAAATGAACATTTAGCTTCTCGGTTTCACCACGTGTGAAGGAATGAATCCGCTATTTTTCCATTCTTTGATCAAGGGTATTTAAGAGTTTTGTTATGTCATCGTACGCCAGAGAAGGCCCATGAGTTATTCAATCTACTCTTTCTTTCTATCCTTTCAATCAGGGGATTTTAAGGTACGAAGTTTCTGAATATTCTAGGAAACATGAACAATTTTTAATCCTGAACAGTTTAAAAAAAATTATGTGCACTTTCGAAAAAACGCGAACAAAATATGAAAGGTAATATCTTTTAAAATTCACAAACATTTTCTGAAAACACCAACATTTTTGTAAAAACTTGAACATTATTTGAATTTGTGAACATTTTTTTAAATCGGGAACATACGTTGAAAATTCATAAGATTTTTAGAAAATGTGTATCTTTTATACACAAATATTAGTTTAAATTTTTAAATTTCACTAAAACATGAATATTTTTCAAATTTGGAGCATTTTTTGAAATGCCATTTTATTTTTAGAAATCTCGAACAATTTTGAAAAATAATACAGTTTTTTAAAAAAATGGGCAACTTTTTGCAAGTTCCGAATATTATTCAAAATAGCAACAAAATTCTGAACATTTTCCAAAATTTGTTTTCTAATTCTGAACGTTTTTTGAGAATTTTTCATTTATGAAATAAATTCTAAAAGAAAAATAAACTTGGAAGGGAAAAATGAGATAGGGAAAGGAGAATAAAAATAGAATTAAAACACACAAAAAAGGAAAACTGGGCAAGCCCATTATTGGTTGTTCTGTGCGAAACTCCGACTATTTGTCGCCCAGTGCAGAAAATAGAATTGTCGCAGCTGCGTGGGCAGAAAAATAAGTGGGCTGGCTTCGCCGGGCCACAGCGCGCGGCCCACGTACGAAAATTCTTTTTCTAGCAGACAAACGCATAAGAATTTAGTACCACCTCGGGTAGAAAAAATTTAGTTTTCACGGTGAACGGATGAAAAATTTGACAAAACGCACCTTGCTTTATTAGTGGGTATAGATCTTATATTGTCATGCACCCTTGAAGATTGGTCTATTCTTGTTGAATCTCAACTGTAGTGATACACATATTCATAATATTGATGCCAAAAGATGCAAAGTTGATAATGATAGTGCAACATATTTGTGGCAATGCCGTTTAGGTCATATTGGTGTAAAGCGCATGAAGAAACTCCATACAGATGGACTTTTGGAATCACTTGATTATGAATCATTTGGTACTTACGAACCATGCCTCATGGGCAAGATGACTAAAACTCCGTTCTCCGGAACAATGGAGCGAGCTAATGACTTATTAAAAATAATACATACCGATGTATGCGGTCCGATGAGTGTTGAGGCACACGGCGGGTATCGTTATTTTCTAACCTTCACAGATGATTTGAGCAGATATGGGTATATCTACTTAATGAAACACAAGTCTGAAATATTTGAAAAGTTCAAAGAATTTCAGAGTGAAGTAGAGAATCATCGTAACAAGAAAATAAAGTTTCTACGATCTGATCGCAGAGGCGAATATTTGAGTTACGAGTTTGGCCTTCATTTAAAGCAATGTGGAATTGTTTCACAACTCACGCCACCTGGAACACCACAGCGTAATGGTGTGTCCGAACGTCATAACCGTACTTTATTAGATATGGTGCGATCTATGATGTCTTTTACCGATTTACCACTATCATTTTGGGGTTATGCATTAGAGACAGCTGCATTCACGTTAAATAGGGCACCGTCTAAATCCGTTGAGACGACACCGTATGAACTGTGGTTTGGCAAGAAACATAAGCTGTCATTTCTTAAAGTTTGGCGTTGCGACACTTATGTCAAAAGGCTTCAGCCTGATAAGCTCGAACCCAAATCAAAGAAGTGCGTTTTCATAGGATACCCTAAGGAAACAATTGGGTACACCTTCTACCACAGATCCGAAGGCAAAGTCTTTGTTGCCAAGAATGGAACCTTTCTAGAGAAGGAGTTTCTCTCGAAAGAAGTGAGTGGGAGGAAAGTAGAACTTGATGAGGTAACTGTACCTTCTCTCGAATTGGAAAGTAGCACATCACAGAAAATCGTTCCCGTGATGCCTACACCAACTAGAGAGGAAGATAATGATAATGATCATGAAACTTCAGATCAAGTTGCTACTGAACCTCGTAGGTCAACCAGAGCACGATCTCCACCAGAGTGGTACGGTAATCCTGTCCTGGAAGTCATGTTACTAGATCAAGGCGAACCTACGAACTATGAAGAAGCTATGATGAGCCCAGATTCCGACAGATGGCTTGAGGCCATGAAATCTGAGATAGGATCCATGTATGAGAACAAAGTGTGGACTTTGGTGGACCTGTCCAATGATCAGCAAGCCATAGAGAATAAATGGATCTTCAAGAAGAAGACTGACGCTGATGGTAATGTTAATGTCTACAAAGCTCGACTTGTCGCAAAAGGTTTTCGACAAGTTCAAGGGGTTGACTACGATGAGACTTTCTCACCCGTAGCGATGCTTAAGTCCGTCTCAATCATGTTAGCGATTGCCGCATTTTATGATTATGAAATCTGGCAAATGGACGTCAAAACTGCATTCCTTAATGGATTTCTTAAAGAAGAGTTGTATATGATGCAACCAGAAGGTTTTGTCGATCCTAAAGGTGCTAACAAAGTGTGCAAACTCCAGCGATCCATCTATGGACTGGTGCAAGCATCTCGGAGTTGGAATATATGCTTTGATGAGGTGATCAAAGCATATGGTTTTATACAAACTTTCGGTGAAGCCTGTATTTACAAGAAAGTGAGTGGGAGCTCTGTAGCATTTCTGATATTATATGTAGATGACATATTGTTGATTGGAAATGATATAGAATTTCTGGATAGCATAAAAGGATACTTGAATAAGAGTTTTTCAATGAAAGAACTTGGTGAAGCTGCTTATATATTAGGCATCAAGATCTATAGAGATAGATGAAGACGCTTAATAGGACTTTCACAAAGCACATACCTTGACAAAGTTTTGAAGAAGTTCAAAATGGATCAGTCAAAGAAAGGGTTCTTGCCTGTGTTACAAGGTGTGAAGTTGAGTAAGACTCAAAGCCCGACCACTGCAGAAGATAGAGAGAAAATGAAAGTCATTCCCTATGCCTCAGCCATAGGTTCTATCATGTATGCTATGCTATGTTGTGTACCAGACCTGATGTGTGCCTTGCCATAAGTCTGGCAGGGAGGTACCAAAGTAATCCAGGAGTGGATCACAGGACAGCGGTCAAGAACATCCTGAAGTACCTGAAAAGGACCAAGGGTATGTTTCTCGTTTATGGAGGTGACAAAGAGCTCGTCGTAAATGGTTATGTCGATGCTAGCTTTGACACTGATTCGGATGACTCTAAGTCACAAACCGGATATGTATGTATATTGAATGGTGGAGCTGTCACTTGGTGCAGTTCCAAGTAGAGCGTCGTGGCGGGATCTACGTGTGAAGCGGAGTACATAGCTGCTTCGGAAGCAGCAAATGAAGGAGTTTGGATGAAGGAGTTCATATCCGATCTAGGTGTAATACCTAGTGCATCGGATCCAATGAAAATCTTTTGTGACAACACTGGAGCAATTGCCTTGGCGAAGGAATCCAGGTTTCACAAGAGAACCAAACACATCAAGAGACGCTTCAACTCCATTTGTGAACAAGTCAAGGATGGAGACATAGAAATTTGCAAAATACATATGGATATGAATGTAGCAGACCCATTGACTAAGCCTCTTCCGTGAGCAAAATATGATCAGCACCAAGGCTCCATGGGTGTTAGATTCATTACAATGTAATCTAGATTATTGACTCTAGTGCAAGTGGGAGACTGAAGGAAATATGCCCTAGATGCAATAATAAAGTTGTTATTTTATATTTCCTTATTCATGATAAAGGTTTATTATTCATGCTAGAATTGTATTGATCGGAAACCTAAATACATGTGTGAATACATAAACGAATACCGTGTCCCTAGTATGCCTCTACTAGACTAGCTCATTGATCAAAGATGGTTAAGGTTTCCTAACCATAGACATGTGTTTTCATTTGATAACGGGATCACATCATTAGGAGAATGATGTGATGGACAAGACCCATCCGTTAGCTTAGCATAATGATCGTTCAAGTTTTATTGCTATTGCTTTCTTCATGTCAAATACATATTCCTTCGACTATGAGATTATGCAACTCCTGGATACCGGAGGAATACCTTGTGTGCTATCAAATGTCACAACATAACTGGGTGATCATAAAGATGCTCTACAGGTATCTCCAAAGGTGTTTGTTGAGTTGGCATAGATCGAGACTAGGATTTGTCACTCTAAGTATCGGAGAGGTATCTCTGGGCCCTCTCGGTAATACACATCGTAAGCTTGCAAGCAAATGACTAAGGAGTTAGTAACGAGGTGATGTATTATGGAACGAGTAAAGAGACTTGCCGGTAATGAGATTGAACTAGGTATAGAGGTACCGAATATCGAATCTCGGGTAAGTAACATACCAATGGACAAAGGGAATTACGTATGTTGTCATAACGGTTTAACCGACAAAGATCTTCATAGAATATGTAGGAGCCAATATGGGCATCCAGGTTCCGCCATTGGTTATTGACTGGAGAGGTGTCTCGGTCATGTCTACATAGTTCTCGAACCTATAGGGTCCGCACGCTTAACGTTCGATGATGATATAGTATTATATGAGTTATGTGATTTGGTGACTGAATGTTGTTCGGAGTCCCGGATGAGATCACGGACATGACGAGGAGTCTCGAAATGGTTGCGAGGTAAAGATTGATATATAGGACGATAGTATTCGGACACCGGAAGTGTTTCGGGCGGTACCGGGTACTTATCGGGTCACCAGAAAGGAGTTTCGGGCACCCCCGGCAAAGTTATGGGCCTTATGGGCCAAGAGAGGGAACACACCAGCCCACAAGGGGCTGGTGCGCCCCCATAGCAGGCCGGCCTATGAGGAGGAGAAGGAAAGAGGGGAGGGCAAGGAAAGTGTGGAGTAGGACTCCCCCTTCCTTCCCTCTTCCCCTTCTTTCCTTCCCCCTTCTTCATACAAGGAGAGGGGAGGGGCGCAGGAGGGCAGGAGCCCTAGGGCCGGCGGCCAGCCCCTTGGGGCGCGCCCTGGCTGCCTCCTCGCCCCTCCCACCTATATATATGTGGGGAGGGGGTGCCACACAAGGACAACAACATTGTCTTAGCCGTGTGCGGCGCCCCCGTCCACCGTTTACTCCCTCGGTCATATTTTCGTAGTGCTTAGGCGAAGCCCTGTGGAGATTGCATCACCATCACCGTCACCACGCCGTCGTGTTGCTGGAATTCATCTACTACTTCGCCCGTCATGCTGCATCAAGAAGACGAGGACGTCACCGAGCTGAACGTGTGCAGAACACGGAGGTGTCATGCGTTCGGTACTTGATCGGTTGGAGCGCGAAGAAGTTCGACTACATCAACCGCGTTGTGAAACGCTTCCTCTTACGGTCTACGAGGGTACATAGACATACTCTCCCCCTCGTTGCTATGCATCTCCATGGATAGATCATTGCGTGTGCGTAGAATTTTTTTTGTTTTCGATGCAACGTTCCCCAACAACATGATATGTGTAAATCTTGGAGCGTCGTGTGCTTTTTATTTTTCTTTTAGTAATGCACCGTGCTGGTATGAGATAGTCCTTGGTTGATTCATAGAATGCTCTTTGCACTTCACTTATATCTTTTGAGTATGGCTTTATAGAATGCTTCATGTGCTTCACTTATATCATTTGAAGTTGGGATTGCCTATTTCTCTACCTATAAAAAACCATAATTTGTAGAATGCTCTTTTTTTCACTTATATTTATTAGAGCGTGGGCAAGTCTTTTGTAGAAAGAATTTAAACTCTCTTGCTTCACTTATATCTATTTAGAGAATCAACAGGATTTGGTCGTTCACTTGGTTAGTCATAAAATCCTACATAAAACTTATAGATCACTGAATATGATATGTTTGATTCCTTGCAATAATTTTGCGATATAGAGATGGTAATATATGGGAGGTACTAGTGAATTATTGTGGTTTAGTAAGAATATTGGTGTTAAGGTTTGTGATTCCCGAAGCATGCATGTATAGTCTCTAGTTATGCTAAGAAGTTGGAGCATGATTTATTATTGATTGTCTTCCTTATGAGTGGCGGTTGGGGATGAGCGATGGTCTTTTCCTACCAATCTATCCCCCTAGGGGCATGCGTCGTAGTATTTTGCTTCGATAAACTTTCGCGATACGTATATGAGTTCTTTATGACTAATGTGAATCCATGGATCATACACACTCTTACCTTTCCGCAATTTGCTAGCCTCTTCGGTACCATGCATTGCCCTTTCTCACCTCGAGATGTGGTGCAAACTTTGTAGGCGAATCCAAACCCCGTTGATGGTGTCCTGGACTAAGGGGTACTCACCACGTCATCTCCCGACCAGGTGGATCGGGCCGAGGACCCCCATGGCGGTTCTCTCATGGTCCACTTCGGGCAGCCCATGCCGCATACAAGGGAGATTCCACAAGACTTGGCGCCCAAGCCGAGGACTCTCCTAAACCCTAGGCCTCTGGTGTATTATGTAAACTGAGGCGAGGCTAGTCAATAGAGGAACTCATATTCATTAGAACAATCTCGTGGTAGATACATGTACTCTGTACTATTCCCCATATGAATACAATCAAAAGCAGGATGTAGGGTATTATCTCCTCAAGAGAGCCCGAACCTAGGTAAAATCCCGTGTCCGTGTAACCATCGCTCCAGGACGCCTAGCTTAGGACCCCTACTATGAGATATGCTAGATTTATAACCGACATTGGTGCTTTCATTGAGAGACTGCTGGGTGATTGTCACAGATCGATGGGATGATCAGGTGATATTTTTTTAGTCAGGTCTATTTCATGTAAATTTTCTCTTTTGCAAAATCCTTCCTATCGCGTTGTGCTATGTTGTTTGCAGTCAGATCGGGATCCAAAAAATTTTAAACGGCGGCGGCCGTCTCAGATGATACCTTGGATCCGAGCTACACACAGGGCGCGAAGATCCTAGAAAGTTGCGCGTGCAAGCCTCGCTGCGTGGATCGACGCGAAGACTATTGAAAAGAAAAGGGAAATCCGGCTAGATTGGCTCTGAGAAAAATTATGCAGTGTTCCGTACGCGGCCGCGGGCGATCGCCAAAGATCTTTGGTGTGCTACTTCGACAGGGACGATCCGTTTGGCAAGCGAAGCATCCGTGGAATACTAGCAAGGGAAGTACTACTTGTGCCAACTTTAGCACGCTTCTCGATGCCTAATAGATGAATATCGCCCTTTTGGCTATATACTAATCTCCATCCAGATTACTACTTAAGTATTATTTCCTTGATCATTGTTGTGCTCACGTCATGGTCTAGCTAGCTTGGGCTTGACCAAATTTCTTATGGAGGCCGTTCACATCGGCAAGAGCCACGTGCAGCATTGGCCAGATTAGATGGAAGAACGCAGGGTAGCGGCGCATGCATAAGGCTACTCATTGTGTGGAGTAACTTAGAGTAGTAACATACATATGTTACTAGTGTATGTTACTACATTCATAGTGGAAAGTGTCATAGGTGTAGTAACATACATATCTTCATTTATTACTTTGTAGACTCATTTTGCATTGGAAAGCGCTATGTGATGGTAACATAATATGTTACTCTATTTGCCTCTCTCCTCATTAATTGCTTGACACATCACCATTTTTGCCTATGTGGCATCTTTGTTACTACCTATGTTACTCCCACTATGACCAGCCTAAAGCGGTGGCGGACAAGAAACAGTCAGAGTTCAAGACGAGATCGAATCGATGGAATCGGACGAGGAACACGCATACGTATACGTACGTGGGCCAGAGAAGGCCAGGCGCACTGGCCCCGCGTGCATGCACGCCGAGCTGCACATCCAGGCGGTACCGGGTCCATATTCAGGCTTTTCACCTCGAATTTCTACACCCCGCTGCCTGAACAGGAGCATCAGGTAATCAATTTCTATTGCGTCACACGGTCACCTAGGCGTGTCGGCATCGTCGCCTCACCTCCGTCGACAAAATTAAGTTGTCACCTCGGCGAGCCACCCTATGCCGGCATCGCCACACTGTCACCTTTTTTTTGATCTAAAACAAAACTTTATTCATTAGAAATAACCAGTACATCGTTTGTGAGGATCATTACAATTTCATTTGGAGGCTCCTCAAACCAGTCGGAAGTCGAAGACAATCTAGCTAATCTAGCAAGTTCATGAGCTACTTTATTTGCCTCTCTATTACAATGTTCGAATCTACACTACTGCAGGATGCTGCTAACGTGACACTACAATTAGAGACCCTTTGACGAAACTGTGTGCGATGCATTAATCACAAACGGGGATGTAAAAAAACCATCAAAAAAGATGCAAAACGTTTGCGATGGCGGAGACATGAAACATCAGATTTTAGTTACGTGTGCGATGCGGGGCATACTGTTGATCCATACGAACTGTTTGCGATTAGACAGCACAATAGAAACGGGCGCCATATCAACATGTGTGCGATATACGGCATACAGTTTGCTCCGACGAACTATTTGCTATTAGGGAATGCAACATAAACGGTCAGCCAGATCAAGGTGTGTGTGATATACGGCATACGGTTCACTCGGATGAAATGTTTTCGATTAGGGAACACAACAAAAATGGTTCAACTTAACAAGATGTGTGTGATATGCGGCAGACAGTTCACATAGATGAACTGTTTGCGATGAGCCAAAAAAACACAAATGATTCGTGTAAACAAGATGTGTGTGATACACGGCAAACAGCCCACTCGGATAAACTGTTTGCGATGAGAAAATATAACACACACGGTTACTAGAGTTAATTCGTGTGCGATTATGTGTGTACTAAAAACTTTGAAAATGCATACTAGTTGCTTGCGATGGCTAGGAGTATCACACACCATGCGTGTGCGAGTACTCATGTGCGATGATTAGTAGGTTACACATACGTTTTCTTATGTTAACACGTGTCCGGTAACACGTGACAACGCATATGGTTGTCGGGTTGTGTGCTCAAGTCTTCCCACGCTCCAGTGAAGGCTTCCCTTGCTCCACAGGGGTGAATTGTAAAATCCCCAATCCCCTAGCCAGCTGCTAGCTATAAATAATCACAGCAATGGCCGCTGGCGGTGACTCGCTACTGATCCACTTGCTAGCTAGTTACCCACACATACCGGCATACCCTCAACGGCCGACGACAGGATGGAGTTGCGCGACGGGAACGGGCGCCGGAGATCATAGTTTAGGTTAATTAATTATACCTCCAGAGCCGGATGATTCTGGCTTTGGAGGTATAATTAATTAACATAATCTAAGATCAAATAACTAAAGCTTCCCCAACCGCTAGCAGAGCGCGCGCGGAGGGACGACGCGACCCGAGCGAGACTTGGCGCCTAAACGGCGAGCAGAGCACGCAAAGGGATGCGACCCAAGGGTGCCTAAACGGCAATTAGAGCGCGCGGAGGCACGCGAGCAGAGCGCGCCGCGGCCGCCTAAATGGCGAGCAAGCACATGCATAATTATTGCATATAGCAGATGAACATAGCCGGGAATAGCCATCCAACAATATTATTTTCGATGATATGCATTAATATATTCTTAGTTAAATCTAAGGTCAAAGGTTGGTACTACAAAATACGAAGGGGGCCAATAAAGAATAAACCACGACAGAGGTAGTACCTATAGGAACACAGACGCCTAGTATGAAAGAAAATGTGGGTCAAACCCTAGTTGAAAAGGGCAACAATGTCTAACTCCAGCTTACAAAGGTACAAAAGCACGAGGATTAATTGTTCATCAGGTTTACCCATAACCCGGATTGAACAGGACAATGACATCTAACTCAACCAAAGTTTTCGGCAGTTACAATCAAATGGATCAGTCTGATCCATAAAATCAAGATCCCAGTACAATAATTCTACTGCTCCATGATGGCCACAAGCTGTTGTAAATAGAAGCCGAACACGATCAGAAGCCCTTAGGTCCACCTGAAACTTCTTTTTATGCTGTTCAACACTTGCAGCCGTGAGTAATTTCTTGTTGAAAAACTTAATCCTCACGGACAATAGTGCCCTCGCATTCAACATGAAGACTGTGACAAAGCTAGTGTTTGCACTGTTGGATGAATATCGTTCCAGCGTTACTGTCTTCAAATGAATGTCATGAGATCTGAGAAAATCCCCATGCTTCATCAACCATCGATTGGTTATACCTTTTTCTCCATGTGTTGTTGCCTAAATAGAGATGAAGATTGAAAACAGTTAATGTCTAAAAAAGATTATGTTGAAAGAGTGATAGCTGAACGATTAATTATAGTACATTATATATGGGCTTTCAATGTGCGTGAAATCATCACCTTTATATACAAATTCTCCAGACATGGAAAGCATTGCAGCAAGGCAATAATGATGTTGAGATCAAAACACCACATGCTGATATATAAGGTCTTGACAGAATCCACCACCACTGATAGGATGGACAAGCGCTTCATTGAGCATAGAACATAATATTAGCACTGAAAGTGTACTCCAAGATGATACTTACCTTATGCGCACAAATGAAAAATGCAAATTACAAAAGTGTACGTGAATAATATACAATACCTCAATAGGTGTGGAGGCAAACACCATCTCGAACCATTTAAATGGATCACGAATTGCACCCAAGGTCTCCAGTTTAGGCGCAGAGACCACCGTTATTTGCGAAGGTTTATAACAACAATCAAGGACCAACCTTTGAAGTGAAGGGGCATCTTCGATGATGAGTTCCTGTCCTTCAAAATGAATTCCAATGCTTACAAGGTGAGGCAACTTTATTTTGAGACAAGGGATATCGATTCCTGCTCCAAAAACAAGCACCAAACGCTCCAGTGTAGGGTAGCTGGAGTGGATGATGCTGTGCAGTGAGGCCTCCGACAGATGAACCAACACAAGCGCAAGTTTTTTCAGCAGTGGCAGTCAAAGCATTTGTACCAGATTGTCTGCTAGATGGCACCGGGTCAAGGTGGTGGTGTGGAGAGAGGAGGAAAACCATGAGATAGGCATCGGTGGTGAGGGCACAGATACAGCTATTGGTGGTAACCTATCGCTGTAGTAATGGTAGAACTCAAGCTGCTGGAGTTTATCGAATTGACGGGATGTCAGTCAGGCGGCCATCGTGCAGGATATGTCCAGCAGGTAGCATGCCGGGATGCAGATGCATTGAACGGAGCCCTGGTGGGAGGAGATGATGGCTCCGGGGAGTTCAGAATCATCATCGACAGATAGCTGACGACAGTCGAGATTAAGAGGTGCGGTGCGCCACTGAGTGCACCACCGAGATGTGAGGACTTGTGTGCGGCAGCCATCGTTGGTGGGGAGAAGGGAGATGATCTCCCAAAGGATGCCGTCCGGGAGATCGCTGATGCGGTCCACCGGAGATTCTACTGGTTCCTCAGGTCCAGGGGGCATGGCCGCTTCTGGCCGTGCAGCCGGGTCCAAGATCTACATCCGACGCGGCGCTGGCCAGAGCCTCATCTGTGTACATACCAATCTAAAGAAAAAATGGCAGAAACATACATGTAGGACATTCAAAATCAATTCTCAAGATCTGGAAGAAAAAAGGCACAAACATATATGTAGGACATTCAAAATCAATTCTCAAGATCTGGCCACGAATTATTAGCATGCAAGCTAACCCTAGTCAGATTATTAGCAAAAATCATTTGTACAGGACAAACAATTAATCACTAACTCTATACGGATAACATTCAAACAATCAATACACTACGTGCATCTAGCGGATCTTAATTACTCTGATTTCATGGATTGATAGAACATAACCATAGGATTTGTATTCCAAAAAAATTATAGAGGGGGGGAGTAACCAGAGAAAACACATGATATGTTTGCCGCACAAATGGGTATATAGATGACTAACCGATTTTCCGTCGGAGTCGCAGTTGTTGCCGGAGTTGCTGTTGACCTCCGGCTCCGGCTGGGAGGGCACGACGGTGCCGATGAAGTCAAGGTCATGCTGCTGCCCGCGCGAGACCTCATCGGCGGCGACGACAACCTCTGTGCCTAGCTTCACGCATTGCGCGGGTGCTTCACCAGCCCTGGCATCGCCACTCCCTCCGATGGTGCGCTTCGGCGGCATCCTCATACACTCCAGAGTCCAGACGTTGGTGGCCACTGTGGACCGGGGGTGAGGCCGCCTATTATGGCTGGCAGCTCGGGCGCGCAATTAATATGAACCAGTGGGAGCGAGGCGGGCGGCGGTCAAAGGTTGTCTAGCCTCCCGGTGAGCCTGCGCGACGGACTTCTGCCATTCCTACCATCATTTCACACAGCTACTCACATGCCTCCCGTCAATACGCACACCTGCACGCACGCCTCCCGGTATGCCTATGCGGCGGACTGCTCGCATGCGTCCCGTCAACTCACGCCTACTCGCATGGCACACGGGGAGTGTGGCAGCACGTATATTTTTTGGTTTATTGATGATTCATTCTGCCGCTTTACTGCTTAACCAAAGCATGGCACGGTCTAACGCACACGGTCCGGATAAATAATCCGTATGAGATATTGGTTGCCAGTTTTTAATAATCTCCCATTTGTAAGAAGATTATATCAAAACGGGTCTCAAATTTGACGAAAAAATACAATATCACAGTCTACTGGTGTCCATATATGACACCACGATAAGTTCATGAATTTCAACTAAGTTTTGGATTTACTGAATTTTAAAAATCTATATTCTCAATGTTTTGAAATCTCTTGCACAGGGAAACATGCACCTAGGGACACATATGATTTTGCAATCCATTTTGGTGCACATGTAGCTCAAATTTGATTTTTGCACATTAAATCCCTAGGAAATCAATCAATGTATAAAAACGGTCAAATGATGTCTGTTTTTTTTTTAATTTTAACACGACACTCCGCCTTTGGTCACATGTTCACTGCAGAAAAAGTTTGACATGCCTCAGAGTGGCTGTGGTGGTGCGGGATGTGTGTGTCTGTGTGTGTGGGGGGTGGGGGGGAGGGGTCCGGTAGTACACTACGAGTCGTGAACCTCCATGTGGGATTATTGATCATTTTGTGAGTCATATATATATGCCACATCAAAGTCGTGAATTGGTTATTTAAAGCATTACACAACCTTTTCGTACATACATGTTCGGGCCACATGCATGCAGTGGTGGTCCTCTCGGACACTCTCCCTCGTGCGGTTATCAACGACGTGCCCATTCGTTAGCCCGCAAAGGTTTTCAGTTTCCACTGACAACGAGAGGCATTTGACCAAAAGGTGCATTCATCTTGGCATGTGTGTGGTGTGGATCATGGTGAGATTCCATATCAAAGTTCGAGCACGTGCGTACACACCTTCCCACCGGCTTGAAGTGAGGGGGCTACACACATCATGGTGTAGTGCGTTTCCGGTTTGCGAAGCATGTGCCACGTCAAAGTTGTGCATTGGGTAGTATTCAAACATCACATAACACACGGGCGCATGCATGCGGTGGTTTTGTCCTATGACATCACTCGCGTGTGCCTCTCTCTGTGGGCCTACGAGGTCGTCGTCGACCAGTTGAACGTACAACGAGAGAGAGCTTAATTTGACCAACAAGGATGGTTCTTTTTTGGTTTGTGTTACGTATATTCACGGTAGGAGTATGTACATGTCAAAGAGGGGGCAACATGAATACTCTATATATATGTGTGTCATAACCTCGCTCCATGTGGGGACTTTCCGGTTCCCGAGGCAAGTGCCACATCAAAGTTGTACATTATATTGGTATTCAAACATCACGCAATACCATGAAGGCGGTGGTTGCCCTATAGGAACTCACTCGCGTGTGGCGCTTCCATCCGTGGGCATGCGAGGTTGTCCTCCATCACTTTGACCCAACGAGAGAGTGGTTAATTTAACCATCAAGGAATGATTCTTTTTCGGTTTGTGCTATACAGTAGAAGTACATATATACCACGCGTCGAATGGGGTGTACATATAGCACATACCATGCATCATGAACCTCGCGCTCTCTGTGGGGACTTTTTGGTTTCCTATATATGTGGTGCCACATCAAAGTTGTGCATTGCGTATTCAAACATCACACAAACACCTCTTTGGGCCACATGCAGACGGTGGTACGTAGTCGTATATAGGATGATCACTCGCGTGCAACGTACGCTTCGCTTCTGTGCTGGGCCCGCGAGTTCGTCGTCCATCACTTTGACCCAGCGAGGGAGAGATACGTTTGACGAACAAGGAGGATTAATTCTTTTAGGGCTGTGTTACTAGGTGTATAGTACGTGTCGAAGGGGGGTGACCAGCATATATATATATACTAGGTGTCACATTAACCTCACTCTATGTGGGGACTTTGCGGTTTTTGAGGCAAATGGCACATCAAAGTTGTGCATTAATTAGGTATTCCAAACATCACAACACACCTCTTCATATATATGTTCTGGCACACGTGCAATCGCGATGGTTGTTGTCCTATATATGGCACTCACTCACGCGGTTATCGGCGATGCTTCCATCTGTCGGCCCGCTTGGTCCATCACTTTCACCGACAGCGCGAGAGAGGTTAACTAATTTGACTTAGGAGGGGATTAATTTTTTGTTTGTCTCATGATATAGATCATGATGTGAGATTACATATATATAATAGCTCATGTGTACACATGAATCCACCCCCCCCCGGGGGGGGGGGCGAGCACACGACACGTCATGAACGACCTCTTGCTCTGTGTGGGGACCTCTGCGATTTTCAACGCATGCACCACATCAATGTTGTGCATCGGGTCGGGTATTCAACACATATGCATGCATCACACACCTCCATAAATATGTTCAGGACACACACATGCAATGGTTGTCTTTGGACACACTCTCATTCGCTTGGTTATGGGCGGCAAGCCTATATATATTCGTGGGCCCGCGTGGACGTCCATCGTTTCGACCAACGACGAGAAAGGTTACGAGGGTGGATTCTTCTTCTTTGCTTCGAGTTACCGTATAGTAGGTCGAACATTCCAAGCCTAATTAAGTTTGAGCACATGCTACGCGTCATGAACCCTCGCTCAGTGTGGGGATTTTACGGTTCCAAAGCATGGTGCTACATCAAATTTGCGCATTGGATATTCAAACACCACACACACCACTTCCATATACATACTTGGGCCACATGCACAGAGTGGGTTTGTCTTCATACAGTACTCCCTCGCGAGGTTATCGGTGACAAGCTAGCCCATTTTGCGGGGCCGTGTGGACGTCCATCACTTTGACCAACAACGAGCGGGAGAGGTTGTACGACCAAGTTGGATTCTGCTTGGTCCGTGTTACAGTACGTCTTGGTGAGATGCCCTCCCCCCGACATGTGTGTGTGGGGGGGGGGGGCTACTTCGCGCTACCTGCGACCTCCGTGGGGTCGGGGAAGTCCGGTTAATTTGCGAGGCACACGTGCCACATCAAAGTTGTGAATGGTAGTTAAATATCACACCACACCCTTTTCATACATATAGTAGGGCCACCCGCATGTGGTTCGTATGTGGTCTGACCCATCTTGCGCCACAAGCACACATTGTTGGTCGGCACACGGTCCACCTTTGTTGGGAAGCGAAAGGGGAAGTTTGACCATATATATATGATGGACTCCTATAGGTTTTGTGTTACGGTAGGGTGAGATTTCAGACCTAGCTATTTGGGGGCATGCATTCGTAGCTAGGATTCCCTTACCGCCGACACGAGGTGGGGTTCGTAGGGGGTGGCTGACTAGCAATACTGTGCTTTTGTGTGACAGGTGCCGCATCAAAGTTGTGCATTGGTATTCGAACATCAAACCACCCTTTTCATACATATATTTGGTCCACATGCAAGTGTGTTCGTGTTCTAACCCTCTCCCGCGTTATTCTTTTTGCCAAATTTATAAACAGCACACGAGTTGGATGTAGAAACCGTTTGTCATTGGGTACGCAACAGACACGGTTCGGTCAGACTACCCGTGTGCCATACCCATGCCCTGCAGTCCCTCACATCAGGACAGTTAGACTGGGCTCCATGAGGCTTGCCTCCCGGTCTCGAAAATATCTACTGCCTCGTAATCTCGAAAATATCTACCGCCTGGAAGGTTTTAATGTTTGATAGCACACGATTAGTATGTGCGGAACGTGTGTGATGTCTGTTACTCCCGCTCTGCTTCAGTCCCTTGATTCAAATTTTCAGTAGCCCCGACATTTTACTCCCGCCTCTGCATCCCTCGCAATCTCAAAAATATCTACTTGCCCTTGATTCAAATTTTAGTAGCCCCGCCTTGTTACTCCCGCCTCTGCATCCCTCTCAATCTCAAAAATATCTGCTCGCCCTTGATTCAAATTTTCAGTAGCCCCGGCATTTTACTCCCGCCTCTGCATCCCTTGCAATCTCAAAAATATCTGCTCGCCCTTGATCCAAATTTTCAGTAGCCCCGCCTTGTTACTCCCGCCTAGTAAAAATTTTAGTTGCCGCGGTATTTCCTCAAACACCACTTTGCCCCCCTCCACACACACCACACACTCCCCAAAACCTCCGCTCACACAGACACACACCACCTCTCTCTCGCTCTAAACCATTGGTAGGTCGCCGCCATCGCCGCCGCCGCCTCCATCCTCAACCTCTGCCTGTGTGCCGGGGAGCCCGAGGAGCCAATGGCCAAAAAGAGGTTTATCGCAGCCTCTTCGCCCGACACCGGCGAGGTGGCCGCCGAGGTGTCCCCGTCGTCCTTCGCGGGCTCTTTATCGATCTGCCGTCGCCGGTCGCCTGATCCGCCCACCGCCGCGCCCCTACGCCGGTTTGAGGACTTCCCCGTCCTTCCTCGAGCCCGGCCACCGACGAGGTCCTACCTCGGGGTCCGACAACGACGGTGGGGGACGTGGGTCACCGAGATTACGGATCAGGAGACCCACACCCGCCGGTGGCTCGGTAGCTTCCACAAGGCCGAGCTCGCGGCCATGGAGTACGACCGCTGGCAGGTCCACTACCACGGCGCGGCGGCTAGGCTCAATTTCCCCTTCGGCACATGTCCGGTCGACCTTGTTCCGCCGGAGCCAGGGGTGGTGAGCTTGGCTATGGCGTGGGAGGACCGCGAGGCGTGGGAGTGCCTCGAGGCTGAGGCCGCCGACGAGGCCTACATGCAAGAGCTTCGTCGGTAGCACCCGGAGCTCGTGGAGGCAAAGCGGGTGATCTTTGCCGACGCGGAGGGCGGCGAGGTTATCATGCTCTCCTTCGATGACGAGGTCGAAGGTGGCGAGGACGGCGGCGCGGAGGGCGTCGAGGTGGGCGGTGAGGACGAGGAGATCGACGTCGATGAGTGTCTTCCCCAATGACCCCGATGACGGCACCGCCCCGGACCCGGCTTGCTGAACACCGTACCTGACAAGGAAGGATTGGCTCAACCTCCACTTTGACCAAAAGTAGTTTAGCTTAGTTTAAATTTATGTTTTATGTTTGGTTATGCAAAACTATCTATGTTTATGTTTGAATGCATGCTACTTTTGGTTGAACCTGCTTTGAACTTGATCAAATTGAAGTTTACAACGTTAAGTTTAGGGGATCGTGTAACACCCCAAAAATCGGGTTATCGATTTTTGTGCTGTTATTCCTTCCTAGCTTTTCTCTCCCAAAAAATTTCCTCTGGAATCTGGTGAATGACCAGGTCAATCCAGACAATCCCCAGCCTCTCCATGAATTTTTCATGCTCTTGTGCCAGTCAACTTCCCATCTGTAAACCCCGAATCCCGTTCAAACCCTAGTTCCAAAATATCGGAACTGGAAATTCCGCCTTTGTGTTTACAAAGGAGCTATCATTTTTCTTGCTCAGTTGATCCTACCAAAATTCCTAGAGATCATCCTTCACTCATAAACCCTAGATGTGCAAAAATATTGCCAAGTCATATGCAATGTTTTTCATCTAGAATTAATTCCTTTTTTTGCCTTACCGAGGAATTAAATCCAGGAAAATATCTATCCATCTCCAAAGCTCATGAAAACTTGTGGAGATATTCTTTATGATCATATTAAGCTCACATAAAAATATTGGCCATAATTAAATAGGGGAAATTGCATCTTTCCTATTTAAAGTCAATATTTCAATTTGGGACCTTTCCAGAGGAACTACCATTTTGGTAGCTAGGAAAAATCCCAAATAATTTGTGGAGCTCGTCCCATCCATATCTTCACCATTTCCAACCAAACCACAAGTTCCACCAATTAAAGTTTCAGCACAACACCACTTTGCAAATTCTGTCCAGATTTCCAATTTGCAAAAGAAGTGCTTGCTCCTTTGATCTTTTTGGGCTGAAATTTTTCAGGGTGATTGGCATTGAGATATCACCCATGGACACCAAAAACCAGCCCATTCCATCTAGCGAAACTTCATCAGTAAATTATCTAAGTTTCTGTCCAGATTGCAACTCTGTAAAGGAAGTACCCTCATAGATGATCAATTTGAGCTAATTTTTTTCCATATATCTCTAATGACCAAATCATCACTCTGCACCAAAAATCATCTAAATCCACTTATCCATTTGACCTCTACTTCCTCATTTGCATTTCTGGTCAGATTGGTGCTTTGTGAAGGAGGTACCATTTAGAGTGGTCCATTTGAGCTGAAACTTTGCCAGAATGACTACCTTAGTAGATGATCAACCTCTGCCAAAGATCTTGCCAAGAGAAGCAGTGTGGTGGCCGTAGCACGTGTTAACAGTTTGCTGCTAGAAACTTGTTGATCAAGTTCCAGTCGCACCAGAGCTCTCCAGTGTCATCCAGATGCATAGGACAACTCAGGGATGGATGGAGAACGTCCTAGACATGATTTGGCCTCGCGTGTGGCGTGGAAACACCGTGGCCACTCGGTGACCACGTGCAGAGCACGCCAAATCCGTGCATCGCGTGACCAGAGGCTTCGGGAGCCCTCTCCGGCGGGCTTCGGCTTGTCCGCGAGCGCCGGTGAGCTCCCCACCGCACGCGTGGATCGCCTAGAACCTCTGCCCTTCGTCTCCTAGCTCTTGGCCAGCGGTGCCGACGTCGAGCACTGTTGGGACGCGGAACCGCGTAACCAGAGGCTTCGGCCGTCGTCCAGCTCCTTCCCGAGCCCTCCCTTGCAGCTATTTAAGCGCCCTGAGACCCTACTCCCTCGCCAGCAACCTCTCCAAGCTCCTCCCTGAGCTCTCGGAGCTCTTCCTTTTCCCCACGGCCGAGGCCCTGCCGCTGACCCCCGCTGCCGATTCCGGTCGTGTGGCCCTCCCCCTCCTCTCCATTCCCGTCCTCAGCCACCCCAGTAGTCCACCGAGCCGCCTTCGCTCTCCCTGTCACCGGGGAAGTGCTGCCACCATGGCTCCCCTGATGCTCTCTGGCCGCTCCGCCATGGACAATGGCGACTGCGCTGCAGGCCGTTCCCCGAGGCCGCGCAACCACTCCCGGATGCGGTGTGGTGCCCTGGTTCCGGTGAGACCCGCGGCGGCCCTCCCCGTGCTGCCAATCATTGGTGGCGAGCGTGCCCGAGCTGCCGTGGTGCTACTCTGCTTCTGTCGTGATGGATACGAGGACCAGAGAGAAGGAAAGAGAGAGAAGAGGATAGGGTGGGTCCCACCCGTAAGTGACCATGCCCTGGGCCCAGCTGAGTAAGTGGGAGCGCACTCTATGCGGTACGCTTTTGGTTCGCTTTCGCTTTCGGTTCGCTGAAAGCGTATTTCCTAAATGGCGTTTCCAAATTCCCAGCCGCCGGTCGAAATCACTATTTAGTGAACATTCACTCGCTAAGCACTGAAACGGACAGTTTCTGTCTGTTTTTGCGCTTAACGAACGAACGGCCGTTTCTCCGTGACCGTAACTCCGATTGAGGTAAAACAAATGCCCACGTCTTTAGTTCATCGAGCCCGTTCTGATGCCATTATTTTCATAATGTTTTCACATTGTAAAAATGACCATTTTGCCCTTGCCCTTTGATCAGCCCCTCCAGGAGGGAAACTTTTTCGGCAAATCTTCTCAGAGTTTTATCGCACTTCCACCCGGTGTATTCCTTCACCCCCAGGCAAGCCAACCTCTTATCATGAGCTCCGGACTTGCGTGATGACTTTGCTTGCACCCTGTGTGTTTATCGTAGCACATCTGTATCGCCTGTTAGTCTGCACCAGCATAGTTCTGTTATTTCATCTGTACCAGATACTAGTGACATTTATCATATAATGTCATGACCTGATATCATGTCACATTTGCCCATGCTAGTAGCAAACATTTGTGCCATTATTATCATGTTAATACTATGACTTCATGCCATGACTGGCATTACTATGATGTTGATGTGCTGTTATTAAGTAATGATTCTCGCTTATAATTGTTGAGGTAATGGTGGGATGATGGAGATGTTGAATTAAATACATAACTAAACTTAGCCGGTTGATCTAGAGTCACCTCTCTGGGCTTATTCGTGCAGCCACATTTGTCGGTATGGGACAGCCTTGACTTGGTCTAGCTTTGTGCTCTTTCACCGGTACCACCAACTAGGGAAGGTTATGCGTGCGTGCTGCCCTGATCAGGTAGGCGGTGATAACGTTGTGAGCCCAGTTGATTGTTTAGCCTGGGAGTCCCCGTTTGGGACAGTTGTGCTGGCCACGACGGTGGTAGGTGTCAAGAGTGACACAGGGGCCACCCAGGACATGGCCCTGGGAGGGTATGATTGTCGGTGGTACGATGGAGGAGTCACGGGTTAGGCATGTTTTTTGGAGCAACGCTGGTCCACCCGAATGGGATCACGAGGTCAGGTGCTCCATGGTGTGGGTAAAGCGTACAACCTCTGCAGAGTGTAAAATCTATTCGAATAGCCGCGTCCACGGTATTGGACAGCCCGTCCATACCTCACTAGATGGTCAACCGTAATGATGATAATAATGGTGAAAGAACCTGCCCTGCATAGACATCAGATGTTGTCAGGAATATGGTATGTTAGCCATGGGATGGCTATGGAAGAGATGGTCAGATGACCGAAAAACTTGGATTGGACTGGGATTAGTTTCAGATTGGATCATGTGAATGTTCGGAATATGGATTGTATACTTAATATACTTTACTTTACTCTACTCTACTTCAGTAGTTATCTTGCTAGAAAACCCTGTTATGTCATGATGATCAATGTTGCTAGATGTTTAATCATGCCAAGTAATCTTGCTACGACATGATAATTAATAATGCTAGATAGGTATGTTATGCCATGCTCGATCCATGTTTTACTGTTAATTCCATGCCATGTTTAGAATAGATTCCTTATAATAGCATAGGGCTTGCTTTGTCATCTGCTTGTTTGGATGCTATATATTTGGTTGTCTTGCGAGTACATTCAAAGTACTCACCTGGCCTTGCACGTGGCCAGTTGCAGGAGAAGATCCGTCAGGCTAGATCGTAACCCAGCCAGTCCTGTGAGTTGTGGAGCCCAGCCAGAGATGTCGTTGTCACTGAACCAAGACCTTCGCTGCCATCTTAGTTAGGCTTGGAGCTATGTAATATTGTTGTAAGCAATAGTATTGTAATACTCCATTTTATTTAATAAAGCCATTTTGTGCCTGGAATCGCTGTATCATGTCTTTGACGTGCGCCAGGTCTTATCCTGGGGCTGGCATGCGTTGGCCCTCTATCGGGGTGCCACAGGACGTGGTATCAGAGCCAGGCTGGCTGTAGGTTACCATAGCACCAAACCACCCCTATTTTCAACCGGTAGTGAGCCATTAGAGTTGACTCATCGCTGGTATCCGACACGGCCACTGTTGATCAACAGGCGGCACAGTTGGAATAGACGTGTCCCTACCCAGCTGTCCGCCCACCCAGCCATCCCGGATTAGACCGCGACCCTACCCAACTGTCGGCCGTGCCGGCGAATCCTCTACCTGGCACAAGAAGGATCCAGGCCATGCTGGTGTGTCCCAGCCCGACTGCCTATTTAACCCCTCCCACCCGTGAGTCGCAGCTCTCTCCATTCAATAAGCCAGATCCCCGCAAGAGAACCCAGGCTAGCATTCTCAAACCCGCAACCATGGCCAGTTCTTCCAAAACGCCCACTTTCCATAGCCGAACTTTGGCTGATGGTTATCCCGGCTTTCCGCCCATCCTTTCGAGTATGCTCACCCAAGTCCTTGGCCGTAGTACTCCTCCGGTGTATTTGGTGTTCCAATCGGAACCCGTTCCCCACCTTTGCCGATTCTATGCGAAGACGCATATCAACGCAGGTCCAGCAGCAGATGGGAAGCCCATGAATTTTCGAGGCAAACCCATGCCCACCCCCGCGTTGGCTGTCCAGATAGCTGCTGTGGAAGCCATCACCCGTCTTCGTTTCCAGTTTCCGCAAGTAGCGGAGATGCAGGAGTTCCGCTATTTTCCCTCTTCATCCGACGCAGGTTGCGAGTTCTCCAGCGCAGTTGGAGACGCTGACCCAGCAATAGCTCGCCTGGTTCAGTTCATTGCTGCCCAGGGACTATTGCTCTTCGGCATTCTTAGAGAGTTCAATGCCATTGACCATGACACCACACGGGTTGTTACGGGAGCATACCGTGCGGCCCATCAAGCTGCATCCCAAACCACTCGTTCCCTGCTGCCAAACCCAGTGCCACTTTCGCAGTTGGTACCACCCTCTCAATCCGTGAACCCATGTCTACCCGACATCATCCACCCAAATTCCATTCGAGGAGCTATCCGGCGTCTTCATCGTCAGGATGTGTTCCGTCAGGTTCTGGCCGCAGCTCCAGCAATTGCGCCCCAACCCATAGAGATGTCTGACGATGAAGATGGAAGTTTGCTCAGCCTTCGTCCCCCAGGAGAGCCCCAGCAAGAGTAGGTCCATTTGTGGCTCTGGCAGTGAGTGTAGCCAGGAGATGCTAGAAGTGTGTTTGTGTTGCAAAGACTGTTTCTTCGCCCCCATCGAGGATTAGAAGTCTGTAGTTTGGAGTGAGTTGTTGCTGTTAGCTGCTTAGTAAGGTTGCGCGTTGCTGTACTGTTTGTGCCTGTGTGCTGTTGTAATGTTGTTTATGCCTGTTTGCTCTGTGTGTTTGGTTCGTCTGTCTCTCTGTTAAGCAAAAATGTTTAACAGAGCTGGCAGTGGATTCTTAACAATATTTTAGTCAGTAGAGCACTTACACCTAATAACATTGGACTCGCCTAGGGTCTCTAATGAAATGCGAGCTGGTGTAGGCGTATGTATACCAGGAGTACATACACCCACTAGCGTTAAAACACCTTAGTGTAATATGCTCGATATGCTTCTTTCCTCTGTCTGTATTTTGCTATTGTATGCATTCTGCATTTGCTTGCATATTGGTCTAAATAGATTGCATGTGTATCGTGTGAGCAATGTCTGCACGCTAAATTCTTCCTCCTGAGTAAAGCCGCTGTAGTACTCGGGTATAATGTAAAGCCGCCCATCCATACCCATCTATGCTTGCCCCATTTGCCGGTCTTCCCGAACCCAGCATTCTGGAAAACCAGCTCTATCCAATAATTTCCCCAGTCCCAAAATCTTTTCTCTGAACCCAGTTGCAATCTCGGAGAAATTCTAAGAAATTTTATTGCAGCATAAACCGTTACAACCCCTCCAGTCTAAGATCTAAACCCCGATTCTACCTCAACCCGCACTCGTTGTGGATGTCGTTCAGCAAGGAGCAACCAGCAGTGTGGTCTCCACACTGGTAGAGCTCCGCTGACCACACCGCACTAACCATAGACCCAGCGGCGCCTCTGTCACCATCTTGTGTGATGCTGACCAGCCACCCCCTCGCCCCGCCGTAGCCCGCGCTTATTCCGCCGGCCTAAGACGGCGTAGATGATCACCAGCCATCACTCGGTTAGCGGCATCCCAACGATCATCGAGGATCATTGCACACAACAGCAGTGAGAAGCCAACCAATGCCACCAGCAGACTCACCAAGAGGATGGTGATCAACTCCGAACACATGTCCGCCATTAACACCTTGCCTCGCGCCCCTGCAACCAGAAGGAGAAAGAGAAGAGGAAGAAGAGGTGAGGTAGGATGCGAGGTGGAAGGAAGAAGAAGACTGTCATCATTTTTATAGCCCAAGTCCGGTGTACGGTGGGTGAGGTCCAGGAGAACCACGCGTCGCTCGATCACCGGCGTCCAGGAGGCGAATCCACGAGTAGTGCCGACCGGCGCTGTCCCGTGATGGGAGTGCTCTCTGCGTTGGCCTCGTGCACGCCGTGCACTATCATCGTAGGGTGCTCAGTACCCTAGGAGCTAGGCGTGCGCAGTGCCTAGCCGCACTCAGGACAGCGCGGGAGCGAGAGAAAGCCGTTGGCTGGAGAAAGAAGAAGGCTGCTAGTGGGCCCTAGGACCACTTGTCAGCGAGAGAGGCCACTGTTCATTAAGGTGCCCCGAGCATTTTTGGAAGAGGAAATTCTGCTTTTTCTAAAAATGACAGGGCTACCCAGCGGCCTCTACCCGAGGAGTAGATCCCGCGATATCCGTATCTCGATCTGGGTGTACCAATTTTTGGTACTTTTAACTTGGTTGTTTTTAACCACAGGGTTAAAACTCAACCCAGAGGTTTTTTTTCCCAGGAGGCGTAAATTTTGTTCTGAGCTAACCCTAGGAATCTCGAGGATGAGATTCTCTTAAGGGGGAAGGTTTGGAACACTCGATTTTTGTGCTGTTATTCCTTCCTAGCTTTTCTCTCCCAAAAATTTTCCTCTGGAATCTGGTGAATGACCAGGTCAATCCAGACAATCCCCAGCCTCTTCATGAATTTTCCATGCTCTTGTGCCAGTCAACTTCCCGTCTGTAAATCCCGAATCCCGTTCAAACCCTAGTTCCAAAATATCGGAACTGGAAATTCTGCCTTTGTGTTTACAAAGGAGCTATCATTTTTCTTGCTCAGTTGATCCTACCAAAATTCCCAGAGATCATCCTTCACTCATAAACCCTAGATGTGCAAAAATATTGCCAAGTCATATGCAATGTTTTTCATCTAGAATTAATTCTTTTTTCTGCCTTACCGAGGAATTAAATCCAGGAAAATATCTATCCATCTCCAAAGCTCATGAAAACTTGTGGAGATATTCTTTATGATCATATTAAGCTCACATAAAAATATTGGCCATAATTAAATAGGGGAAATTGCATTTTCGTATTTAAAGTCAATATTTCAATTTGGGGCCTTTCCAAAGGAACTACCATTTTGGTAGCTAGGAAAAATCCCAAATAATTTGTGGAGCTTGTCCCATCCATATCTTCACCATTTCCAACCAAACCACAAGTTCCACCAATTAAAGTTTGAGCACAACACTACTTTGTAAATTCTGTCCAGATTTCCAGTTTGCAAAAGAAGTGCTTGCTCCTTTGATCTTTTTGGGCTGAAATTTTTCAGGGTGATTGGCATTGAGATATCACCCATGGACACCAAAAACCAGCCCATTCCAGCTAGCTAATATTCCTCAGTGAATTATCTAAGTTTCTGTCCAGATTGCAACTCTGTGAAGGAAGTACCCTCATAGATGATCAATTTGAGCTGAAATTTTTCCATATATCTCTAATGACCAAATCATCACTCTACACCAAAAATCATCTAAATCCACTTATCCATTTGACCTCTACTTCCTCATTTGCCTTTCTAGTCAGATTGGTGCTTTGTGAAGGAGGTACCATCTAGAGTGGTCCATTTGAGCTGAAACTTTGCCAGCATGACTACCTTAGTAGATGATCAACCTCTGCCAAAGACCTTGCCAAGAGAAGCAGTGTGGTGGCCGTAGCACGTGTCAACAGTTTGCTGCTGGAAAGTTATTGATCAAGTTCCAGTCGCACCAGAGCTCTCCAGTGTCATCCAGCTGCATAGGATAACTCAGGGATGGATGGAGAACGTCCTAGATATGATTTGGCCTCGCGTGCGGTGTGGGAACACCGTGACCACGTGGGGACCACATGCAGAGCACGCCAAGTCCGTGCACCGCGTGACCAGAGGCTTCGGGAGCCCTCTCCGGCGGGCTCCGGCTTGTCCGTGAGCACCGGTGAGCTCCCCACCGCATGCGTGGACCGCCTAGAACCTCCGCCCCTCGTCTCCTAGCTCCTGGCCGGCGGTGCCGACGTCGAGCACTGTTGGGACGTGGAACCGCGTAACCAGAGGCTTCGGCCGTCGTCCAACTCCTTCCCGACCCCTCCCTCGCAGCTATTTAAGAGCCCTGAGACCCTCCTCCCTCGCCAGCAACCTCTCCAAGCTCCTTCCCGAGCTCCTGGAGCTCTTCCTTTTCCCCACGGCCGAGGCCCTGCCGCCGACCCCCGCTACCGATTCCGGCCGTGTGGCCCTCCCCCTCCTCTCCATTCCCGTCCTCAGCCACCCCAGTAGTCCACCGAGCCGCCTTCGCTCTCCCTTTCGCCGGGGAAGTGCTGCCATCGCGGCTCCCCTGATGCTCTCTAGCCGCTCCGCCATGGACGATGGCGACTGCGCTGCAGGCCGTTCCCCGAGGCCGCGCAACCACTCCCGGATGCGGTGCGGTGCCCTGGTTCCGGTGAAACCCGCGGTGACCCTCCCCGTGCTGCCAATCGTCGGTGGCGAGTGTGCCCGAGCTGCCGTGGTGCTGCTCTGCTTCTGTCGCGATGGAGACGAGGACCAGAGGTAAGGAAAGAGAGAGAAGAGGATAGGGTGGGTCCCACCCGTAAGTGACCGTGCCCCGGGCCCAGCTGAGTAAGTGGAAGCGCACTCTATGCGGTACGCTTTCGGTTTGCTGAAAGCATATTTCCTAAAAGGCGTTTCCAAATTCCCAGCCGCCGGCCGAAATCACTATTTAGTGAACATTCACTCGCTAAGCACTGAAACGGACAGTTTATGTCTGTTTTTGCGCTTAACGAACAAACGGCCGTTTCTCCGCGCCCGTAACTCCGATTGAGATAAAACAAACGCCCACGTCTTTAGTTTGTCAAGACCGTTCCGATGCCGTCATTTTCATAATGTTTTCACATTGTAAAAATGACCATTTTGCCCTTGCCCTTCGATCAGCCCCTCCGGGAGGGAAACTTTTTCGGCAAATCTTCTCGGAGTTTTATCGCACTTCCACCCGGTGTATTCCTTCACCCCCAGGTAAGCCAACCTCTTATCATGAGCTCCGGACTTGCGTGATGACTTTGCTTGCACCCTGTGTGTTTATCGTAGCACATCTTTAATGCCTGTTAGTCTGCACCAACATAGTTCTGTTATTTCATCTGTACCAGATGCTAGTGACATTTCTCATATAATATCATGACCTGCTTTCATGTCTTATTTGCCCATGCTAGTAGCAAACATTTGTGCCATTATTATCATGTTAATACTATGACTTCATGCCATGACTGTCATTACTATGATGTTGATGTGCTGTTATTAAGTAATGATTCTCGCTTATAATTGTTGAGGTAATGGTGGGATGATGGAGATGTTGAATTAAATACATAACTAAACTTAGCCGGTTGATCTAGAGTCACCTGTTCGGGCTTATTCGTGCAGCCACATTTGCCAGTATGGGACGGCCTTGACTTGGTCTAGCTTTGTGCTCTTTCACCGGTACCACCAACTGGGGAAGGTTCTGCATGCGTGCTGCCCTGATCAGGTAGGCGGCGATAACCTTGTGAGCCCAGTTGATTGTTTAGCCCGGGAGTCCCCGTTTGGGACAGTTGTGTTGGCCACGACGGTGGTAGGTGTCAAGAGTGACACAGGGGCCACCCAGGACATGACCCTGGGAAGGTATGATTGTCGGTGGTACGATGGAGGAGTCACGGGTTAGGCAGGTTTCGTTGGAGCAACGCTGGTCCACCCGAATGGGATCATGAGGTCAGGTGCTCCATGGTGTGGGTAAAGTGTACAACCTCTGCAGAGTGTAAAATCTATTCGAATAGCCGCATCCACGGTATTGGATAGCCCGTCCAGACCTCACTAGATGGTCAACCGTAATGATGATAATAATGGTGAAAGAACCTGCCCTGCATAGACATCAGATGTTGTCAGGAATATGGTATGTTAGCCATGGGATGGCTATGGAAGAGATGGTCAGATGACCGAAAAACTTGGATTGGACTGGTATCAGTTTCAGATTGGATCATGTGAATGTTCAGAATATGGATTGTATACTTAATATACTTTACTTTACTGTACTCTACTTCAATAGTTATCTTGCTAGAAAACCCTGTTATGTCATGATGATCAATGCTGCTAGATGTTTAATCATGCCAGGTAATCTTGCTACTACATGGTAATTAATAATGCTAGATAGGTATGCTATGCCATGCTCGATCCATGTTTTACTGTTAATTCCATGCCATGTTTAGAATAGATTCCTTATAATAGCATAGGGCTTGCTTTGTCATCTGCTTGTTTGGATGCTATATATTTGGTTGTCTTGCGAGTACATTCAAAGTACTCACCTGGCCTTGCACGTGGCCAGTTGCAGGAGAAGATCCGTCAGGCTAGATCGTAACCCAGCCAGTCCTGTGAGTTGTGGAGCCTAGCCAGAGATGTCGTTGCCACTGAACCAAGACCTTCGCTGCCATCTTAGTTAGGCTTGGAGCTATGTAATATTGTTGTAAGCAACAGTATTGTAATACTCCATTTTATTTAATAAAGCCATTTTGTGCCTGGAATCGCTGTATCATGTCTTTGACATGCGCCAGGCGTTATCCTGGGGCTGGCGTGTGTCAGCCCTCTATCGGGGTGCCATAGATCGACTAGAAACGGCCAAAAATTGCTGGAGTATATATATATCCACTAAGGGTTTTAGTCCGTTAACTTTTAAAGGATTGGCTAGAGATGGCCTTATGCCTTGATTATTTCAGTTCTTCACAATGTGATGCTCTATATGTGCAACTATTTGTCGTGCAGTTCAATTTCATCAATAACAGTTTCAACAATACCACTAGGAATTACGATATTTGGTTGTTGTTAAGGATGTTGCAGTTAACATGCCTTTTCATTTTTTTAACAATAACTAGTGTACTTTAGACCTGCACAATACCAGTTTGAATGACTATTTACTTGTTTTTAAATGTTATGCCTGATGCAGTTAACACACCTTTCCACTTCTTGTTTTGCTTAACTAGCGTGCTTAAACCTACACACTAAAGCTATCATTTGTAGATTATGTTGTCTACCATGGATATATTTGGTTGATGTTTAGCCTGTTGTGCTTAACATGCCTTTATATGTACTCATACAGGACAATATTGAGAATAGTGTTGTTTTCCATCGAGGTTATTTTCATCGCATTGCTTATATGTACTCACTGTTCAGGATATCGGTAGCTAGTACCATATAGCCTGGGGGCTGATAAGGGATTAATCGTCAAATCGGACATTTCACTGAATATATCTGTAACCCATTTATCAGTAGGTTAACTAGGGTCATATTTAATATATCTGAGGCCACATAGCAACATGCATTGTACTGAATGACTAAATATGCAATCCCAAGCTACATAGCAACAAGGAAGAGTGTTACCTTAATGTTCTGATGATGTCTAGATATACATGTAATAAAATCTTATATAATGGGATGGAGGGAGTGTTGTACTACATCATTTTGCAATTGTTGTTTAGCTTCTAATATTAACTTGGTGATTTTAGGTACATATGTCATTGCCAAAGATCCACACTTCGACCCTTTCTGCGTATGGGGCAATGAGATATTCATGAACCAGCATCAAGTGAGGAAACTGATAAAGATTGTTATTAAAATGGGTCAAAAGATGTCAATCAAACTATTTGTTTACACTTTATGCAAGACAACAGTGAACTGCAGGATGGTAAGTAAGAACTCTGTAGCCTTCTTTTTACTGCCCGTAATGAGTTGTGTTAGATGACAATGTTTGAATCTTTTTTCCTTTGCAGTGGATCCTGAAGCAGTTTACTCAAGATTACCTCTCAAACTACATGATTGGCGGGCGGCCATCACAAGGGGTTGGACTAGAGTCGTGTGTGCCTTCTGCATCCAGGAGAGCACAATAGGGCCATTCCGCTTCACCTTGTTCAGCCACCAGAATGTTTGTCGCCTCTTTCTTTACCATCTGTAATAGTACAAGTATAGAACCCTGGTTCATCATTCTTTATTTGGTGCTTATGTAATTCTTAAACATATGTACCTATGAATCGAATAATGCATTGGTTGTTTGAACCTGATGGATATGAATAAAGCTATAGCCTACTTTCAAGTTCAAATTAGGTACAATTTTAAATAGCAGCAATTAAATTAGGGTGAAATTACGGTGTGCAGGTCATTACGGTGCGCACGGTCTATAAAGCACAGCGTGTGCGATATACATCATAATCCGACATGGTTCACGGAGAGGAAACGTGTGTAATAATGCACACAGTTGCCGTTTGCAAAGCGTGTGTGATGTCAGACACTATCACAAATGGTGCGGGAAAACTAAATGTGTGTGATTGTCTACCTATCGTACATAGTTTACAATCATGAACTGTTTGTGATGTGCCAGGCATCGTAAATGTAGAGCCAGTTTGGTACGTGCCTGGAAAACTCCCGTGCCTAGAATGTGCCTGGTTTTAGGTAAAACCACAAAACTCCGACTGCGATGGCAATGCGAGCACAAACGAGTAGCAAGGATGAAGTGTTTGGGATATTCGAGATATCGGAAATGGTTATATAGGGACAACTGTATGCATCAAGGCTTCCTATCCCCGACGGTTTCTGGGTCATGTGGGAAGGACCTCCCTATGGCCCACACTCACTAGGCGACGGTTCCAAATGCTGTCGTGAAAAGGGGTTAAAAACCGTTTGTATAGCACCTCGTTGTACCAGTGCTAGTCATGACAAAATCACAGGCATAGTGAAAACAGTCCTCGAAAACTACCGCCACCGCACCTGTTGATTGTCCTCCTTACTGCATGGTCTCAATCACCTCCATATTTTCTGAGTTGATGATTAGGCGGTTACACCCCGCCCTTTGCGCCATTGTTAGGCCAAATTTGAGAGCTAAATCTTTAGCCATCAGAACATCCGCACAATAGTCAATCTTTCCATTTCCTCCTGTAATAAACCTACCTTTGTCATTTCTCAAGACTGCTCCCATTGTACCCTTCAACATATCATGATCAAAAGAGGCATCAACATTAAGTTTCACAAAGCCCCTAGGAGGACAGTACCAACCACCCTTTTTCATGGCCGCCTTTGGAGATGATGCATTTACAAAGTTGGATATGAGGGCTATGATCCCCATTGATATCTGGTTTGCGTTCTAAGTTAATTCCTTGTGCACTAATTTTCGTATTTCCCACCATTGGTACCAAGCTGAAATAGCTATCATTTCACGTACATTTTGGTACCCCATAATACTCAAGTCTTGGTCTGGAAGAAGTATAAGGTATTCCAATATTGCCTCCCCAGCACGATCAACCTCACAAACTTTATCAATAATCTCATCCATCCCTAGCCTCTTCCAAACCTCCTTTGCTTTACTACAGAGGAAAAGCATGTGTTTCATATCTTCTAAACCCTGGGAGCAAGAAGGGAAAGAGGGCGAGACCTTCATGTGTCTATTAGCGAGTGTTACCCGGCATGGGAGAGTGCCATGTAATATACGCCATATAATTTTTTTTACTTTTGCTGGACAAGATAACTTCCATATCTGACACCAAATAGGGTTAGGTGTGTGATTCACCCCATCCCATTAGAATATTTTAGTTTACTCCCATACTGATAATTCCACTCCATCAAGTAAGCAGACCGTTCTGAGAACATACCATTTTCCGTGTAACTCCAGGCAATGAAATCTGTCATATCATGTTGCGAAAGTGGGATTGAAAGAATTCGTTGTGCGTTAATGGGCCACATAGTTTGTCGAATCAGGTCCTCATCCCAATTATTGGAGGCAGGGTCAATCAGGTCACCCACTTTTTATAGCAATTGGCCCCCCATAGGGGTCACAATTTTCCTAGTGACACAGTTTGGGATCCATGCATCTTCAAAAATATTGATGTTATGTCCATTCCCCACTCGCCAAATATAGCCAAGTTTCAGAGTAGTTATGCTTGCCATAATGCTTTGCCAGGTGAAGGAAGCGCCATGCTTTGGCTTAGACTTCAGCAAATTGCCATCAGGATAGTACTTGGCCCTCAGAATAGTAGCACACAAGGAATCAGGATTATCAATAAGACGCCATGTCTGTTTGGCGAGCAAAGCCAGGTTGAAACAGTGGATATCACGGAATCCCATTCCTCCTTGGTTTTTTTGTACGCACATTTTCCACCAGGCCATTCAGTGCTACCTCCTCTAGTTCTCCTTGTCTCCCCACCAAAAATATGCTATCACGTCAATGATTCCTTTACAACTTTTTTAGGAATTTTAAAGACGACATTGCATAGGTAGGCATGGCTTGGATCACAACCTTGAGCAGGATCTCCTTCCCCCCGATGGACAGAAATTTTTCCTTCCAACCACTAATTTTCTTAACAATTCATTCAATCAGAAATTTAAAGCAGTCTGTTTTGTCAACACCCACATTTACTGGCAAACCCAAGTATTTTTCATTCATTGCTTCCATCATTATATTCAGCGTTGTACTCATTTGTTCTCTGATCTCAACCGTTGTATTAGGACTAAAAAATACTGGACTTTTCCACTCTTACCAGTTGTCCCGATGCCGCACAATATAAATCTAATGCTGATTGCAGGGCCGTCGCACTATGTTGGTTGGCTTTCATCAGGATCAATGAATCATCCGCAAAGAGAAGATTTGTGACTGGAAGGGCATCTCTATAGACTTTAACTCCTGGTATGTTTTCGTTGTCCTCAGCATGCGTCAGCAAGGCATTCAACCCCTCTGTGCATAGCAAAAAGAGGTATGGTGATAGCGGGTCACCCTGCCTCAACCCTCTAGTAGCCTTGAAACTGTCACTTTCCTCTGCATTGATCCTTACTTTGTATTTGACAGTTGAGACACATTGCATAATCAAATTCACCCATTCTTGACGAAAACCCAATCTCAACATAATCTCCTTCAAGGAGGCCACTCGACTCTATCGTATGCTTTGTGCATGTTAAGTTTTATGGCACACAAGCCCTCTCTACCTTCTCTTTTGTTCTTGATTGTGTGAAAACATTCATAGGCCACTAAGATATTATCTGTAATCAATCTTCCCAGTACAAATGCACTCTGTGTTGGACTAATGATTTCTGGGGAAAAAAACCTCCAATCGAGTAGCCACCATTTTTGCAATTATTTTGTATACCACATTACATAAGCCGATCGGCCAAAATTGTGTTACCTTTTCTGGTGTATTAATCTTAGGAATCATCACGATCGCCGTATCAGTCCAACCGTTCGGGCTAGTACATGTGTTGATTGCTTTCAGAACCTCCTCAATTAGGTCCTCCCCCAGCATAGGCCAGAACCTTTTGTAGAAAATAGCATGGAGACCATCTGGCCCTGGAGCTTTTAAGTCCCCAATATCGAATAAAGCCTTGCGAACATCTTCCATGGTATAAGGGGCAAGTAGAGCATTGTTCATTTCATTTGACACTCTCCTACGGAGATAAAACTTCTTGATTCGGATGTTGAACTTCCGATGTGAAAAGCTTTGAAAAATATTCAGTGATGTGATCCGTCAACTCCTTCTCTTTTATCCAGTTTCCAGACTCATCTAAGAGTTTCTTTATATTATTTATTTTTTTCCTGGCCATGGCAGCTTATGAAACAAAGATGTATTACGATCCCCGTGCATCAACCAGTTCGCCACACCGTCACCTCTTCAAGCCGACAACCACCTCGGCGACCTGCTTCGACACTTCGGCTAATGTGGGGGATCCAACCTCGCCTCAACAACTTGCTTCGTCACCTCGGCTAGACTGAGGGCTTTGCAATCACCTCATCAACCCACTCGGCCCTGGACTTCGGCATCACCTTGCCGACCTACTCCGTCACCTAGGCTGGACCAGGGGCTTTGCGTCGCCACATCGATCATGTTGTGTCGCTACTTTGGAGTGCCGAGCTCCTTGACCGGTCACCTCTGTACGGGCTTGGGCTGGGACCTCGGTCAAGTCGAGGACCATGTCGGATCTGTCAAAGTTCAAGGGGAACCCTCCTCCCAACACAAGCTCAGGCCGCGTCATCAACACCGAGCACATTAACCAGCTAAGCCGCTTTCATGCTCAACTTTTTCAATTTTTTATTTCTATAAAAATAATGGTTGTTAAAAACAAATTCCTTTATCCAAGTTGACTCGGGTCCCTTAAATTTATACGAGCCATTTTATAATGAATGTTTTTCTTCTTAGTCGTTGCAAAGTATTTTTCTACCACTCCTTTTTCGACTAGAGTGTACGGTCAATAGCCAGATGGCCTGGTCTCTCTCTAAAGCCGCTCGAGTTTAGTTCACTAAACTGGCCTTGGAGAAGCACTCCGCCTTCGGGATAGGGAGGTTGAAGCCGAAGGCTGACCTACTTGAAGTCTAGAGATCGGATGTGTCATATTAAAGCAGGACAGAAACACAAATTTATCTTAAACACCAATTTTGGATTGGCACCAAAAAACTTGATTTAATTTAGACGTAAAGTTTTATGTGAGTTTTTTGGTTCTCTGAGCTTATGGCACTTTTAACCTATTTGTGTGCCTCCAGCATAAGTCTCACAGTACAACGCCAGACTCCTTTAAAGCATCAGCAATATCAACGGGGGGCTGTGACAGAGCCGAACCCACCAAAAACCAAGGTACCCCAAGGAGTCCTCGGCAAAGCGTTCTCAGACATTGCTTTATATGCATCAGTTTTGAATTGTGTCTTCGGTCAATGGTTGGGTTGCCCGGATCCTTGATACATCTCTGTCGTATCTATAATTTTTGATTGTTTCATGCCAATATTATACAACTTTCACATATTTTTGGCAACATTTTATATGATTTATTGGACTAACCTATTGATCCAGTGCCCAGTGCCAGTTCCTGTTTTCTGCATGTTTTTTGTTTCGCGGAATATCCATATAAAACGAAGTCCAAACGTGATAAAAATTTATGGAGAATTTTTTTGGAATATTTTTAATTTTAAGGAGGTGGAATCAACGCAAACAGGGGCCCACAGCCACCACAAGACACCTGGGCATGTCAGGCAGCCCAGGCACGTGGTGGTGGGTTGTGCCCTCCTCGTAAGTCAGTTGGAGCTCTACTTCAGGTGCAAGAAAGCTTATATCCAGAAAAAAAATCGTGTTAAAATCTCAGTGCAATCGGAGTTACGGATCTCCGGATATTTAAGAAACGGTTTTCGGCCAGATCTGGGGAGTGCAAAACAGAAGAGAACAGAGAGGGAGATCCAATCTCGGAGGGGCTCCTGCCCCTCCGCCGCCATGGAGGCCATGGACCAGAGGGGGAACTCTCCTCCCATCTAGGGGGGAGGCCAAGGAAGAAGAAGAAGGAGGGGGCTCTCTCCCCCTCTCTCCCGGTGGCGCCGGAGAGCCGCCGGGGCTAGGATCGTGACGGAAATCTACATCAACAACCTTGCTACCGTCAACACCAAATTTCTCCCCATTTATGCAGCGGTGTAATACCTCTCTTCCCTGCTGTGATCTCTACTTAAACATGGTGCTCAACACTATATATTATTTCCCAATGATATGTGGTTATCCTATGATGTTTAAGTAGATCTGTTTTGTCCTATGGGTTGATAGATGATCATGATTGGTTTGAGTTGTATATTTTATTTTGGTGCTGTCCTTTGGTGCCCATCATATGAGCGCGCATGTGGATCACACCATAGGTTAAGTAGTATGTTGATAGGACTATGCATTGGAGGGCAAGGGTGAGAGCAGCTTCAGCCTAAACATAGAAATTGATGCATACGGGATTGAAGGGGGACCAATATATATCTTAATGCTATGGTTGGGTTTTACCTTAATGAATGTTAGTAGTTGCGGATGCTTGCTAATAGTTCCAATCATAAGTGCATAGAATTCCAAGTAAGGGACGACATGCTAGCAGTGGCCTCTCCCTCATATAAAATTGCAACAATGATCACCGGTTTAGTTATCGATCACCTAGGGACAAATAACCTTCTTGTTTGACAAAACCTTTTTACTAAACAACTAACTTTTATTATCTTGCAATTTATTCATAGTTTTATTCTTGCAAAGTACTCCTAGTTTTTTTCTTGTTCTAGGTAAAGCAAATGATAAGTGTGCGTAGAGTTGTATCGGTGGTCGATAGAACTTGAGGGGATATTTGTTCTGCCTTTAGCTCCTCATTGGGTTCGACACTCTTATTTATCGAAAAAGGCTACAAACGACCCCCTATACTTGTGGGTTATCAAGACCTTTTTCTGGCGCCGTTGCCGAGGAGCAATAGCGTGGGGTGAATATTCTCGTGTGTGCTTATTTGATTTATCACTAAGTAGTTTTTATTTTCTGTTCTAACTTGTTTTCTATCTCTAGTTATGGGTAGGAAACGCAAAATACCAAAAACAATTAGTTGTACCTGCTAAACCAATGGTTGAAGAACCACCCAAAATCTATCATATTGCTGAAGCTTTCTACTTGGATCATATTCGATCCCTATGTGCTCGTGCTGAAAACCCAAACCCAACTAGCTTAGTTGAGGGAAAATCATTAAATGGGCATGCTTATTTTGTGCGACACTGCCTATCTCAAAAAGGGGAACTTTCACTGCATCAAATTAATACTATGCAATGTTGTGCTTGGAATCTATGTGAATTATATGATTTTACTTGTCGTTCTGAAGACCCTAAGAAACACCTTCCCTACCAATGTGAGTTTAGTGATAATGGAATCTTATCTTCTTATGCAAAGGGTGTTTATAATTACCATGATGATGAACAAATTGAAGAATTTGTTGCTTTTAAGGGTGCTTATGAAATTGCTTCTTTCCCCCCCCCCCCCCCCCCCCCCCCCCCCCCCCCCCCCCCCCCCCCCCCCCCCCCCCCCCCCCCCCCCCCCCCCCCCCCCCCCCCCCCCCCCCCCCCCCCCCCCCCCCCCCCCCCCCCCCCCCCCCCCCCCCCCCCCCCCCCCCCCCCCCCCCCCCCCCCCCCCCCCCCCCCCCCCCCCCCCCCCCCCCCCCCCCCCCCCCCCCCCCCCCCCCCCCCCCCCCCCCCCCCCCCCCCCCCCCCCCCCCCCCCCCCCCCCCCCCCCCCCCCCCCCCCCCCCCCCCCCCCCCCCCCCCCCCCCCCCCCCCCCCCCCCCCCCCCCCCCCCCCCCCCCCCCCCCCCCCCCCCCCCCCCCCCCCCCCCCCCCCCCCCCCCCCCCCCCCCCCCCCCCCCCCCCCCCCCCCCCCCCCCCCCCCCCCCCCCCCCCCCCCCCCCCCCCCCCCCCCCCCCCCCCCCCCCCCCCCCCCCCCCCCCCCCCCCCCCCCCCCCCCCCCCCCCCCCCCCCCCCCCCCCCCCCCCCCCCCCCCCCCCCCCCCCCCCCCCCCCCCCCCCCCCCCCCCCCCCCCCCCCCCCCCCCCCCCCCCCCCCCCCCCCCCCCCCCCCCCCCCCCCCCCCCCCCCCCCCCCCCCCCCCCCCCCCCCCCCCCCCCCCCCCCCCCCCCCCCCCCCCCCCCCCCCCCCCCCCCCCCCCCCCCCCCCCCCCCCCCCCCCCCCCCCCCCCCCCCCCCCCCCCCCCCCCCCCCCCCCCCCCCCCCCCCCCCCCCCCCCCCCCCCCCCCCCCCCCCCCCCCCCCCCCCCCCCCCCCCCCCCCCCCCCCCCCCCCCCCCCCCCCCCCCCCCCCCCCCCCCCCCCCCCCCCCCCCCCCCCCCCCCCCCCCCCCCCCCCCCCCCCCCCCCCCCCCCCCCCCCCCCCCCCCCCCCCCCCCCCCCCCCCCCCCCCCCCCCCCCCCCCCCCCCCCCCCCCCCCCCCCCCCCCCCCCCCCCCCCCCCCCCCCCCCCCCCCCCCCCCCCCCCCCCCCCCCCCCCCCCCCCCCCCCCCCCCCCCCCCCCCCCCCCCCCCCCCCCCCCCCCCCCCCCCCCCCCCCCCCCCCCCCCCCCCCCCCCCCCCCCCCCCCCCCCCCCCCCCCCCCCCCCCCCCCCCCCCCCCCCCCCCCCCCCCCCCCCCCCCCCCCCCCCCCCCCCCCCCCCCCCCCCCCCCCCCCCCCCCCCCCCCCCCCCCCCCCCCCCCCCCCCCCCCCCCCCCCCCCCCCCCCCCCCCCCCCCCCCCCCCCCCCCCCCCCCCCCCCCCCCCCCCCCCCCCCCCCCCCCCCCCCCCCCCCCCCCCCCCCCCCCCCCCCCCCCCCCCCCCCCCCCCCCCCCCCCCCCCCCCCCCCCCCCCCCCCCCCCCCCCCCCCCCCCCCCCCCCCCCCCCCCCCCCCCCCCCCCCCCCCCCCCCCCCCCCCCCCCCCCCCCCCCCCCCCCCCCCCCTCTATGTTTCCAACACGATAAAATTGCAAGAAACTGCTTATGCTATGTATTGGACTTTACTTGATGTGCATGAATTATTCTTGTATGACATGCTGATGCATAGGAAGAGAGTTAGACTTCATCATTGCATGATATATGTTGCATTGTCCTCACTACTAAATGCCAAATCATTGTTAATTAAAATTGGCTTTGATATACCTTGGGATCCGGGTGGATCCATTACTTGAGTACTTTATGCCTAGCTTAATGGCTTTAAAGAAAGTGCTGCCAGGGAGACAACCCGAAAGTTTTAGAAAGTCATTTTATTCTGTTGAGTGCTGTTATAAAGTTTAAAAACAAAAATATATAGAGGGGAACTTAAAACTTCACAAAAAGAAAAGTGAAAGTGAGAAAGACGAACACCGTGGAAGTAGGGGATATCCTTGAACTTTGTTCATGCCCATGGAAACTTCGTGAATCTCAATTACAGAAACTTTTCAGCAAAAATAATTATCCCCTTGTATAAATCCATTGTAATATAAAAATAATGTGCCAAGATTTGCCTTTAGGATGATTAGATTGCTTGTTGGTATGTGGTGTAAAAACAGAAACTTTGGCTGTAGAGTGTGATTTTACATTTTTTACTGGGATGTCAAAAGTTTCTGAAACTTTTTGCAAAGTATTTTTGTATGAATTGTTTATTTTGTCCTAATTATTCAGAATTTTTGGAGTACCAAAAATATGGTTAAAGTTTAGATTACTACAGACTATCCTGTTTAAGACAGATTCTGTTTTTGATGCATTGTTTTGCTTGTTTTGATGAAACTATCAATTTTATCGGTGGTATAAGCCATGGAGAAGTTATAATACAGCAGGGATAATGCAAATATAAAATATGAATGGGTTTGTAACAGTACTTAAAGTAGAAATTTTCTTTATTATACTAACGGATCTCACCAGTCTTCTGTTAAGTTTTGTGTGGATGAAGTGTTCAAAGATCGAGGAGGTCTAGATATGAGGAGAAGGAGGAGAGGCAAGAGTTCAAGCTTGGTGATTCCCAAGGCACCCCAAGTAAATATCCAAGGAGACTCAAGCGTCTAAGCTTGGGGATGCCCCGGAAGGCATCCCATCTTTCTTCAACAAGTATCGGTATGTTTTCATCTTTGTTTCGTTCATGTGATATGTGTAAATCTTGGAGCATCTTTTGTGTTTAGTTTTCATTTTTCTTTTATGCACCATGCTGGTATGAGATATCCATGGTTGATTTATAGAATGCTCATTGCACTTCACTTATATCTTTTGAGTATGGCTTTATAGAATGCTTCATGTCCTTCACTTATATCATTTGAAGTTTGGATTGCATGTTTCTCTTCACATAGAAAACCATTATTTGAATAATGCTCTTTTGCTTCACTTATATTTGTTACAACATGGTCTTTTGTATAAAGAATTAAACTCTCATGCTTCACTTATATCTATTTAGAGAATCAATAGGAATTGGTCATTTGCATGGTTAGTCATAAAATCCTACATAAAACTTATGGATCACTAAATATGATAAGTTTGATTCCTTGAAATAGTTTTGCGATATAGAGATGGTAATATGTGGGAGGTACTAGTAATTGGTTGTGGTTAGTAGGAATATTGGTGTTAAGATTTGTGATTTCCGAAGCATGCACGTCCCCCCCCCCCCCCCCCCCCCCCCCCCCCCCCCCCCCCCCCCCCCCCCCCCCCCCCCCCCCCCCCCCCCCCCCCCCCCCCCCCCCCCCCCCCCCCCCCCCCCCCCCCCCCCCCCCCCCCCCCCCCCCCCCCCCCCCCCCCCCCCCCCCCCCCCCCCCCCCCCCCCCCCCCCCCCCCCCCCCCCCCCCCCCCCCCCCCCCCCCCCCCCCCCCCCCCCCCCCCCCCCCCCCCCCCCCCCCCCCCCCCCCCCCCCCCCCCCCCCCCCCCCCCCCCCCCCCCCCCCCCCCCCCCCCCCCCCCCCCCCCCCCCCCCCCCCCCCCCCCCCCCCCCCCCCCCCCCCCCCCCCCCCCCCCCCCCCCCCCCCCCCCCCCCCCCCCCCCCCCCCCCCCCCCCCCCCCCCCCCCCCCCCCCCCCCCCCCCCCCCCCCCCCCCCCCCCCCCCCCCCCCCCCCCCCCCCCCCCCCCCCCCCCCCCCCCCCCCCCCCCCCCCCCCCCCCCCCCCCCCCCCCCCCCCCCCCCCCCCCCCCCCCCCCCCCCCCCCCCCCCCCCCCCCCCCCCCCCCCCCCCCCCCCCCCCCCCCCCCCCCCCCCCCCCCCCCCCCCCCCCCCCCCCCCCCCCCCCCCCCCCCCCCCCCCCCCCCCCCCCCCCCCCCCCCCCCCCCCCCCCCCCCCCCCCCCCCCCCCCCCCCCCCCCCCCCCCCCCCCCCCCCCCCCCCCCCCCCCCCCCCCCCCCCCCCCCCCCCCCCCCCCCCCCCCCCCCCCCCCCCCCCCCCCCCCCCCCCCCCCCCCCCCCCCCCCCCCCCCCCCCCCCCCCCCCCCCCCCCCCCCCCCCCCCCCCCCCCCCCCCCCCCCCCCCCCCCCCCCCCCCCCCCCCCCCCCCCCCCCCCCCCCCCCCCCCCCCCCCCCCCCCCCCCCCCCCCCCCCCCCCCCCCCCCCCCCCCCCCCCCCCCCCCCCCCCCCCCCCCCCCCCCCCCCCCCCCCCCCCCCCCCCCCCCCCCCCCCCCCCCCCCCCCCCCCCCCCCCCCCCCCCCCCCCCCCCCCCCCCCCCCCCCCCCCCCCCCCCCCCCCCCCCCCCCCCCCCCCCCCCCCCCCCCCCCCCCCCCCCCCCCCCCCCCCCCCCCCCCCCCCCCCCCCCCCCCCCCCCCCCCCCCCCCCCCCCCCCCCCCCCCCCCCCCCCCCCCCCCCCCCCCCCCCCCCCCCCCCCCCCCCCCCCCCCCCCCCCCCCCCCCCCCCCCCCCCCCCCCCCCCCCCCCCCCCCCCCCCCCCCCCCCCCCCCCCCCCCCCCCCCCCCCCCCCCCCCCCCCCCCCCCCCCCCCCCCCCCCCCCCCCCCCCCCCCCCCCCCCCCCCCCCCCCCCCCCCCCCCCCCCCCCCCCCCCCCCCCCCCCCCCCCCCCCCCCCCCCCCCCCCCCCCCCCCCCCCCCCCCCCCCCCCCCCCCCCCCCCCCCCCCCCCCCCCCCCCCCCCCCCCCCCCCCCCCCCCCCCCCCCCCCCCCCCCCCCCCCCCCCCCCCCCCCCCCCCCCCCCCCCCCCCCCCCCCCCCCCCCCCCCCCCCCCCCCCCCCCCCCCCCCCCCCCCCCCCCCCCCCCCCCCCCCCCCCCCCCCCCCCCCCCCCCCCCCCCCCCCCCCCCCCCCCCCCCCCCCCCCCCCCCCCCCCCCCCCCCCCCCCCCCCCCCCCCCCCCCCCCCCCCCCCCCCCCCCCCCCCCCCCCCCCCCCCCCCCCCCCCCCCCCCCCCCCCCCCCCCCCCCCCCCCCCCCCCCCCCCCCCCCCCCCCCCCCCCCCCCCCCCCCCCCCCCCCCCCCCCCCCCCCCCCCCCCCCCCCCCCCCCCCCCCCCCCCCCCCCCCCCCCCCCCCCCCCCCCCCCCCCCCCCCCCCCCCCCCCCCCCCCCCCCCCCCCCCCCCCCCCCCCCCCCCCCCCCCCCCCCCCCCCCCCCCCCCCCCCCCCCCCCCCCCCCCCCCCCCCCCCCCCCCCCCCCCCCCCCCCCCCCCCCCCCCCCCCCCCCCCCCCCCCCCCCCCCCCCCCCCCCCCCCCCCCCCCCCCCCCCCCCCCCCCCCCCCCCCCCCCCCCCCCCCCCCCGATTTGCCTTTAGGATGATTAGATTGCTTGTTGGTATGTGCGGTGTAAAAACAAAAACTTTGGCTGTAGTGCGTGAATTTACATTTTTTTACTGGAATGTCAAAAGTTTCTAAATTTCTTACACAGTATTGCTATGCAAATTTTTTATTTCTTCCTAATTTTTCAGAATTTTTGGAGGTACATAAGTATGGTCAAAGTTCAGATTACTACAGACTATCCTGTTTAAGATAGATTCTTTTTGATGCATTGTTTTGCTTGTTTTGATGAAACTATCAATTTTATCGGTGGTATAAGCCATGGAGAAGTTATAATACAGCAGGGAAAATGCAAAAATAAAATATGAATGTGTTTGCAACAGTACTTAAAGTAGTGATTTTCTTTATTATACTAACAGATCTTACCGAGCTTTCTGTTAAGTTTTGTGTGGATGAAGTGTTCAAAGATCGAAGAGGTCTCGATATGAGGAGAAGGAGGAGAGGCAAGAGTTCAAGCTTGGGGATTCCCAAGGCACCCCAAGTAAATATCCAAAGAGACTCAAGCGTCTAAGCTTGGGGATGCCCCGGAAGGCATCCCATCTTTCTTCAACAAGTATCGGTATGTTTTCGTTTTTGTTTCATTCATGTGATATGTGTAAATCTTGGAGCATCTTTTGTGTTTAGTTTTCACTTTTGTTTTATGCACCATGATGGTATGAGATAGTCTGTGGTTGATTTATAGAATGCTCATTGCACTTCACTTATATCTTTTGAGTATGGCCCCCCCCCCCCCCCCCCCCCCCCCCCCCCCCCCCCCCCCCCCCCCCCCCCCCCCCCCCCCCCCCCCCCCCCCCCCCCCCCCCCCCCCCCCCCCCCCCCCCCCCCCCCCCCCCCCCCCCCCCCCCCCCCCCCCCCCCCCCCCCCCCCCCCCCCCCCCCCCCCCCCCCCCCCCCCCCCCCCCCCCCCCCCCCCCCCCCCCCCCCCCCCCCCCCCCCCCCCCCCCCCCCCCCCCCCCCCCCCCCCCCCCCCCCCCCCCCCCCCCCCCCCCCCCCCCCCCCCCCCCCCCCCCCCCCCCCCCCCCCCCCCCCCCCCCCCCCCCCCCCCCCCCCCCCCCCCCCCCCCCCCCCCCCCCCCCCCCCCCCCCCCCCCCCCCCCCCCCCCCCCCCCCCCCCCCCCCCCCCCCCCCCCCCCCCCCCCCCCCCCCCCCCCCCCCCCCCCCCCCCCCCCCCCCCCCCCCCCCCCCCCCCCCCCCCCCCCCCCCCCCCCCCCCCCCCCCCCCCCCCCCCCCCCCCCCCCCCCCCCCCCCCCCCCCCCCCCCCCCCCCCCCCCCCCCCCCCCCCTCCCCCTAGGGGCATGCGTAGTAGTACTTTGCTTCGAGGGCTAATAAACTTTCGTAATAAGTATATGAGTTGTTTATGACTATTGTGAGTCCATGGATTATACGCATTCTCACCTTTCCGCAATTTGCTAGCCTCTTCGGTACCGTGCATGGCCCTTTCTCACCTCGAGAGTCGGTGCAAACTTCGCCAGTTCATCCAAACCCCGTGATATGATACGCTCTATCACACATAAGCCTCATTATATCTTCCTCAAAATAACCACCATACCTACCTATTATGGCCCTTCCATAGCCATTCCAAGATATATTGCCATGCAACTTCCACCGCTTCCATTTTGATGACTTGAGCATTCATTGTCATATTGCCTTGCATGATCGTAAGATAGCTAGCATGATAGTTCCATGGCTTGTCCGTTTTTTGATGTCCTTGCTACGCTAGATCATTGCACATCCTGGTACACTGTCAGAGGCATTCATATAGAGTAATACTTTGTTCTAGGTATCGAGTTGTAATATTGAGTTATGAGTAAATAGAAGTGTGATGATCATCATTATTCATTATTAGAGCATGTCCCAGTTAGGAAAGGATGATGGAGACCATGATTCCCCCACAAGTCGGGATGAGACTCGGAACAAAAGGAAAAAAAAGAAAAAAATGATGAAGGGGCATGCTAGTTCCACACTTGTGCTTCAAAGTAGCACCATGTTTTTCATATAGAGAGTCTCCTATGTTGTCACTTTCATACACTAGTGGGAATTTTTCATTATAGAGTTTGACGCACACCCACTTAGTTTTCATATTGAGCTTTCATACACTTATAGCTCTTAGTGCATCTGTTGCATGGCAATCCCTACTCCTCGCATTTATATCAATTGATGGGCATCTCCATAGCCCGTTGGTTAGCCGCGTCGATGTGAGACTTTCTTACTTTTTTTGTCTTCTCTATATTTACCCCTATCATCATACTCTATTCCACCCATAGTGCTATATCCATGGCTTGCGCTCATGTATTGCGTGGGGGGTGAAAAAGCTAAAGCGCGTTAAAAAGTATGAACCAATTGCTCGGCTTGTCAACGGTGTTGTGCATGATAAATACTTTGTGTTAAGAAGAGAGAGCATGAAAAGACTATATGATTTTGTAGGGATAGCTTTCTTTAGCGTTGATATTTTGAAAGACACGATTGTTTGTTGGGATGTCTGAGTAGTAATGTCTTTATGTCAAATTATTGACTATTGATTTGAATCACTCATGTCTTAATATTCATGCCATGATTAGATATATGATCAAGTTTATGCTAGGTAGCATTCCACATCAAAAAATATCTTTTTATCATTTACCTACTCGAGGACGAGCAGGAATTAAGCTTGGGGATGCTGATACGTCTCCGTCGTATCTATACTTTTTGACTGTTCCGTGCCAATATTATACAACTTTTATACACTTTTGGCAATATTTTATATTATTTTTTGCGACTAACATATTCATCCAGTGCCCAGTTTTTTGCATGTTTTTTGTTTTGCAGAATATCCATAACAAATGAAGTCCAAATGCAATAAAAATTAATAGAGATTTTGTTGGAATATATGTGATTTTTGGGAGGTGGAATCAACGCAAAAGGGGGCCCACAGCCCCCACAAGACACGAGGGCGTGGCCAAGGGCCCAGGCGCGTGGTGATGTATCGTGGCCTCCTCGTAAGTCGGTTGGAGCTCTACTTCGGGCACAAGGAAGCTTATATCTGGAAAAAAATCGTTTAAAATCTCAGCGCAATCGGAGTTACGGATATCCAAATATTTAAGAAACGGTTTTTGATATGTCCATTTTGCATCATGCTCTTATATCATTATTTATTGCATTATGGACTGTTATTACACATTGTGGTATAATACTTATGCCTTTTCTCTCTTATTTTACAAGACCCCCCCCCCCCCCCCCCCCCCCCCCCCCCCCCCCCCCTGGACCGGAAAGGAGCAAATCTGAGAGACCTATTCTGCACAACTCCAAATGCCTTGAAAATTTACGGAGAATTATTTTGGAATTAATAAAAATACTGGGCGAAGAAAATACCAAAGGGGACCCACCAGGCGACCACAAGGGTGGGGGGCGCGCCCTACCCCCCTGGGCACGCCTCCCTGGCTTGTGGCCCACCTGTCAGGCCCCCGGTGCCCATCTTCTGTTATATGATGCCTTTTGACCTGGAAAAAATCAGAAGGAAGCTTTCGGGATGAAGCACCACCGTATCGAGGCGGAACCTGGGCAGAACCAATCTAGGGCTTCGGCAGAGCTGTTTTGCCGGGGAAACATCCCTCCCGAAGGGGGAAATCGAAGCCATCGTCATCACCAATGATCCTCTCGTCGAGAGGGGGTCAATCTCCATCAACATCTTCACCAGCACCATGTCCTCTCCAAACCCTAGCTCATCTCTTGTATCTGATCTTTGTCTCAAAACCTCAGATTGGTACATGTGGGTTGCTAGTATTGTTGATTACTCCTTGTAGTTGATGCTAGTTGGTTTATTCGGTGGAAGATCATATGTTCAGATCCTTAATGACAATTAATACCCCTCTGATCTTGAACATGAATATGCTTTATGAGTAGTTACGTTTGTTCCTGAGGACATGGGAGAAGTCTTGTTATAAGTAATCATGTGAATTTGGTATTCGTTCGATATTTTGATGAGATATATGTTGTCTTTCCTCTAGTGGTGTTATGTGAACGTCGACTACATGACACTTCACCATGATTTGGGCCTAGGGGAAGGCATTGGGAAGTAATAAGTAGATGATGGGTTGCTAGAGTGACCGAAGCTTAAACCCTAGTTTGTGCGTTGCTTCGTAAGGGGCTGATTTGGATCCATATGTTTCATGCTATGGTTAGATTTATCTTAATTCTTCTTTCGTAGTTACAGATGCTTGCAAGAGAGGTTAATCATAAGTGGGAGGCTTGTCCAAGTGAGGACAGCACCCAAGCACCGGTCCACCCACATATCAAATTATCAAAGTAACGAACGCGAATCATATGAGCATGATGAAAACTAGCTTGACAGTAATTCCCATGTGTCCTTGGGAGCACTTTGCTTTATATAAGAGTTTGTCCAGCCTTGTCCTTTGCTCTAAAAAGGATTGGGCCACCTTGCTGCACCTTTGCTACACTTGTTACTTGTTACCCATTACGAATTATCTTATCACAAAACTATCTGTCACCGATAATTTCAGTGCTTGCAGATAATACCTTGCTGAAAACCGCTTGTCATTTCCTTCTGCTCCTCGTTGGGTTCACCACTCTTACTCATCGAAAGGACTACGATAGATCCCCTATACTTGTGGGTCATCAAGACTCTTTTCTGGCGCCGTTGCCGGGGAGTGAAGCGCCTTTGGTAAGGAAAAATTTATATAGTGTGCTGAAATTTACTGTCACTTGTTACTATGGAAAATAATCCTTTGAGGGGTTTGTTTGGGGTATCTTCACCCCGATCGGAAGAGCGAAGAGTTGCCCCTAAACCTACTGCACCTACTGAAAATATTTATTATGAAATTCCCTCGGGTATGATAGAGAAACTGCTAGCTAATCCTTATGCAGGAGATGGAACATTACATCCTGATATGCATCTAATCTATGTGGATGAAGTTTGTGGATTATTTAAGCTTGCAGGTTTGCCCGAGAATGAAGTCAAGAAGAAGGTCTTCCCTTTATCTTTGAAGGAGAAGGCATTGACATGGTATAGGCTATGTGATGATATTGGATCATGGAACTACAACCGATTGAAATTGGAATTTCATCAGAAGTTTTATCCTATGCATCTGGTTCATCGCGATCGGAATTATATTTATAATTTTTGGCCTCGTGAAGGAGAAAGTATCGCTCAAGCTTGGGGGAGGCTTAAGTCAATGTTATATTCATGCCCCAATCATGAGCTCTCAAGAGAAATTATTATTCATAATTTTTATGCTCGGCTTTCTCGTAATGATCAATCCATGCTCGATACTTCTTGTACTGGTTCTTTTATGAAGAAGACTATTGAATTCAAATGGGATTTATTGGAAATAATTAAACACAACTCTGAAGATTGGGAGCTCGACGAAGGTAAGGAGTTAGGTATAAACCTTAAGTTTGATTGTGTTAAATCTTTTATGGATACCGATGCTTTTCATGAATTTAGCACTAAATATGGACTTGACTCTGAGATAGTAGCTTCTTTCTGTGAATCATTTGCTAGTCATGTTGATCTCCCTAAGGAGAAGTGGTTTAAATATCATCCTCCCATTGAAGTAAAGTTAGTAGAACCTAGTAAGGCCGAAGAGGAAACTATTACTTATAATATTGATCCTATTGTTCCTACTGCTTACATTGAGAAACCCCTTTTCCTGTTAGAATAAAGGAACATGGTAAAGCTTCAGCCGTGGTTCGCAAGAGTTATACTAGAACACCTACACCTCCTGAACAAATTAAAGTTGAACCTAGTATTGCTATAGTGAAAGATCTCTTGGTCGATAATATTGATGGGCATGTCATTTACTTCTGTGATGAAGCTGCTAGAATTGCTAGACCCGATAATAAAGACAAACATAGACCTGTTGTTGGCATGCCTGCTGTGTATGTTAAAATAGGAGATCATTGTTATCATGGCTTATGCGATTTGGGTGCTAGTGTGAGTGCAATCCCCTTTACCTTATATCAAGAAATTATGAATGATATTGCACTTGTTGAAATAGAAGAAATTGATGTTACTATTAAGCTTGCTAATAGAGATACTATATCACCGATTGGGATTGTCATAGATGTTGAAGTCTTGTGTGGGAAAATCAAATATCCTACAGATTTTCTTGTTCTTGGTTCCCCACAAGATGATTTTTGTCCCATTATATTTGGTAGACCTTTCTTGAACATTGTCAATGCTAAGATAGATTGCGAGAAAGAAACAGTTAGTGTAAGTTTTGGGGATATGTCCCATGAGTTTAATTTCTCCAAATTTCGTAGACACCCCCATGAAAAAGAATTGCTTAGTAAAGATCAAATTATTGGTCTTGCTTCTATTGTTGTGCCTCCTACTGATCCTTTAGAACAATATTTGCTAGACCATGAAAATGATATGTTCATGAATGAAAGAAGGGAATTAGATGAGATATTCTTTAAACAGATGTCTGTTTTGAAACACAATTTGCCTGTTGAAACTCTTGGAGATCCTCTACCACCCAAGAGTGATCCCGTGTTTGATCTTAAACAATTGCCTGATACTTTGAAATATGTTTGTCTTGATGAAAAGAAGATATATCCTGTTATTATTAGTGCTAACCTTTCAGAGCATGAAGAAAATAATTTATTGAAAACTCTAAAGAAGCACCGTGCTGCTATTGGATATACTCTTGATGATCTTAAGGGCATTAGCCCCACTCTATGTCAGCATAAAATTAATATGGAACCTGATGCTAAACCAGTTGTTGATCATCAACGACGGTTAAATCCTAAGATGAAATGAGTGGTAAGAAATGAAATATTAAAGCCTCTAGAAATAGGTATAATTTATCCTATTGCTGATAGTAGATGGGTAAGTCCTATTCATTGTGTCCCTAAGAAGGGAGATATTACTGTTGTTCCTAATGATAAAAATGAATTGATCCCGGAAAGAATTGTTACAGGTTATAGAATGGGAATTGATTTTAGAAAATTAAACAAAGCTACTAGGAAAGACCATTACCCATTACCTTTTATTGATCAAATGCTAGAAAGACTATTAAAATATACACACTTTTCTTTATCGATGGTTATTCTGGTTTTTCTCAAATACCCGTGTCACAAGAGGATCAAGAAAAAACTACTTTTACATGCCCTTTTGGTACCTTTGCTTATAGATGTATGCCTTTTGGTTTATGAAATGCACCTGCTACCTTTCAAAGATGTATGACTGCTATATTCTCTGACTTTTGTGAAAAGATTTTTGAGGTTTTCATGGATGATTTCTCCGTTTGCGGAGCTTCTTTTGATGATTGCTTGAGCAACATTGATCGAGTTTTGCAGAGATGCGAAGAAACTAATCTTGTCTTGAATTGGGAGAAGTGCCACTTTATGGTTAATGAAGGTATTGTCTTGGGGCATAAAATCTCCGAAAGAGGTATTGAAGTTGATAAAGCTAAAGTTGATGCTATTGAGAAAATGCCGTGTCCTACGGATATCAAAGGTAAAGAAGTTTCCTCAGTCATGATGGTTTCTATAGGATATTTATTAAAGACTTCTCTAAAATTTGTAGCCCTCTCACTAATCTCTTGCAAAAAGATGTCCCATTTGTTTTTGATGATGATTGTGTAGAAGCATTTGAAATTCTTAAGAAAACCTTGATTTCTGCACCTATTGTTCAACCACCTGATTGGAACCTACCCTTTGAAATCATGTGCGATGCTAGTGATTATGCTGTTGGTGCTGTTCTAGGATAAAGAATTGATAAGAAATTAAATGTTATCCATTATGCTAGTAAAACTCTAGACAACGCTCAAAGAAACTATGCTACTACTGAAAAGGAATTTTTAGCAGTTGTGTTTGCTTGTGATATTATCAGATCTTATATTATTGATTCCAAAATAACTGTTCTTACTGATCATGCTTCTATTAAATATCTTATGGAAAAGAAAGATGCTAAACCTAGACTTATTAGATGGGTCCTCTTGCTACAAGAATTTGATTTGCATATTATTGATAGAAAGGGAGCTGAGAACCCCGTAGCAGACAATTTGTCTAGGCTAGAAAATGTTCTTGATGACCCACAACCTATTGATGATAGCTTTCCTGATGAACAACTAGCGGTCATAAATGCTTCACGTAGTGCTCCATGGTATGCTGATTATGCTAATTACATTGTTGCTAAATTTATACCACCTAGCTTCACATACCAACAAAAGAAAAAGTTTTTCTATGATTTAAGACATTACTTTTGGGATGATCCACACCTTTATAAAGAAGGAGTAGATGGTGTTATTAGATGTTGTGTACCTGAGCATGAACAGGAACAGATCCTACGCAAGTGTCACTCCGAGGCATATGGAGGACACCATGTTGGTGATAGAACTGCACACAAGGTATTACAATCTGGTTTTTATTGGCCTACTCTCTTCAAGGATGCTCGTAAGTTTGTCTTGTCTTATGATGAATGTCAAAGAATTGGTAATATTAGTAGACGTTAGGAAATGCCTATGAATTATTCACTTGTTATTGAACCATTTGATGTTTGGGGTTTTGATTATATGGGGCCTTTTCGTTCCTCTAATGGATATACACATATTTTAATTATTGTTGATTATGTTACTAAGTGGGTAGAAGCTATTCCAACTAGTAGTGATGATCATAACACCTCTATTAAAATGCTTAAAGAAGTTATTTTCCCGAGGTTTGGAGTCCCTAGATATTTAATGACTGATGGTGGTTCAAACTTTATTCATGGTGCTTTCCGTAAATTCCTGGCTAAGTATGATGTCAACCATAGAATTGCATCTCCGTATCATCCTCAGTCTAGTGGGAAAGTAGAATTGAGCAATAGAGAAATTAAATTGATCTTGCAAAAGACTGTTAACAGATTTAGAAAGAATTGGTCTAAAAAACTTGATGATGCATTATTGGCTTATAGAACTGCTTATAAAAACCCTATGGGTATGTCTCCGTATAAAATGGTTTATGGAAAAGCATGTCACTTACCTCTAGAACTAGAACATAAAGCCTATTGGGCAATTAAAGAGCTCAACTATGACTTCAAACTTGCCGGTGATAAGAGGTTATTTGACATAAGCTCACTTGATGAATGGAGAACCCAGGCCTATGAGAATGCCAAGTTGTTTAAAGAAAAAGTTAAAAGATGGCATGACAAAAGAATACAAAAGCGTGAATTCAATGTAGGTGACCATGTCTTGCTATACAACTCTCATTTAACTTTTTTTGCAGGAAAGCTTCTCTCTAAATGGGAAGGTCCTTACATTATCGAGGAGGTTTATCGTTCCGGTGCCATCAAAATCAACAACACTGAAGGCACAAACCTGAAGGTGGTAAACGGGCAAAGAATCAAACATTATATCTCAGGTACTCCCATAAATGTTGAAACCAATATTATTAATACCGTAACACCGGAGGAGTACATAAGGGAGACCTACCAGAACATTTCAGACTCCGAAAAGGAATAGGTATGTGGTACGGTAAGTAAACCGACTCCAAAACTTTTCCAATAGCAATTTTACTCCGTTTTGGAATATTTAAAGAAAATAGGAAAATTAAAAGTAGTCCGAAAAGTGCACGAGGAGGCGGCAAGGCCAGGGGCGCGCCCTACCCCCTGGGCGCGCCTCCCTTCCTTGTGGCCACCTCGTGTGCTCCCCAGACTCCGTTTTCTTGTAGTACAGTCCTTCTGGTCAGTAAAAATTCATTATATAATATTCCGAAGGTTTTGACCATAGTACCACGACAAAATCCTATGTTCTTGTGTATAGCTAATTCTGTAGCAGATTCGGAGCAAGATGTATTCGCAATAGTCGGTCGGGGAGAGTCGTGTCTCTCACCCGAAACCGGGCCCAAGAGCATACAACGAAGCTGACCACTTTGGATGGTCAACGGAGGAAGAGATGGAGGCCGACCTGAAAAGAGCGGATGCCATGGAGGAGGATCAAGAAGTTACCTCTCGCCCTCAACCTGGAGCTATGCTTGAGGAACTCCAGAGCTTAGCAATACCGGATTCGGTCATACCTCCTAATGCTAGATTTCTCTCTTATGATAATATGAAAAAGAGTGTTGCCTTTTCCCCTGCAGCCAGGAAGCATCCATGGGTTATCGGAGCTCTAGTCGTCGTAGGAAAACTCCATAAGGAAGTAATGGGTCTCAAACAACAAGTCAATAGGCTTGAGGAAGAAAATCACATCTTGAAGGGTATCATTGCCAAGAATATTGGAACACCACCTCCGAAGAAGGAGACTTAAGTACATGGGTATGGGCACTCCCTTGGCTTTCGCCAAGCTTGGGGGAGGTGTCCAGGTATCGTATCACCATCACTTCTTTACCTTTATCGTTTTTCTTAGTTCGATCCTTTTGGTTATATCTTGATTTAGTAGAATAAAGTTTTTAGTATGATCTAGCTTTGAGTTTTGCTTTGAGTTCCCTCTTTGTAATCGGGTCCGTGAGTTATATAATAAAGATTAGTTTTGAGTTGAGGGCTTTGTTTTCTTGCTATGATCAAGGAAAAAAGAAAAAGAATAAAAGAAGTAAAAATAATATATAATGATCTTATGGATAGTGATGACTTCACATATAAGAAGTATGTCGATTGAAACTTGTTGTGAGCTGACAAACATAGTGTTGGTCATAGTTGCAATTAAAAGGGAGTAATAAAGAAAGAGAGGTTCACATATAAATATATTATCTTGGACATCTTTTATGATTGTGAGCACTCATTAAAATATTATATGCTAAGAAGATGACATTGGACAAGGAAGACAACATAATGAGTTATGTTTGCTTATTTCCGAATAAAAGTTATATTGTCATGGATCCTCCAACATGAGACGCTTGCTTCCACCTCATACTAGCCAAACTTCCGCACCAAGTAGAGATACTACTTGTGCATCCAAATACCCTTAACCCAGTTTTGCCATGAGAGTCCACCATACCTACCTATGGATTGAGTAAGATCCTTCAAGTAAGTTGTCATCGGTGCAAGCAATAAAAATTGCTCCTTAAATATGTATGATCTATTAGTGTGAGGAAAATAAACTTTATCGAACTTGTGATACGGAAGAAATAAAAGCGACGGACTGCATAATAAAGTTCTTTATTACAAGGGGCAATATAAAGTGACATTACTTTGCATTAAGATTTTATGCATCCAACCAAAAAGTGCATGACAACCTCTGCTTCCCTCTGCGAAGGGCCTATCTTTTACTTTTCAGTACTTATCTTTATGCAAGAGTCATGGTGATCATCACCACTTCCTATATTTCGCCTTCTTCTCTTGGCAAGCGTCATGTTTTGGGGAAAGATATAGACACATATATCCACTCGGATGTAGGTGACCATGAGTTATTATTGTTGACATTACCCTTGAGGTAAATAGTTGGGAGGCGGCACTATAAGCCCCTATCTTTCTCTGTGTCCAATTGAAGCTTTGATCTCATAAGTACCGCGTGAGTGTTAGCAATTATGAAAGACTAAAAGATGATTGAGTTTGTGGATTTGCTATACAAGCTCTTATATTGACTCTTTTCGATGTTATGATAAATTGCAATTGCTTCAATGACCGAGATCATAGTTTGTTGGTTCCCAATAGAGTTCTTGATTCATACTTTATCTTGTGAATGAATTGTCACTTTAGCATAAGAAATTATATGTCAATATATGTTGCTGTTCTAAAGATGATCATGATGCCCTCATGTCCATATTTTATTTTATTGACACCTCTATCTCTAAACATGCGGACATATTTATCGATTTCGGCTTTCGCTTGAGGACAAGCGAGGTCTAAGCTTGGGGGAGTTGATACGTCCATTTTGCATTATGCTTTTATATCATTATTTATTGCATTATGGACTATTATTACACATTGTGGTATAATACTTATGCCTTTTCTCTCTTATTTTACAAGATTTACATGAAGAGGGAGAATGCCGGCAGCTGGAATTCTGGACCGGAAAGGAGCAAATCTGAGAGACCTATTCTGCACAACTCCAAATGCCCTGAAAATTTACGGAGAATTATTTTGGAATTAATAAAAAATACTGGGTGAAGAAAATACTAGAGGGGACCCACCAGGCAACCACAAGGGTGGGGGGCGCGCCCTACCCCCCTGGGCGCGCCTCCCTGGCTTGTGGCCTACTTGTCAGGCCCCCGGTGCCCATCTTCTGCTATATGATGTCTTTTGACCTGGAAAAAATCAGAAGGAAGCTTTCGGGACGAAGCGCCGCCGTCTCGAGGCGGAACCTGGGCAGAACCAATCTGGGGCTCCGGCGGAACTGTTCTGCCGGGGAAACATCCCTCCCGGAGGAGGAAATCAAAGCCATCGTCATCACCAACGATCCTCTCGTCGAGAGGGGGTCAATCTCCATCAACATCTTCACCAGCACCATCTCCTCTCCAAACCCTAGTTCATATCTTGTATCCGATCTTTGTCTCAAAACCTCAGATTAGTACCTATGGGTTGCTAGTAGTGTTGATTACTCCTTGTAGTTGATGCTAGTTGGTTTATTCGGTGGAAGATCATATGTTCAGATCCTTAATGCTATTCAATACCCCTCTGATCTTGAACATGAATATGCTTTGTGAGTAGTTACGTTTGTTCCTGAGGACATGGGAGAAGTCTTATTATAAGTAATCATGTGAATTTGGTATTCGTTCGATATTTTGATGAGATGTATGTTGTCTTTCCTTTAGTGGTGTTATGTGAACATCGACTACATGACACTTCACCATGATTTGGGCCTAGGGGAAGGCATTGGGAAGTAATAAGTAGATGATGGGTTGTGAGAGTGACAGAAGCTTAAACCCTAGTTTATGCATTGCTTCGTAAGGGGCTGATTTGGATCCATATGTTTCATGCTATGGTTAGATTTATCTTAATTCTTCTTTTGCAGTTGCGGATGCTTGCGAGAGAGGTTAATCATAAGTGGGAGGCTTGTCCAAGTAAGGACAGCACCCAAGCACCGGTCCACCCACATATCTAATTATCAAAGTAACGAACGCGAATCATATGAGCATGATAAAAACTAGCTTGACAGTAATTCCCATGTGTCCTCGGGAGCACTTTGCTTTATATAAGAGTTCGTCCAGGCTTGTCCTTTGCTATAAGAAGGATTGGGACACCTTGCTGCACTTTTGCTACACTTGTTACTTGTTACCCGTTACGAATTATCTTATCACAAAACTATCTGTCACCGATAATTTCAGTGCTTGCAGAGAATACCTTGCTGAAAACCACTTGTCATTTCTTTCTGCTCCTCTTTGGGTTCGACACTCTTACTTATCAAAAGGACTATGATAGATCCCCTATACTTGTGGGTCATCAGCTTTCGGCCAGATCTGGAAAACACGAAACAGAAGAGAACAGAGAGGGAGATCCAATCTCGGAGGGGCTCCCGCCCCTCCGCTGCCATGGCGGCCATGGACCAGAGGGGGAACTCTCCTCCCATCTAGGGGGGAGGCCAAGTAAGAAGAAGAAGGAGGGGCGCTCTCTCCCCGTCTCTCCCGGTGGCGCCGGAACACCGCCTGGGCAATCATCGTGTGACGACGATCTACTCCAACAACTCCGTCATCTTCACCAACATCTTCATCACCTTCCCCCATCTATCTACAGTGGTCCACTCTCCCACAACCCGCTGTACCCTCTACTTAAATATGGTGCTTTATGTTTCATATTACTATCCAATGATATGTTGTCATCCTATGATGTCTTAGTAGATTTTTGTTGTCCTATCGGTAATTGGTGAATCGCTATGGTTGGTTTAATTTGCTTGTGGTCATGTTGCTGTCCTTTGGTGCCCATCATATGAGCGCGCGTGTGGATCACACCATAGGGTTAGTTGTATGTTGATAGGAGTATGCATTGGAGGGGAAGGGTGATAGAAGCTTCTTCCTAAACATAGAAATTGATACGTACGGGATTGAAGGGGGACCAATATATATCTTAATGCTATGGTTGGGTTTTACCTTAATGAACATTAGTAGTTGCGGATGCTTGCTAATAGTTCCAATCATAAGTGCATAGAATTCCAAGTAAGAGACGACATGCTAGCAGTGGCCTCTCCCACATAAAAACTTGCTATCGGTCTAGTAACGTAGTCAATTGCTAAGGGACAATTCCGCAAATCCTACCACTACTAATTAGAACAACACCTACTTTTTATTTTTACGTTCTTTATTATCTTGCAAACCTATCCTACCACACCTACAAAGTACTTCTAGTTTTATTTTTGTTCTAAGTAAAGCAAATGTTAAGCGTGCGTAGAGTTGTATCGGTGGTCGATAGAACTTGAGGGAATATTCGTTCTACCTATAGCTCCTCATTGGGTTCGACACTCTTATTTATCGAAAAGGGCTACAGACGATCTCCTATACTTGTGGGTTATCAGCACATCACAGTCGTTGACTTAAGTATATTCGCTGCAAGACCTATAGCTCAATTGGCTCGATCAACTCACGTGGAACAACTTGGACTCGGGGAGTTTTTTGTGCCGTCTAAACATTACAACTTTTCTCTGCTCAGCTATTAAAGAAAATAAGATCATTGCATATGGCCTGGATCTACCATGGTCGCGCCATCCTATGCATGACCATGAAAACCAGTCCACGATGAGGCAGCCGCTAGCTAAGACGCGGTATGAACGTGTCTCAACTGCTTATGTACGTGCACACATCTTAATGAGATAATATGCGTTGTTATTTGTGAAAGGAAAAGAAAAAACTTTCTAGCACACGGTTTATCTGGCATTCGCTAGATGCTAGGAAAGACACAAAACGCCAAGCAGAAAAATAAAGTATTTATAGAAGTTGGGGGCTTCCTGGTTGCCACGTTAGATCAATGAAAACCACAATTACATTCAGTAGCTAACCTTAGGCCAAGCAAAAAGGGTGACTCCCCAAGGCTTGATATATATAGGACGATGGCACCAAATGCAACACTGTACTAGCCACTATGCTATATACGTATTATGTCTGAAAGATCATTGAATACGTGGAGGAAGGCCCAATTTGTGGGAGCACAAATTCGTATCATAGGCCAATATTGTGTACCACATGGAAAACGAACCAATCCAATCGACGAAGCTGGGTTTAGTTAGGCTACTAGTCTTTTTAAGATGGACATCCTGCATGTCATAATGAAAATTTATGTGTAACTAAATTTTTGTGTTCATTCAAATTGATGTGCAACCTTTTGATTTGAGAAATTGGCAGAGTTCTCATATTTACCAAAACCAAGCGCATTCTAGATGAGCATATCAAATGATCAAAATGTATGTATGCAGAAGTAGAATCATCGCTATTTCTTTCATGATTACAATGAGCATGCTATTTTAAATACAAGCACAAAACATGCACATGTTGTCAACTTATTCCCGAACCCCACATGCATAATACATTGGTCATACACTATATAAGTTTATGTGAACATGCTTACCTAATAATACACTATAAACCACTATTAAGATTCGTTAAAGTGCATGATTTACAAATATCTGATGTGATATTTAGTAACATTAGCATATAAACGAATATATTGGCACACACCATTTATTTTTGCAATTTCCAAAATATTTCAAAGATATTTTTCTTTACATCATATTTTTTAAATTTAGCAAAAAAATAAATGTAATGATATACACTACAGTGTATAATAGAGACCACTATAACTATTAAGCAACATGGTTATTTGGTTCACTATGATAGCTATGTCATTGAAAATCATATTCATTAAAATTACACTACAATGCAATTAGCTCAAATAAGTATAGAAGTTTGATATAAAAATCATTCTCCGTAAGTGCTGGCTCGATACAGATAGTTACAATTAATGTAGCCATCGCAGTTAGGCTCATGTTTAAAGATAGAATAATAGTTAACAACCAACAAAATTAAATCGAAAAGAAAAATTAAAAGCACTAGTCTATAGTAAAAAACACATGTTGTCTTCATTATAGATGATTCTAACAAAGCAGTCAAATCTACCGCCACAGACACCTCAAGATGATAGGCAACAAGAGAATCAAGTTCATCAAGCATCTATGCGATGTTTGTGTGAGGAGGCCCATCCCCACGGCTAGCTAACGACATATACTCAAAATACTTTTCAGTTACTGAATTGGGATAGACCAGTCAAAAAAATCAAGCAACAATTTCAATTGATTTTCATAATACATAGTGTTTGGAGCTCCGTGTTTGTAATGGAAAATATTGTAAAGCACCTGAATGCTTGTCTTGTTCATTTCAGTTGTCCATAGATCAACAACTTTTCCTCCATGATTTTCTTGAATAAAGCAATGAAATGACCCACTTCATAAGCTCTAGATGAAGTGAAGATGCCTCATAGCAGTTTCAATCGGGCCATTGAGGGCTTAAAAATTGATACAGTTGTATGCACTTCCATAGAGTTTCCTCTGTGTCTCTATTTGCTCACTATTTGCATATGATCCATTAAGAACTATTGTTGCAAAAAAAGGACATCCAAGAACTATCGTTGCAATAGTTAGAAAATCTTTTCCTACTGCAGAGGGCATCTCGTGTGAAATTTTAGGTTGGATAAGGAACCTATGAGCTGAGAATTCTTTTATGTTATGAATGGCTAGATTTCAGAAGAGCAAGTTTGAGGGTGCATGTCAACCTGAACAATGCTAGATTTAAATGCATTTGTTGGTAATTTGAAAGAGACCGGATCCTATGTTGCCACATTTTTAGGATTTTTACATGGTTTGACCTCCTTAATATTAATGAACAACACGTTCTGCTTCAGTGAAAATGAATACACCAAAAGATAATTGTAAAAGCACAAGAAATATGTGATGGGAGTGCAAGGGATGACACATAATATTGTGCAGCGCTTTGTGTCCACAGCTTTGCGTCGCCGGAAAACTAGAGGAGGGATAAGAGAACCTCACGGGGCTTCTCTATTATGAGGAACTAGAGAAAGAACTATATCAAGTCTAGATTGAGAGCGAGAACTAGAGGGGGGCACCTCCAACCGGAGAGAACTTGTGTGTCTCAATAGGGGCTCCCCCTTCACATATATATAGGTGTAAGAGGGGGTTGGCCGACTTGGGGGAGGGGGATCCTCCCCTTGGCACACCGGCCAAGGAGGATTCCTCCTCGACTCCCCTCCCCCCTTAGCTTGTCCAACAAGCCCAAGGGGGGGCGTCACCGTATATGGGCCCTAGGGCCCATTAGCTCTCCACTAATAGGCCTATAGCGCCTAATAAAATCTCAGGGGGCTCTCGGTAATTACTGGAGTCCCTTTATATTATTATTAGGTCCCCAGAAACATTTTCCACCTATATATCATTGCCTGGTATTCTCAGGTAACCCCAAAACACTTTCGGTTTCTCTCGAAACAATTTCTTTTATACCCGGAACTTTCCCGGCAATATTTTCTCATATTCCTAACTCCTATAGAACTCAACATAATCCTTAAGTATGTGACCCTGCAGGTTCGGTAAATATAGATATGAACGAAAACACCTTTCGTTTAATGGTCAATAGCGGAACCGTGGTCATCCATATTGATCTCTATACTTACACAAATGATATTTGAGTGAACCGTTGGTTATCATATGTTATTACTTTTGCTACGCGATATGTTATAAAACCCGAGGTGAGATATATCGATATCCCTGTGAGATCAACACATGCTCACTATACATATCTTCCTCGTTATCGGTTTTGTTCTCTCTTCTTGTTCCCGTGTTCCAGCATCCCCGTGAAACAATTCACGTTGTGTTTGGCCAAACGATGATGGATGCTGTCACACCAAGTGGGCCCTAAGATTATATCTCCATCGTCAGAGGAGCAAATCCCAGTCTTGATCTATTTAGTCCCTCGTCACACGTTTCCGATGAACCCGTAAGTTGTTGTTATGATCACTCTGTTACGAATGACGTTGGAACAACCCTATACTGCACGGTCCGACATGGAGTGACTTGATACTCTCATGGTCTAAGGAATCATATATATGTTAACTCCCGTGTTATGAACTATAGACTTAAGACAATATAATCTCCAAGTATAACAAACAACTTGGGTCGATTCAACACGAGTGTTCTACCAACATCGTGCCCTCAATATTGTCAGCATCGTTGTTACACTTAACTCTGCCCATGATCAGGAAAACAGAACCATCATGCAATACTTGAGCTAGTCCTAGATGCAAGACTAGGAATCTTGTTTTACCGTTTATAACTCTACACATGCTTATGAGTTTTCCTCTGAATCACATATTCAAGAACCATAGAAGTTATATCATGGAATATAAATATTAATTATAAACTTGGAAATAAATAACATTAAAATATTATTGCCTCTAGGGCATATTTTCAACACTCAAATATTATACATGGTTCTCAACTGTGTAAAGAAATGCTGGAGGAAGTAGACAAAATAGATATGAAATTTGCGATCGGAAAGATGCAAGCTCAAGAAACACATGGGCTGGAAGTATTGTAATCCCTAAAGATCCATCCATGATAAATTGAAAATCCTTGAACAAAGGCAGTAGGCTGAAGCCTTAGACCTCCTTTGGTTCATAGGAATTTGGTAGGAATTGTAAAGGATAGGAACTTTGTAGGAAAAATTAATTTGAAGCCCTTTGGTTTGCAGGAATGGATTCCTATTCCTATGTAGGATAGGATTCAATGATTCACATTTTAAAGAAAAAACATTAACCTAGACTCAATGGAAAAATTCTTATCATATGCATCAAATGACGTGTCTTTCTCTATAGGAATTGAGATGCATGGCATCTCACTTCCTATGATTTTCCATTCCTATACTATTCCTATCATATGAACCAAAAGAGGCCTTAGTCTGAGAAGAGAAGAAAACAGTTGGCAAGAAGAAGAAAATAGCTTAAGAAGCAAAATATATAATAAAATGATTTTTCTTCGACATTTTTCATATTGCACGCAACATATAAAAAATCATAGATATATATTATGTGAAATGATACAAGTATTGCATAGTTATTGATTGTGTGAAAGGGCGTGGAAATTCTGGAGGTATTCACCTACTATCGTTGTTCTGAACTAAAATATGCAAATGGAGCAAATTTAAAAAGATATATCTTTTCCTTATGTCTATTGAAATGATATTCCCCTATGTTAAAATGTTGCTGAATATGTTATGGACTTTGATCCATATTGAAACATGGGGGGGGGGGATGTTTTCAGTACAAAGAGGAGAAGCTTTTGTGGAGTAGATTATTTGCCTTCTATAGCAACACAATGAAATATGACTAGTTGCACTTATATTCCCTGTGTTGTGCTATTAATGTCGTTGAACGTGTCAAGATTTTTGATACATGTTGAAAAGAGAAAGGTGATTTTAGTAAAAATAATAATAGGAGAAGCGTCTCTGTAAGAGAGAGAGAGAGAGAGAGAGAGAGAGAGAGAGAGAGAGAGGAGATTAGGCATGTATGAGAACTGTATATATTTGTCATGTACATTTACACTCATGGATATTGTGTAAAAAAATATTTCAAAGTTAGGTGAAAAATGTCAACGACGATTGATGCAAATTGTGTAGTTCATCATTTTATTTCAATATTTCTAGACATAACCAAAGAATAAAAAAGATTTCTCAAGGGTCTCGGGTCCCCGAAGCGCATGATAAATGCCACCGAACCTAAGAGCACGGAGGAAATTCGGTGAAGCACACTAGTTAAAAAGTACAAAAAAGTATTTAGAACTTCCCCAACCATGAGTAGCTTAGTGTGGAAGTAACAGTAAATAAAAAAGGGATTAACATTTCGTACTTGATGAGAGACACCAAAGTAAATTTACTGGAGGAACAAAGCAAACGTTTTTTTTCTGCATGAACGAAATGGATGAACATTTTATTAATTTTAAAATGGATGAATGTAGGATCGAGTGCAATGCACTAGAGGAGCGAGGGGTTGAATAGTCCTATCAAAAACATCTAATCACATGAACATGACCGAATTCAGCAAGACCTCCTTTTTATTGGCTAATGGGAAGGAAAACCTCTAATCACACGACAAAGATGCCAAAAATGTAACTCTAATTGATAATATGAATATCATCACATTAACAAGTGTTGTGAGAGATATAATGTTATAATGAACACACATTAAAGCATACGCAGTATGGTTGATCTGCAAAAGACAGTGACCACATAAGGGGATAACTATCTAGACCCCAACAAGAAAAGACAACTAGACGATCTTCCATGCCACATTACAAAGCCATGGTGCGTTCATATGTCAAATCAACGTTGTTTGGTGTTGAACTGCACCAATGAAGAAAACATGGAACCCTAAAGACGGAAACACCTACATGAGATGCCTCATGATGGTGCATGATATAGGAAACGAGGAAGAAACACAGCTCGGTCTACTATGCACGACACACAAACCACTCGAAATGAAGCAAGACTAAACTTCGAGCACAACAATCGATAGCGTGAAATGCATATGAAGTTGCACGGGCCGAGTGAAGAAATAGACACCTTCGGCTGCCTTAGACAGACGACGATTGATCCGGTCGAAACAAACCCACCAAAGAGAAGGGAAGAAGCGACGGAGTGTGGCACAAAAAAAAAAGAGAAGGAACATAAATGGGCCAAGCCCATAGTGAGACGAGTGCGCGTTATAGGATCCATTTTACGCGTTGAGCATAGAATAGCAATTACCCTTTGATTGGCCCATTATTATGTTATAGAGCAACTGTGATCGGCCCATAATAAGTCAAAGCTAACCAGCCATGAGCTAGAAAAGCATGAGAACTATATCTTGCTTAAAGCGAGAGTAGCTTTTGTATCGCCTGAGCTTTTTCGAGTGGTTCTGCAGTACTGGGTCAGCCCATTTTTATCCTTTTTACTCGTTCGCTAGTTCGGATCAAGATCACTGGTATTGTTCGCTGGATTTCATTCGCTATGCTTTTCCCTTTTTTCTGTTTTTCCTTCTTTATGGGGTTTTTCTCATTCTTCACTAGTTTTCTCTGGTTTTTCAGTTTTTCATTGTTTTTTCATAGGTTTTCTTTGTTTTTTTGTTTTCATTGGGGTTTTTCTTTACATTTTCTTTTTTCCTTGTTTTCATCGGTTTTCTTTGTTTCTTTCTTGGTTTTTATTGTTTTTATCTTTTTTCATTGTTTTTCTTCGCTTTCCTTTTTTTGTTTCTTTGTCGGGTTTTATTGTTTTTTAACACATATCTACTTTTTTCAGTACACAATATACATTTTTAGTGTACACCTGAAACATTTTTTTGATACACGTTGAACATTTTCTAAATACACAACGTACACTTTTATTTTAATACATGTTTTGAACACTGTTTTGAATACATGGTCAACATTTGTTCAAATACACAAGTCCACATTTTTCGTATACAACAGGTACATTTTTTAATACATGTTTAACATTTTTCAAATACATGTTTAACATACTTTTTTCAAATATATGTTTTGTGCCTATTTCCTTTTCATATGTATGTTTAACAGGTACTTTTTATACATTTTAATATACATGTAAAAAAATTATGCATGTTTAAAATTTTGCAAATACATGATTAACATTCTTTTTCATATGTATATTTTGATTTCTTCTTTTCTCCATACATGTTGTACGTTTTTCATATAAATTAGAAATATCTGTTTATACACGTTTAACATTTTTCAAATGCATGATTAACATGTTTGAAACACTTTTTTAAACATATTTTAGATTTTTTAATATATAACACAAATTAAAAAAAATAGAAAAAAGGAAATCGAGGAGCGAACCAAGGAAGCGAACGAATTGTTTTCTTTTTAGGGGGAGGAAGCGAACGAATAAAAACTGAAATGAACGAACAGTGCCACTGGGCTGGCCCATTATTAGGTCGCTTGACGCGAGCCGAGGCTCTGTCTCGCTAGAAGCAAGACATAGTCGTGCCCGACACCGGCGACGAATTCCACAAGGGAAAACGCGAGAGATAGATCCGCCGTGAAGGCCCAACGGCGGCTTACCGAAACCTAGGGCCGCCGCCGGTGCTCGCACCCGAAGCGGAGGTGCGAAACCCCACCCGGCGCACCACACGGGCAGGCAGAGATGGTGGCGATCCCCAAGGTAAAAAATCGGCTGCATGCATTAATGATACTATTCTTTTCTTGATCCCCATGGTAAAAAATCCAACTCTCCTTACACAATTCCGCCGTATTAGCCTATGTAATGCGCTTTACAAGATTGCATCAAAAGTCATATCTAATCGCTTGAAGCAAGTCCCGCCTGATATAATTTTAGAGGAGCAGTCAGCCTTCGTACCAGTTAGATTGATTACTGATAACATCATCACAGCCTATGAGTATTTGCACTTCATGAAAAGGAACAAGGCCAAAAAAACATCAATCATGTGCTCTGAAGTTGGATATGATGAAAGCGTATGACCAAGTCGAGTGAACTTATCTCAAAGCTATCATGCTCAAACTTGGGTTCACCAACAGATGGGTAAACATAGTAATGAGCTTTGTATCAACGGTCAAATTCTCTGTTATGTTCAATGGAAAGAAACTAACGACGCGTTTGGTTCGGGGGAACCATCCCAGTTTCCGATTCCCCTGCTATCCAAAACCGTATCCAGCATTTGGTACGCTCATTGTGTATTCCGTAGTGGTGTCTTCCGAAACATGGGTTCACAAAATCGAAAACGGCCGGAGCGAAGCTGATTGGAAAACCAGGAATCGGACGCTCAACCAAGCAAATCACGTATTCCATAAAAACAAATCGGAAGCGAAACTTCCCAATACCATAGCTGAATACGTTACCTGACCTCGAACCAAACACGTCATAAGAGTTTAAGCCTTCTCGAGGAATCAGACAAGGGGACCCGATGTCTCCATACTTGTTTTTGTTAGCATCAGAGGGTTTGTCATGCCTCCTAACATCAAGAAGAGAGTCATCCAATTTGAATGTTTTGCAAGTGGCACACACCGCGCCTTCGGTAAAAAAAAGGACGTACCCAGTGCTGAGAGCTCCCGCACTGTGCGGGGTCTGGGGAAGGTGTCAGTGGCAAGCCTTACCCTCACCTAGTGCAATGTGAGGAGACCGCGACTCGAACCTGGTACCTCTCGGTCACAGGCGGTGAGGCTCTACCGCTGCACCAGGTCCGCCCTTCACACCGCGCCTTCGGTAAATCATCTTTTATTCGTTAATGACAGCTGCTGTTTTTCAAGGCAAATAGTGTGGAAGCAATTGAGGTGAACCATGTTCTGGACATTTACTATCAAGCTACAGGTCAGCGTGTTAATCACTCTAAATCTTTAATCTTCTTCAGTAAAGGGGTGCCAAAGAGCATTAAGAATGGAATAAAAACTTTACTCAATGTTACCAATGAAACTTTGAATGAGAAATATTTGGGTATGTCGTCTAACATTGGAAATTCAAAAAATGGAGCGTTCAAATATCTCAAGGACCGTTTACAGAACAACGTCCAGGGCTGGATTGAGAAAACTTTGTCTTTTGCAGGGAAAGACGTGCTAGTCAAATCTGTGGCGCAAGCAGTACCGGTCTTCTGTATGTCCTGCTTCAAGCTCCCAAGAGGGCTTTGTGATCACCCAAACCTGCTGATACAGAAGTTTTGGTGGGGAAGTAAGGATGGTAAATGTGACGCCTCGGCTCAATCGTGCACTAACCATACACACAAATGCACACGATCAAGCCTAAGGACTCACTTGAAGATATCACAACACAACTCTAAAACATAAATAAAGTCATACAAGCTTTATATTACAAGCCAGGGGCCTCGAGGTCTCGAATACATAAGCTCGCTTACAAGCGTCAGCGGAAGCATCAGATATCTGAGTACAGATATAAAAAGAAAGACAGATAAGCCTTTAAGAAGGCGGGGCAAAACCAAACACTACGATCGAAAAGGCGCAGGCCTCCTACCTGGGACCCTCCGAACCTACTCCTGGCCGTCTCACCAACTCGTAGTAGTATCCATCCTTGGTGTAGTAGTAGTAGTCGTCGGCGGGGGCAGCTGTCTCAGGGGCTCCATCATCTGGTTGCATCAAACGGATATGGGGAAAAAGAGGAAGCAAAGCAACCGTGAGTACTCATCCGAAGTACTCAGCAAGCAAGGATCTACACTACATATGCAACATTATCAAAGGAAGGCTGTATATGTGGACTAGGCTGCAGAAATGCCAGAATAGAGAGAAGGCCTAGTCCTATCGAAGACTAGCATCTTAAGCAGTCTTGTAGCATTAGAAGAGTGTAGATCAGCACAAAATATAGCTGTAGTATTAATAAGTCTCAACCTCACCCAGAGATCCTTTCTCGACTCCCTGCGAGAAAGCAATCGCAGAGCCATACTATCCATTTCTCATCACAAGTATCCAGCTCTAGTTGTATCGATCGGGATACAACTCCGAGCGTCCGTTACCGAGGATCCGTCTATGCATAGATTAGTTCTTCCCTGCAGGGGTGCACCAACTTACCCACCACGCTCGCTTAACTCTGGCCAGACACACTTTTCTGGGTCATGCCCGGCCTCGGCCAAACGACACACCGCAGCCCTACCTAGAGCTCAGTAGAGAGGTCCCCGTCAGTCTATATCCTAAGCGCTCAGGGGTCTTGGGCCATCGCCCTGTGCACTCCGGGTCGTTGCATGCAGGGTGAAGCCAGGCACCACCTCTCTCTCCTGGGTGGCGCCGGTCTGTCCCGGCTGTGATGCTGAACTGGACGTCTGACAGAGCTTTCGGCTGATGCATACGATGCAGAGTGCCCATAACTTTTCCCGCGTGATGGTTAGTGCTATCGGGCCCTGTCGCCCCGTCTCGAGGACTTGCGGCAAGGGCTAAGAATGCCCGGCCACACCTCGTATTCGTCTCTCGGGTACCCTCCAGGTCAACCCGACTTCCCATCACTCGCGGGTACCCCTCAGGGTTGACCCACCTTTCCAAGTAACAGTTGTAAAGTCCAAGTATCCGTGTGTCCATAACATCAGGGAAATCCGAGGTATCACCCTCGATGGATTCCTACTCGATGTATCTGTCAAGGTGAACTCGGAGGAATCACCCTCGATGGTTCACACTTGAGGTGTTGCACGACAGCGTCGTTATCGGGAGTGGTGTAGGAGGAATCACCCTCGGTGACCACGATCGAATAGCTACTCTACAGAGTTAACACCAGAAGTGCTAAACGAGGTATTACCCTCGGCACTCGATAGTAATGCTGCAGTGTCATACAACTAAGGGGGAGATGTGCGGTGCCGAGGCCTGGTTGTCGATCATGCTGGTCGAGTCATCTGATAATCCAGCGGGGGCAACTGGGTCAAGGTGGGGTCTCTATCCAGCCAATACTAAGCAATTTAGGATAAGCAGGTAGGTATCAACAGCAGTTACAAAATTAGGCTATGCATCAGAAATAGGATAGGCAGTAGCAGCACCAAATTCTAATGCAAGCATAAGAGAGAAATAATAGGCGATATAGGCATGCTCAAGGGGGGGGGTGCTTGCCTGGTTGCTCTGCTGAAAAGTATTGATCGTCAGGGCGTAGTCGTACTCGGTGGCAGCGTCAGTCTCAAGGTCTACCGGAGAGAAGAGGGGGAAGAAAAAGTAAATATAAGCAAACAGATGCATGACAGGACTACAGGCAAAGCTAGGGGTGTTCTAACGCGGTGCTACCCGATACCGGCGAAGGGGGAAAACATCCGGGAAAGTTTTCCCGAAGTTTGGCATTTTCGGACAGATGAAACGGAGGGGGATGGTTGCATGTTCGCTATGCTAGGGGCACGTGACAGAAGATCGGAGAGCGTATTCGGATTCGTCAGATTTTTCTGAGCAACTTTCATGTATAAAACTTTTTCATCCGAGTTACGAATTAATTTATATGATTTTCTAAAGTTTTAGCAATATTCTGAAATTATTATTAATTCGAAAATAAAGAGTAAATGCTAGGTCCCCCCCCCCCCCCCCCCCCCCCCCCCCCCCCCCCCCCCCCCCCCCCCCCCCCCCCCCCCCCCCCCCCCCCCCCCCCCCCCCCCCCCCCCCCCCCCCCCCCCCCCCCCCCCCCCCCCCCCCCCCCCCCCCCCCCCCCCCCCCCCCCCCCCCCCCCCCCCCCCCCCCCCCCCCCCCCCCCCCCCCCCCCCCCCCCCCCCCCCCCCCCCCCCCCCCCCCCCCCCCCCCCCCCCCCCCCCCCCCCCCCCCCCCCCCCCCCCCCCCCCCCCCCCCCCCCCCCCCCCCCCCCCCCCCCCCCCCCCCCCCCCCCCCCCCCCCCCCCCCCCCCCCCCCCCCCCCCCCCCCCCCCCCCCCCCCCCCCCCCCCCCCCCCCCCCCCCCCCCCCCCCCCCCCCCCCCCCCCCCCCCCCCCCCCCCCCCCCCCCCCCCCCCCCCCCCCCCCCCCCCCCCCCCCCCCCCCCCCCCCCCCCCCCCCCCCCCCCCCCCCCCCCCCCCCCCCCCCCCCCCCCCCCCCCCCCCCCCCCCCCCCCCCCCCCCCCCCCCCCCCCCCCCCCCCCCCCCCCCCCCCCCCCCCCCCCCCCCCCCCCCCCCCCCCCCCCCCCCCCCCCCCCCCCCCCCCCCCCCCCCCCCCCCCCCCCCCCCCCCCCCCCCCCCCCCCCCCCCCCCCCCCCCCCCCCCCCCCCCCCCCCCCCCCCCCCCCCCCCCCCCCCCCCCCCCCCCCCCCCCCCCCCCCCCCCCCCCCCCCCCCCCCCCCCCCCCCCCCCCCCCCCCCCCCCCCCCCCCCCCCCCCCCCCCCCCCCCCCCCCCCCCCCCCCCCCCCCCCCCCCCCCCCCCCCCCCCCCCCCCCCCCCCCCCCCCCCCCCCCCCCCCCCCCCCCCCCCCCCCCCCCCCCCCCCCCCCCCCCCCCCCCCCCCCCCCCCCCCCCCCCCCCCCCCCCCCCCCCCCCCCCCCCCCCCCCCCCCCCCCCCCCCCCCCCCCCCCCCCCCCCCCCCCCCCCCCCCCCCCCCCCCCCCCCCCCCCCCCCCCCCCCCCCCCCCCCCCCCCCCCCCCCCCCCCCCCCCCCCCCCCCCCCCCCCCCCCCCCCCCCCCCCCCCCCCCCCCCCCCCCCCCCCCCCCCCCCCCCCCCCCCCCCCCCCCCCCCCCCCCCCCCCCCCCCCCCCCCCCCCCCCCCCCCCCCCCCCCCCCCCCCCCCCCCCCCCCCCCCCCCCCCCCCCCCCCCCCCCCCCCCCCCCCCCCCCCCCCCCCCCCCCCCCCCCCCCCCCCCCCCCCCCCCCCCCCCCCCCCCCCCCCCCCCCCCCCCCCCCCCCCCCCCCCTCACTTAATATTTTTCTAGGGATTAAATGGTGAGGCAAATGATGATGATTACAACAGGACAATGATCAGGGGGAAATATAGAACAATTAGAACATTTTAGTTTTGTCATTTGAAAACTTTTATTTTTGACTTTATTTTAAATTTGAATTTAAACCGGATGGAATCAAAGGGGGATTTAGCAACAGTGAAAACGATGAAGTGGCACCATTAACAGGGGTTTACTGTAGCTTAATTATCTGGGTGTTACAATTCTCCTCCTCTAAAAGAAATTCTCGCCCCGAGAATTCAGGAGGTAGAAGGAAAGAGGTCGGGGTATTCCGCTCGAATATTATCCTCGTGTTCCCAAGTGGCTTCATCTTCAGTATGGTCTGACCATTGCACTTTCAGGAACTTGGTAACCTTCTGACGGGTCCGACGTTCAGCTTGATCGAGAATGCGGATCAGATGCTCTTTATAAGATAGGTCATCTTGCAATTCGAGCATCTCGTGATCCACTGCTCTGTGCGGAGACTCCTTGAAGCAACGACGAAGTTGCGACACATGGAAGACATCGTGGATATGAGAGAATTGCGGCAGCAACTCCAATTTGTATGCCACCTGACCACGTCTAGCAACAATGCGGAAAGGACCAATGTAGCGTGGAGCTAACTTGCCCTTGATTCCAAAGCGGTGAGTGCCCTTCATAGGAGTGACTCGCAAATAAGCTTGATCGCCAGGTTGATAGATCAAACCCCATCGTTTGTGATTGTAATTGCTCTTCTGGCGGTCCTGAGCCGCCTTGACATTTTCATGGACGATACGAACTTGCTCTTCTGCATGTTGGATAATATCCGGACCCACGAGCGGTCGTTCCCCAGTTTCTGACCAATTCAGAGGGGTTCGACACTTACGTCCATACAACACTTTGAAGGGGGCCATTTTCAAGCTGGCTTGATAGCTGTTGTTATACGAGAACTTGGCGTAAGGAAGAGATTCTTCCCACTTCTTGCCGAAAGATATAACACAAGCTCGAAGCATGTCTTCAAGCACTTGATTGACTCGCTCGACTTGGCCTTGGGATTGGGGGTGATAAGCTGAACTCCAGGTAATATGAGTTCCCATAGCTTCTTGGAAACTTTCCCAGAACTTTGAAGTGAAAAGGCCACCACGGTCAGAACTAATCTCCTTCGGAATGCCGTGGAGTGAAACAATTCTGGAGATATACAACTCTGCTAACTGACTAGCAGTGATAGTCTCCTTGACAGGCAGAAAGTGTGCAACCTTAGAGAGTTGGTCGACGACTACAATAATAGCATCGTGATCCTTCTGTGACTTGGGCAGGCCAGTAATGAAATCCATTTGCACTTTATCCCATTTCCATAAAGGAATAGGTAACGGTTCCAGAATTCGAGCAGGTTTCTGATGTTCTGCTTTAACGCGACGGCAAACGTCACATTCAGCAATGTATCGAGCAATATCCTGCTTCATTTTAGACCACCAGTACCTTTGACGGAGATCACGATACATCTTGGTCTACCCGGATGAATAGACAGCGGTGTATCATGTGCCTCCTTCATGACCTTGTCAGTCATAAGCTCGAAGCGAGGTACGACAATGCGGTCTCTGAAATACAAGGTTCCATCTTCAGACAGCGAGAAATCCCTGTACTTTTCAAAGTGAAGATCTTTCTTCATCAGATCAACTTCAGCATCTTTAGCTTACACACTCTTAACAGCCTTTTCAAGGTCTGGTTCAACAACCAAGGTATTTAGGTATCCTTGAGGAACTATCTCGAGATTTAGCTTTCGAAGCTCTTCATACAGGAGTGGTTGCTGAAGCTGGACTTCAAGTTCGCAGCAGTAGGATTTACGGCTCAAAGCATCAGCCATTACATTAGCCTTGCCAGGGGTATAAGAAATACCCAAATCATAGTCCGTAATGGTCTCCATCCATCTTTGCTGACGGAGGTTCAAAGATGGTTGAGTGAACAAGTACTTCAGACTTTTATGATCCATGTAGATCTCGCAACGATTACCGAGGAGGTAATGTTGCCACAACTTCAATGCATAGATGACAGCAGCTAGTTCTAGATCATGTACTGGATAGTTCTCTTCATGAGGACGCAACTATCGAGAGCCATAAGCAATCACCTTACGCTCTTGCATTAGGACACAGCCTAATCCTTCACGGGATGCGTCGCAATAAATCACGAAGTCTTTGCGAGAATCTGGAGGAGCAAGTACAGGGGCAGATGTCAGCTTGTCTTTGAGTGTTTGAAAACTTTCCTGACATTTTTCCGTCCACTCAAACTTAACGCCCTTGTGAAGCAGATCAGTCAAAGGCTTAGCAATCTTTGAGAAATTCTCAACAAAGCGACGATAATAGCTTGCAAGGCTGAGAAAAACTTCTGACTTGCTTGACATTCTTCGGTGGAGTCCATTCAAGAATAGCCTGAACTCGTTCTGGGTTAATAGCAATGCCATCTTTGGAGATCATGTGGCCGAGATATGTCACTTCAGACAACCAGAATTCACATTTAGAATACTTGGCATATAGTTGATGTTCACGCAGCTTTTCCAGTACCAGCCGAAGATGTTCGGCATGTTCTTCTTCATTCTTGGAATATATAAGAATATCATCCAAGTAAACCACGACGAATTTGTCGAGGTAATCCATGAAGATATAGTTCATCAGCCGAGAAAAAGTTGCTGGGGCATTGGTTAACCCGAAAGACATAACAGTGTACTCGTATGATCCATAGCGAGTAACGAAGGCTGTCTTCGGAATATCCTCTTCGCGAACTCGGATCTGGTGGTATCCCAATCTCAAATCAAGCTTAGAGAATACTGAGGAACCAGCAAGTTGATCATACAGATCGTTGATTCTGGGAAGCGGATACTTGTTCTGAATTGTTGCTTGGTTGATTGGTCGATAATCTTGAACCAACCGATTCATACCATCCTTCTTCTTGACAAAGAGGGAAGGTGCTCCCCAAGTAGATGAACTGGGGTGGATGAAACCCTTTCTAAGTGACTTGTCGATTTCCTCCTTAAGTTCAAGGAGTTCATGCGGCGACATCTTATAAGGACGCTTCGCAATAGGGGTAGTGCCCGGCTTCAAATCTATGATGAATTCAACAGCTCTAGCAGGGGGTATTCCTGGAAGTTCTTCTGGAAAGACATCTTGAAAATCACGAACAACTAGAACATTCTCGATGCCTTCAAGAGGTTAAGCATTCAATGCATTCAGAACATATATCTGATTCTCGGCATTCTGAACTGTTCGAGCTGAGTATTTGACTGTCTGGCCAGAAGGATGGGTAAGTTGGACTTTCTTAGCAGCACAGTCAATCAAAGCATTGTGGGCGGTCAACCAGTCCATATCGAGAATGATGTCTATGTCGGAAGGTCCAAGAGCAATAAGGGAAGCAGAGAACATCAACCCTTCAATTCTGATCTGATTGTTGTGACTTATCATCTGAGTTTGCCACCTGGAATGGGGAGTGCTGATTTCCAAAGGAGTGGGTAATGAGCTCATGGTTAACTCATGCAATTGTGCAAATTGCTGGGACACAAAGGAATGTGATGCACCTGAATAAAAAAGAACAGAAGCTGCCACTGAATTAACTAGAAGAGTACCCATCACAATTTTAGGGGACTCACGAGCTTCTTCTATTTTGACATGAGTGACCTAGCCATGACCCATAGCAAGCGGCATGGCCTTATGATTTCTGGAATGATGGGTTTGATGGCCCTTCCTACGGCCAACAGTAGAACGAGATGCATTCTGCGGCTGATCCGAGCGACAGTTATTAGTACGGTGCCCTGGCTGTCCACACTTGCGGCATAAGCCATCATTATGGGGAGGAGCCATAGTATTGAGCTGTCCACTTTGATTTCTGAGTTGTCTAGGCGGCGCAGGCAGACGAGGTGCAACATAAGAAGGTCTCGGTGCAGGGGCAGGTCGGTGATGTACATTGTGCGGAATCCACACTCGACGTTTCTGAACAGGCTGACCCGAGGATGAGCCAACATCACGATTGCGCTTGAGCGACTCCTGGTACTTAGCCAGACCAGTTTCATCTCGGAAGGCTTGGCTGACAAGCGTCGCAAAGTCCACACAATCAAGGGCAACAAGTGCGAGGTTTATATCAGTACGCAGTCCTTCACGGAATTTCTCCTGCTTGCGAGCGTCAGTGCAGACATCATTATCAGCATAGCGGGACAATTCGAGAAATTTCCTCTGATATTCATTCACAGTCATTGTGCCCTGTGTGAGTTTGCGAAACTCCTTCTTCTTCTGGTCCAACAGACCTTGAGGAATGTACCGTACATGAAAGGCTGACTGAAATTCCTGCCAAGTGGTTACAGTTTCAGCAGGCAACATACCCTTGTGGCTTTCCCACCATTGAGCAGCTGGACCCTTCAAGTGGAATGTCGCAAAGGTGATGTAACTGGCAGGGGCAACATTAGCTGACTCCATCTCAAACAGTACGTCACGAAGCCAATAATCAGCATCCATAGGATTGGTGGAGTTGCGGAAAACAGATGGGTTGAGGCGCACAAATTCTTGTAGTGTTATTGGGGTAGGCTGTTAATGAGCATTCTGGTTTGGGAACTGGGCCAATATCCTGGTCATAACCTGACGGTTCAGTTCAAACTGCTGCATTATTGTGGCAATATAGGGTGGAGGTGGAGGATCGTCAGCCATCCTACCAAAACTAACAGGGGCAGTTTAGTAATAACAACTGCATGGGTATGGAGTTATTCATGAGGTAACACGGGAAATGAACAAGAAGGGCATTAGATATATAATAGTAGTCGTCAAATACATACCAATCCATGCACAGAGTTAGATTTAAATGGATAGTACGAGCTCGGGAATGCTCGCAGCTAGACAAACTAGGCGGCGCGCAGGCACGCGGTAAGGAAGTACACAACAAGACATAGCAAAGGCTACATCAACGTCGGAAAAAACTGCTGGAGCCCCCCCCCCCCCCCCCCCCCCCCCCCCCCCCCCCCCCCCCCCCCCCCCCCCCCCCCCCCCCCCCCCCCCCCCCCCCCCCCCCCCCCCCCCCCCCCCCCCCCCCCCCCCCCCCCCCCCCCCCCCCCCCCCCCCCCCCCCCCCCCCCCCCCCCCCCCCCCCCCCCCCCCCCCCCCCCCCCCCCCCCCCCCCCCCCCCCCCCCCCCCCCCCCCCCCCCCCCCCCCCCCCCCCCCCCCCCCCCCCCCCCCCCCCCCCCCCCCCCCCCCCCCCCCCCCCCCCCCCCCCCCCCCCCCCCCCCCCCCCCCCCCCCCCCCCCCCCCCCCCCCCCCCCCCCCCCCCCCCCCCCCCCCCCCCCCCCCCCCCCCCCCCCCCCCCCCCCCCCCCCCCCCCCCCCCCCCCCCCCCCCCCCCCCCCCCCCCCCCCCCCCCCCCCCCCCCCCCCCCCCCCCCCCCCCCCCCCCCCCCCCCCCCCCCCCCCCCCCCCCCCCCCCCCCCCCCCCCCCCCCCCCCCCCCCCCCCCCCCCCCCCCCCCCCCCCCCCCCCCCCCCCCCCCCCCCCCCCCCCCCCCCCCCCCCCCCCCCCCCCCCCCCCCCCCCCCCCCCCCCCCCCCCCCCCCCCCCCCCCCCCCCCCCCCCCCCCCCCCCTGTGTTGTCATTTGATGAACAGGATCACATCATTAGAGAATGATGTGATGGACTTAGCATATTGATCGTTTAGTTTTATTGCTATTGCTTTCTTCATGACTTATACATATTCCTCTGACTATGAGATTATGCAACTCCCGAATACCAGAGGAACACTTTGTGTGCGCCCCTCCTAGCCGCCGGCCTCTCTCCCCCCTCCTTTATATACGTAGGCAGGGGGCACCCCAAAGACACATCAATTGTTCTCTTAGCCGTGTGCGGTGCCCCCCTCCACGGTTTACTCCTCCGGTCATAGCGTCGTAGTGCTTAGGCGAAGCCCTGTGCGGACCACATCACCAACACGGTCGCCACGCCGTTGTGCTGACGGAACTCTCCCTCGACCCTTTACTGGATCAAGAGTTCGAGGGACGTCATTGAGCTGAAGTGCTGAACACGAAGGTGCCGTATGTTCGGTGCTTGATTGGTTGGATCGCGAAGACGTTCGACTACATCAACCGCGTTAAGCTAACGCTTCCGATTTCGGTCTACGAGGGTACGTGGACACACTCTCCCCCTCTCGTTGCTATGCATCTCCTAGATAGATCTTGCGTGAGCGTAGGAATTTTTTTGAAATTGCATGCTACGTTCCCCAACAGTGGCATCCGAGTCAGGTCTATGCATAGATGATATGCACGAGTAGAACACAAAGAGTTGTGGGTGATAATAGTCATACTGCTTACCACCAACGTCTTACTTTGATTCGGCGGTATTATTGGATGAAGCGGCCTGGACTGACATTACATGACTGCGTTCATGAGACTGGTTCTACCGACGTGCTTTGCACACAGGTGGCTGGCGGGTGTCTGTTTCTCCAACTTTAGTTGAATCGAGTTTGACTACGACCGGTCCTTGTTGAAGGTTAAAACATGACACTTGATGAAAAATCGTTGTGGTTTTGATGCGTAGGTAAGAACGGTTCTTACTAGAAGCCCGTAGCAGCCACGTAAAACTTGCAACAACAAAGTAGAGGACGTCTAACTTGTTTTTGCAGGGCATGTTGTGATGTGATATGGTCAAGACATGATGTGATATACGTTATTGTATGAGATGATCATGTTTTGTAAAAGTTATCGGCAACTGGCAGGAGCCTTATGGTTGTCACTTTCTTGTATGAAATGCAATCGCCATGTAATTGCTTTACTTTATCACTATGCGGTAGCGATAGTCGTAGAAGCAATAGTCCCCCCCCCCCCCCCCCCCCCCCCCCCCCCCCCCCCCCCCCCCCCCCCCCCCCCCCCCCCCCCCCCCCCCCCCCCCCCCCCCCCCCCCCCCCCCCCCCCCCCCCCCCCCCCCCCCCCCCCCCCCCCCCCCCCCCCCCCCCCCCCCCCCCCCCCCCCCCCCCCCCCCCCCCCCCCCCCCCCCCCCCCCCCCCCCCCCCCCCCCCCCCCCCCCCCCCCCCCCCCCCCCCCCCCCCCCCCCCCCCCCCCGTTGCTACAGTTCGTCGTGCCGAGACACCACGTGATGATCGGGTGTGATAAGATCTACGTTCACATACAACGGGTAGAAGCCAGTTTTGCACGTGCAGAATACTCGGGTTAAACTTGACGAGCCTAGCATATGCAGATATGGCCTCGGAACACTGAGACCGAAAGGTCGAACATGAATCATATAGTAGATATGATCAACATAGAGATGTTCACCATTGAAAACTACTCCATCTCACGTGATGATCGGACATGGTTTAGTTGATATGGTTCACGTGATCATTTAGATGACTAGAGGGATGTCTATCTAAGTGGGAGTTCTTAAGTAATATGATTAATTGAACTTTAATTTATCATGAACTTAGTACCTGATAGTGTTTGCATATCTATGTTGTTGTAGATCAATGGCCCGTGCTACCGTTCCCTTGAATTTTAATGCGTTCCTAGAGAAAACTAAGTTGAAAGATGATAGTAGCAATGATGCGGACTGGTTCTGTGATCTGAGGATTATCCTCATTGCTGCACAGAAGAATTATGTCCTTGATGCACCGCTAGGTGACAGACCTATTGCAGGAGCAGATGCAAACGTTATGAACGTTTGGCAAAGCTCAATATGATGACTATTTGATAGTTTAGTGCACCATACTTTATGGCTTAGAACCGGGACTTCAAAAACATTTTGAACGACACGGAGCATATGAGATGTTCCAAAGAGCTGAAATTGGTATTTCAGACTCATGCCCGTGTTAAGAGGTATGAGACCTCTGACAAGTACTTTGCCTACAAGATGGAGGAGAATAGCTCAGCTAGTGAGCATGTGCTCAGAATGTCTGGGTACTACAATCGCTTGAATCAAGTGGGAGTTAATCTTCCAGATAAGATAGTGATTGACAGAGTTCTCTAGTCACTATCACCAAGTTACTAGAACTTCATGATGAACTATAATATGCAAGGGATGACGAAAACGATTCCCAAGCTCTTCGCGATACTGAAATCGGCGAAGGTAGAAATCAAGAAAAAGCATCAAGTGTTGATGGTTGACAAGACCACTAGTTTCAAGAAAAAGGGTGAGGGAAAGAAAGGGAACTTCGAGAAGAATAACAAGCAAGTTGTCACTCCCATGAAGAAACCCAAAGCTGGACCCAAGCCTGAAACTGAGTGCTTATTATGCAAAGAAAATGGTTACTGGAAGCGGAACTGCCCCAAATACTTGGCAGATAAGAAGGATGGCAAAGTGAACAATGGTATATTTGATATACATGTTATTGATGTGTATTTTACTAGTGTTCATAGTAGCCCCTGGGTATTTGATACCGGTTCAGTTGCTAACATTAGTAACTCAAAACAGGAGTTGCAAAATGAACAGAGACTAGTTAATGACGAGGTAACGATGTGTGTTGGAAGTGATTCAAGGTTGATAAGATCACCATCGCACACTCCCTCTACCTTCGGGATTAGTGTTGGATCTAAATAAATGTTATTTGGTGTTTGCGTTGAGCATGAATATGATTGGATCATGTTTATTACAATACGGTTATTCATTTAAGTCAGAGCCCCCCCCCCCCCCCCCCCCCCCCCCCCCCCCCCCCCCCCCCCCCCCCCCCCCCCCCCCCCCCCCCCCCCCCCCCCCCCCCCCCCCCCCCCCCCCCCCCCCCCCCCCCCCCCCCCCCCCCCCCCCCCCCCCCCCCCCCCCCCCCCCCCCCCCCCCCCCCCCCCCCCCCCCCCCCCCCCCCCCCCCCCCCCCCCCCCCCCCCCCCCCCCCCCCCCCCCCCCCCCCCCCCCCCCCCCCCCCCCCCCCCCCCCCCCCCCCCCCCCCCCCCCCCCCCCCCCCCCCCCCCCCCCCCCCCCCCCCCCCCCCCCCCCCCCCCCCCCCCCCCCCCCCCCCCCCCCCCCCCCCCCCCCCCCCCCCCCCCCCCCCCCCCCCCCCCCCCCCCCCCCCCCCCCCCCCCCCCCCCCCCCCCCCCCCCCCCCCCCCCCCCCCCCCCCCCCCCCCCCCCCCCCCCCCCCCCCCCCCCCCCCCCCCCCCCCCCCCCCCCCCCCCCCCCCCCCCCCCCCCCCCCCCCCCCCCCCCCCCCCCCCCCCCCCCCCCCCCCCCCCCCCCCCCCCCCCCCCCCCCCCCCCCCCCCCCCCCCCCCCCCCCCCCCCCCCCCCCCCCCCCCCCCCCCCCCCCCCCCCCCCCCCCCCCCCCCCCCCCCCCCCCCCCCCCCCCCCCCCCCCCCCCCCCCCCCCCCCCCCCCCCCCCCCCCCCCCCCCCCCCCCCCCCCCCCCCCCCCCCCCCCCCCCCCCCATCCCGAAGGTAAAGGGAGTGTGCGATGGTGATCTTATCATCCTTGGAATCATGAACATGTGCTGAACGCGGAGGTGCCGTACGTTCGGTACTGAGGATCGGTCGATCGTGAAGACGTACGACTACATCAACCGCGTTGTCATAACGCTTCCGCTTACGGTCTACGAGGGTACATAGACAACACCCCCCCCCCTCGTTGCTATGCATCACCATGATCTTGCGTGTGCGTAGGATTTTTTTTGAAATTACTACGTTCCCCAACAGGTTTGACATCCATTTGCCAAATTTCATAAAATGCGGCAATTGCTAACATGATTCAGACAGACTTTTAAGCATCGATACAAGTGAGAAAATCTCATCGTAGTCAACACCTTGAATTTGTCGAAAATATTTTTGCGACAATTCGAGCTTTGTAGATAGTAACACTACTATCAGCGTCCGTCTTCCTCTTGAAGATCCATTTATTCTCTATTTGTTGCCGATCATTGGGCAAGTCAATCAAAGTCCATACTTTGTTCTCATACATGGATCCCATCTCAGATTTCATGGCCTCTAGCCATTTTTCGGAATCTGGGCTCATCATTGCTTCCTCATAGTTCATAGGTTCGTCATTGTCAACTAACATGACCTCCAGAACAGGATTACCATACCACTCTAGTGCGTATCTTACTCTGGTTGACCTACGAGGTTTGGTAGTAACTTGATCTGAAGTTTCATGATCACTATCATTAACATCCTCACTAATTGGTGTAGGAATCACTGGAACTGATTTCTGTGATGAACTACTTTCCAATTCGGGAGCAGGTACAATTACCTCATCAAGTTCTACTTTCCTCCCACTCACTTCTTTCGAGAGAAACTCCTTCTCTAGAAAGGATCCATTCTTAGCAACAAAGATCTTGCCTTCGGATCTGTGGTAGAAGGTGTACCCAACATTTTCTTTTGGGTATCCTATGAAGACGCACTTCTCCGATTTGGGTTTGAGCTTATTAGGTTGAAACTTTTTCACATAAGCATTGCAACCTCAAACTTTAAGAAACGACAGCTTAGGTTTCTTGCCAAACCATAGTTCATACGGTGTCGTCTCAATGGATTTAGACGGTGCCCTATTTAACGTGAATGTAGATGTCTCTAATGCATAACCCCAAAAATGATAGTGGTAAATCGGTAAGAGACATCATAGATTGCATTATATCCAATAAAGTACGGTTATGACATTCGGACACACCATTATGTTGTGGTGTTCCAGGTGGCATGAGTTTGTGAAACTATTCCACATTGTTTTAATTGAAGGCCAAAATTGTAACTCAAATATTTGCCTCTGCGATCAGATCGTAGAAATTTTATTTTCTTGTTACGATGATTCTCTACTTCACTCTGAAAATCTATGAACTTTTCAAGTACTTCAGACTTGTGTTTCATCAAGTAGATATACACATATCTGCTCAAATCATCTGTGAAGGTCAGAAAACAATGATACCCGCCATGAGCCTCAACACTCATTGGACCGCATACATCGGTATGTATTATTTCCAATAAGTCAGTGTCTCGCTCCATTGTTCCGGAGAACGGAGTCTTAGTCATCTTGCCCATGAGGCATGGTTCGCAAGCACCAAGTGATTCATAATCAAGTGATTCCAAAAGCCCATCAGCATGGAGTTTCTTCATGCGCTTTATACCAATATGACCTAAACGGCAGTGCCACAAATATGTTGCACTATCATTATCAACTTTGCATCTTTTGGCATCAATATTATGAATATGTGTACCAACACGATCGAGATTCAATAAACCATTTATTTTTAGTGTATGACCATAGAAGGTTTTATTCATGTAAACAGAACAACAATTATTCTTTGACTTAAATGAATAACCGTATTGCATTAAACATGATCCCCCCCCCCCCCCCCCCCCCCATTATTCTTTGACTTAAATGAATAATCGTATTGCAATAAACACGATCTAATCATATCCATGCTCAACGCAAACACCAAATAACATTTATTTTAGGTTCAACACTAATCCCGAAGGTAAAGGGAGTGTGCGATGGTGATCTTATCATCCTCGGAATCATTTCCAACACACATCGTCACCTCGCCCTTAACTAGTCTCTGTTTATTTTGCAACTCTTGTTTCGAGTTACTACTCTTAGCAACTGAACTAGTATCAAATACAGAGGGGTTGCTATAAACACTAGTAAAGTACAGATCAATAACATGTATATCAAATATACCTTTGTTCACTTTGCCATCCTTCTTATCCGCCAAGTATCTAGGGGGCAGTTCCACTTCCAGTGAGCATTTCCTTTGCAGTAGAAGCACTCAGTTTCAGGCTTGAGTCTAGCTTTGGGTTTCTTCATGGGAGTGACAACTTGTTTGTCATTCTTTCTTGAAGTTCTCTTTCTATTCCTTTGCCCTTTTCTTGAAACTAGTGGTCTTGTAAACCATCAATATTTGATGCTCTTTCCTGATTTCTACCTTCGCCGATTTCAGCATCGCGAAGAGCTCGGGAATTACTTTCGTCATCCCATGCATATTATAGTTCATCACGAAGTTCCAGTAACTTGGTGATAGTGACTAGAGAACTTTGTCAATTACTATCTTATCTGGAAGATTAACTCCCACTTGATTCAAGCAATTGTAGTACCCAGACAATCTGAGCACATGCTCACTGGTTGAGCTATTCTCCTCCATCTTGTAGGCAAAGTACTGTCAGAGGTCTCATACCTCTCGACATGGGCATGAATATGAAATACCAATTTCAACTCTTGGAACATCTTATATGCTCCGTGGCATTCAAAACATTTTTGAAGTCCCGGTTCTAAGCCGTAAAGCATGGTGCACTTAAACTATCAAGTAGTCATCATACCGATCTTTGTCAAACGTTCATAACGTCTACATCTGCTCCTGCAATAGGTATGTCACCTAGCGGTGCATCAAGGACATAATTCTTCTGTGCAGCAATGAGGATGATCCTCAGGTCACGGACCAAGTCCGCATCATTGCTACTATCACCTTTCAACTTATTTTTCTCTAGGAACATATCAAAAATAAACGGGGAGCTACATCGCGAGCTATTGATCTACAACATAGTTATGCAAATACTATCTGGACTAAGTTCATGATAAATTAAAGTTCAATTAATCATATTACTTAAGAACTCCCACTTAGATAGACATCCCTCTAGTCATCTAAATGATCACGTGATCCATATCAACTAAACCATGTCCGATCATCACGTGAGATGGAGTAGTTTTCAATGGTGAACATCACTATGTTGATCATATCTACTATATGATTCACGCTCGACCTTTCGGTCTCAGTGTTCCGAGGCCATATCTGCATATTCTAGGCTCGTCAAGTTTAACCCGAGTATTCTGCGTGTGCAAAACTGGCTTGCATCCGTTGTATTTGAACGTAGAGCTTATCACACCCGATCATCACGTGGTGTCTCGGCACGACGAACTGTCGCAATGGTGCATACTCAGGGAGAACACTTATACCTTGAAATTTTAGTGAGGGATCATCTTATAATGCTACCGCCGTATTAAGCAAAATAAGATGCATAAAATATAAACATCACATGCAATCAAAATATGTGACATGATATGGCCATGATCATCTTGTGCCTTTGATCTCCATCTCCAAAGTACCGTCATGATCTCTATCGTCACCGGCATGACACCATGATCTCCATCATCTTGATCTCTATCAACGTGTCGTCACATGGTCGTCTCGCCAACTATTACTCTTGCAACTATTGCAATCACATAGCGATAAAGTAAAGCAATTATTTGGCGCTTGCATCTTATGCAATAAAGAGACAACCATAAGGCTTTTGCCAGTTGCCGATAACTTCAACAAAACATGATCATCTCATACAACAACTTATATCTCATCACGTCTTGACCATATCACATCACAACAAGCCCTGCAAAAACAAATTAGATGTCCTCTACTTTGTTGTTGCAAGTTTTACGTGGCTGCTACGGGCTTAGCAAGAACCGTTCTTACCTACGCATCAAAACCACAACGATTTTTCGTCAAGTGTGCTATTTTAACCTTCAACAAGGACCGGGCGTAGTCACACTTGATTCAACTAAAGTTGGAGAAACATACACCCACTAGTCACCTGTGTGCGAAGCACGGCGGTAGAACCAGTCTCATGAACGTGGTCATGTAATGTCGGTCTGGGCCGCTTCATCCAACAATACCGCCGAATCAAAGTATGACATGCTGGTAAGCAGTATGACTATTATCGCCCGCAACTCTTTGTGTTCTACTCGTGCATATAACATCTGCGCATAGCCCTGGCTCGGATGCCACTGTTGGGGAACGCAGTAATTTCAAAAAAAATCCTACGATCACGCAAGATCTATGTGATGCATAGCAACGAGCGGGAGAGTGTTGTCCACGTACCCTCGTAGACCGTAAACGGAAGCGTCAAGTGACGCGGTTGATGTAGTCGAACGTCTTCGCGATCCAACCGATCAAGTACCGAAAGCACGGCACCTCCGCGATCTGCACACATTCAGCTCGGTGACGTCCCTCGTACTCTTGATCCAGTTGAGGCCAAGGGAGAGTTCCGTCAGTATGACGGCGTGGTGACGGTGATGATGAAGTTACCGGCGCAGGGCTTCCCCTAAGCACTACGACGATATGACCGAGGTGTGTAACTGTGGAGGGGGGCACCGCACACGGCTAAGAGAAACTTTGTTGTGCCTTTGGGGTGTCCCTTGCCCACATATATAAAGGAGGGAGGAGGAGGAGGCCGGCCCTAGAGGGGGCGCGCCAAGTGTGGGGAGTCCTACTAGGACTCCCAAGTCCTAGTAGGATTCCCCTTTTCCTTTCCGGAGTAGGAGAGAAGAAAGAGGGAAAGAGGGAGGGAGTAGGAAAGGGCAAGGGGGGGCGCCGCCCCCTTTCCCCTGGTCCAATTCGGACCGATGGGGGGGCGCGCGCCTCCTTCCCTTTGGCCTGCCTCCTCTATTCCCGTATGGCCCAATAAGGCCCAATACTTCTCCCGGCGAATTCCCGTAACTCTCCGGTACTCCGAAAAATACCCGAATCACTCGGAACCTGTCCGATGTCCGAATATAGCCTTCCAATATATCGATCTTTACATCTCGACCATTTCGAGACTCCTCGTCATGACCCCGATCTCATCCGGGACTCTGAACATACTTCGGTCATCAAATAACATAACTCATAATACAAATCGTCATCGAACGTTAAGCGTGCGGACCCTACGGGTTCGAGAACTATGTAGACATGACCGAGACACATCTCCGATCAATAACCAATAGCGGAACCTGGATGCTCATATTGGCTCCTACATATTCTATGAAGATCTTTATCGGTCAAACCGCATAACAACATACGTTGTTCCCTTTGTCATCGGTATGTTACTTGCCCGAGATTCGGTCGTCGGTATCACCATACCTAGTTCAATCTCGTTATCGGCAAGTCTCTTTACTTGTTCCGTAATGCATCATCCCGCAACAAACTCATTAGTCACATTGCTTGCAAGGCTTATAGTGATGTGCATTACCGAGAGGGCCCAGAGATATCTCTCCGACAATCGGAGTGACAAATCCTAATCTTGATCTATGCCAACTCAACAAACATCATCGAAGACACCTGTAGAGCATCTTTATAATCATCCAGTTACGTTGTGACGTTTGATAGCACATAAAGTGTTCCTCTGTTATTCGGGAGTTGCATAATCTCATAGTTATAGGAACATGTATAAGTCATGAAGAAAGTAGTAGCAATGAAATTGTAACGATCATAATGCTAAGCTAATGAATGGGTCTTGTCCATCACATTATTCTCCTAATGATGTGATCCCGTTCATCAAATGACAACACATGTCTATGGCTAGGAAACTTAACCATCTTTGATTAACGAGCTAGTCAAGTAGAGGCATACTAGGGACATTCTGTTTGTCTATGTATTCACACATGTACTAAGTTTCCGGTTAATACAATTCTAGCATGAATAATAAACATTTATCATGATATAAGGAAATATAAATAACAACTTTATTATTGCCTCTAGGGCATATTTCCTTCACCTAGGCCTCGCCGTCGTCCACCGCCCTGGTGCTCTCGGTGCGGCGTGGTCAACGTGGTCAAGGAACGACTTCCATCGGAAGAGTACTGTACATGGAGAGGCTGACAGCTGAGTCCACGGCCGCAGCAAGGAAGTGCCTCCTTATTACGCGGAAAATAATGATTCCTCCACCTGATAGCAGGGACCCACCGGACGGGCCATCGTATTTCACAAAAAAAGTTTCCCCCATGACTGCTGGGACCCACCAGCTACATCTTCGCACGCAAGGAAGTGCCTGACAGTCGGGACCCACCCGGTCGAAGCGTACGTAGCGTTGTCATTCTGGTCGCAAACGTGTATGTACATACTGGTCGATCGGTGTGTCTGCAGGCTGCAGCGATGAACCGTGGCCGTGTAAGGAAGGGCACGTGTCGTAGTAGAGGCGCGCACGTAGCATGTACACGTACGTACAGCGGCCAAGATGGAAGAAAGTAAATACGGCCATGTACGTACATACGGGCGGGGTCTCGAGCGCCTACTTGTGCATACGTACGGCCAGGGCTCGTGTACATGGCTGGGTCAGAACGGAGAAACTATGTCGTCGTCGTGTTCATGGGGAGGCAACGGAATGCGTCGTGTTCATCGGGAGGCAACGGAACGCGTGCTGTTCATCGGGAGCCAACCGGCTTGGACGGAATAGCCGATGGAAACGAGGCCTAGCATATCGCAGAATGGAGGAAACGGCCTTGTGTTTGACCGGCCACGGTCGAAACGGGATCCTGTTCATCGGGAGGGGTCTGGTGTACCGCAAAACAGAGGAAACGGACCTCCTACGGTCGAAACGGGGTCCTGTTGATCGGGAGGGGTGTGGCGTACCGCAAAACGGAGGAAACAGACTTGTTTTGGAGCGCTACGGTCGAAACGGGGTCCTGTTCATCGGGAGGGGTGTGGCGTACCGCAAAACGGTACTCCACGGGATACTGTTCATCTCCACCATCGACTGCCTCCACGGGCTACTGTTCATCCACCGTCAACCTCCTCCAGCCTCCACCTGCGACTGTTCATCCACGGGCTCCTGTTCATCCAGCCTCCACCACGCGCTCCTCCACCGGCTACTGTTCAACCAGCCCTCTCCACGGGGTCCTGTTCAACCACCCCTCCACGGACTACTGTTCATCCAGCCCTCCACCGACTACTATTCAACCAGCCCTCCACCGGCTACTGTTCAACCAGCCCTCCACGGGGTCCTGTTCATCCACCGGCTCGATCGATCGGGGTCCTGTTCATCCTGCGGCAACGGCCTCTACTACCACGGGGTCCTGTTCATCCAATCCCCCACCGGGAACTGTTCATCCAAACCCCCCAACAATGCTCACTGTTCATCAAGGGAAGGAGGCAGTAGTGTTCGATCGGCTTCAGTTAGCAGCAGTAGCGAAGGAATCGCTCGATCGGGTTCAGTTAACAGCCATCGATCGATCGCTCAGGTTCAGTAACGCGTAGCCTGCAGTGGAATCGCTCGGGTTCAGTTAGAGCGCAATGCCTCGCACACACGCGCGTATGTACGAGAGAAACGCGCATCGCTCGGCCCCCGACCACCCACCGTAACCGAGAACTCCCCCGATATTTTCCTCGCCCTCGCTTCTACCACGGTTTTCTCCATCATGGACGGCTCCAAGAATGTCATGCAGCTGCGTCTCCGGCCCGCCCAGGACAAAAATCCCATTTTCTGTCATGATTTTTTGTCATAGAAGTAGGAGCCCACCACATCTATGATGATATCGGGTTTTGTCACAATTATCGTCATAGAAGTGTCATAAGCATGACAGAAAAAATTCGTTCGGCCCAAAATGTCACGGATGTGTCTTTTTTTTGTAGTGAACTAGAGATATTATTGCTTGTAAGGATAGAGATGATCTAGAGAAATTACTATGCAAGTATAAAGAAAAATCTCTGAATGCTAGAATGAAGTATGATCCTAAGTTTGCTACTTCACCTATCTTTATTGATGACAAGGATTATGAATTCTCTGTCGACCCAGAGTTAATTACTTTGGTTGAATCTGATCCTTTCCATGGTTATGAAACTGAAACTGTTGTGGCACATCTTACTAAGTTGAATGATATAGCCACCCTTTTTACTCATGATGAGAAAACTCGCTATTACTTTATTATCAAGTTATTTCCTTTCTCATTAAAGGCTGATGCTAAAGCTTGGTATAATACTCTTGCTCCTGGTTGTGTGCCTAGTCAATAGGATATGATTTATTACTTCTCTAAAAAATATTTCCCTGCTCATAAGAAACAAGCTGCCTTGCAGGAAATATTTAACTTTGTGCAAACTAAAGAAGAGAGTCTCCCACAAGCTTGGGGGAGGCTTTGCCAGTTACTTAATGCTTTGCCTGATCATCCTCTTAAGAAAAATGAAATACTTGATATCTTCTATAATGGACTAACCGATGCTTCTAGGGACTTCCTAGATAGTTGTGCTGGTTATGTTTTCAGGGAATGAACTGTTGGACAAGCTGAAGAATTATTGAATAACATATTGAAAAATTATGATGATTGGACCCTTCTTGAACCACCGCCTGAACCACTCCGAAGAAGAGGGGTATATTATATCTCAGTCCTGAAGATATGCAAGAGGCAAAGAAATCTATGAAGGAAAAAGGTATTAAAGCTGAGGATATTAAAAATTTACCTCCTATTGAAGAAATACATGGGCTTAATACACCACCAATGCCTAAGGTGGTAGAGGTAAACTCTCTTATGAAGTTCAATGATAATGACAATCCTCACAATATGCATCCTAGCCAATGCCTTTATGAGTTTGAAAACTATATTAGAAAACAAGATCACTTCAATGCAAATGTTATGAAACACTTGAAGTACAATTCTGATATGATTGCTCACTTGAGTGACTTGTTATTTAGAATATCAAATGATGTGAGAGGTGTTGGAAAACATGCTTCTATGGTTCAAACTCAGCTAGAACAAGTTGCTAAATCACAAAGAGAATTACTTGATGAAATGAATCATAATATGCATGACTTTGCTATTAGAGTTGCAACTAGAGGAGGTAAAATGACTCAGGAACCACTTTATCCTGAGGGACACCCAAAAAGAATTGAAAAAGATTCACAAAGAAATAACACTAGTGCACCTAGTCCTTCTAGAAAGAAAAAGAAGAAGAAAAATGATAGGACTTTGCACACTTCTAGTGAACCTGAAATAGAGAAACCTCCTGATAATGAAAATGAAACTTCTATCTCTGATGCTGAAACTCAATCTGGTAATGAACACTCACCTAGTGATAATGAAAAAGATAATGATGAGGTTCATGAAGACACTCAACCAAATGAAAAAGAACCAGATAATGATGTTGAGATAGAACCACCTGTTGATATTGATAACCCACAACCTAAGAATAAAAGGTATGATAAAAGAGATTTTATTGCTAGAAAACATGGTAAAGAAAGAGAACCGTGGGTTCAAAAACCTATGCCTTTTCCACCCAAGTCAACTAAAAAGAATGATGATGAAGAATTTGAACGCTTTGCTGAAATGCTGAGGCCAGTCTTTTTGCGTACTCGCTTGACTGATATCTTGAAAATGCCTCCTTATGCAAAGTATATGAAAGACATCATCACTAATAAGAGAAAAATATCGAAAGCTAAAATCTCCACTATGCTTGCTAATTACACTTTTAAAGATGGAGTACCTAAAAAACTTGGAGATCCGGGAATACCAACTATACCTTGCTCCATCAAAAAGAATTATGTGAAAACTGCTTTGTGTGATTTAGGAGCTGGTGTTAGTGTTATGCCTTTCTCTTTATATAAAATACTTGACTTGAATAAACTCACACCTACTGAAATATCTTTGTAAATGGCTGACAAGTAAACTGCCATACCTATCAGTATCTGTGAGGATGTGCCCATTGTTGTTGCTAATGTTACTATTTTGACTGACTTTGTTATACTTGAGATGCCCGAGGACGACAACATGTCGATTATCCTTGGTAGACCCTTCTTGAATACTGCAGGGGCTGTTATTGGTTGCAATAAAAGCAAGGTCACTTTTCATATTAATGGTAATGAGCATACGGTGCACTTTCTGAAGAAACAATTCCAAGTGAATGGAATTAATGTTATTGAAAAATCTCCGACAATCACCATTGGAAGTTTTCAAATACCTCTACCTACTGTCAATTTTTTTTGAAATGCTTATTGTTGGGGAAATTCACATCCCCATTGAGGTAACTTAGTGATTTGCGAAAGTTCTTCGGTTTCATGCTAATCGAAAGTGGTTGTTAATAAGACCTGATCAACCTTATTAATGAATCATTTTTGAGCGGTATGAAGTTGATGAATTTAGTAAGCACTACTTTCTGTCCCTACTTTTTATTCTCTGTTTTTATTAGTTAAATAAAATAAAATAAAATGCTTTGTCTGTTTTCTGAATTTTCTGTGCAATAAAAAATGACCCAAAAATAAAAGTTCTCAGAATGCCCTGAAAACTGAACATGATTTTTTTCTAAATATTTATGAATTTTTGGTGCAAATAATATCAGAGGGAGGTGCACCAGGTGGGCACAACCCACCTGGGCGCGCCAGCACCCCCAGGCGCGCCCTGGTGGGTTGTGGGCCCCTCACTTACCTCTTCATCCCACATCATCACTTACCTCCAGAAAAAAATCTCCATTGCTCTCTCTCCCGTGTTCTTGAGCTCAAACCCGCGGATTTCGATCTCTTTGCTTGAAGCTCCGTTTCCGAAACTGTTTCGGGGGATTGGTGCTTGGTATGTGACTCCACCATTTGTCCAATTAGTTTTTGTTTTAGTGGTTTATACTTTGAATAACTAGCTACTCTTGGTGCTGCTGTAGATGTGCTTGCATGTTCAATTCTTAGTGTTCTAAGTAGTTTGAATGCTTGCTATGGCCTCTATGTATCCCTATGAGTAGTTGCTATCAATTTCATAAAGTTTTGTCGACAAATTTTTGTCACCTCAAAATTTTTATTTTTAGAAAATTGTACGCGGACATGAATATCTTCAGGAAGTTTGGCTCTAAGAAGAACTCCAAAGGTGTTATTGGGGAGTCTTCTGACAGCAAGCTCCACCCTCGGAGGTTGGCGGAGGTACAGCCGTGTGAATGGCCGCACACCCCATTTCTGGAAGAGGCTGGAATTCTTCAGGAGTTCACGCAATACATTGCCAATGCTGGTCTCACCAACTTCATCGCAGATGAGTGTGATAGCCACCAAATCCTCACAAACATCTTTGTTCAGAGCTTTACTTTCTTGCCTAGAAATAATCCTCCTGAAGTGAGCTTTGATTTATTTCTGAAAACCATCAGATACCACTTACTGAGTTCTGTGACATATGCATGATCCCTTCTGATGGGAGCTTGGTTGAGCCTAGGCCGGTTGGGTTTGAGGATTTTTATCGTACTCTGACAGTGGGGGATGAGAGAGGGGTGTCAGCCACCATGGCTGTTAGCTTACACTTTCCTGTTGTACATTATTTTGCTTTATTTGTTGCTAAGTGCATGCTTGCTAGAAAGAAAGTAGGTGCGCTCAACGCACCAGACTTTGCTATTTTACACCGGGAACTGGAGGGTGATAACACTTATAGCTTGGGAGCTATTGTGGCTCGTCGCCTGCATCTTAATAAATCCCAGGGGAAATACATGGTGGGATTTTTGCTACTCGTTTGGCAGCCCACTTTAATGTTGGGATATGCCCTCATGACTACCCTCTGACCAAGGTTTACCTAGACAGCGCAGCCATGGAACACCATCACTTTCTTGCACATGATCGTCCTGATATTGCCATTCCTTATAACCTGGTCTTTAGCGTTAAAACTCATGATGTTATTCCATTGCCTGCACCTGCTTTGTTTGATCCTTTTGCCAGGGGCGGATACCGGATTATGCCTGCAGACATCATCGCCTACCAGAACGCTCAGGCTGCTGCGGAGGCAGCACAGGAGGAGCCTCAGCAGTGGGATGAGTGGATGCCTGCTCCTCAGGATCCCTACTACCCTCCAGGCTACTGATTGATTTCCAACTTAGGCCAAAAGCCTATGCTTGGGGGAGTACGTGTTTCTCACCGACATTATATTCATGTTCACACTTATCATTCCATTTGTCGGTGCTCACACTTTTTCATTGTATCATCCATGCTTAGATTTATTTTCTTGCTTTCTTCTTGTGTGTTTGAAAAACTTTAGAAAAACCAAAAAAATTAGTTGTAGTAATTTACTTTCTATGCATGCTTAGTAGTAGCACTAAAAAGAAAAATCCAAAAAGATTTCCTTGTTCTTCTTTTGCTTGTTGGGAGCTTTCCTGTGTAAATAGTTTTTCTCATTTTTGCTTTTCCCTTTTATTTGCTTGTCGAAGAAAACCAAAAACTCCAAAAATATTTCAGTGTGTTTCTCTGAATTTATTTTCCTTTTTATTTGGGTTGTACCGAGGAGAAGACCATGATGAAAATGTTAAGTGGCTCTCATATGAATAACTTTCGAACTAATAAGAGCCCATTTTACCTTGTCTTCTCCCGTTGAATAAAATGTTTGCAGATTCCAGCTTAGTCCATGACACTCTTGCACTATTATTATTTTCATATCGTTCGGTCGTGCAAGTGAAAGGCAATAATGACGATATTCGATGAACTGGCCGTGGCAAAGAGAAACTGGTATGAACTTGACTTGTTCTATTTGTGTAAATATGTTTAACCTAGTGCCCATGATTCAGCCCATTATGATTGAACATGTTTGCAATGACAATTAGAGATTATAGTTTCTCATGCCATGCATAAGTAGCTGGGATTTGATAATGATTTATCTTGGATATCAACATAGCGTTAAGATGCATGGTTATGATCGTTGTTGCTCTCTAGCTGGCCGCTTCTCAATCTTAATTGCTAGCCTTCACCTGTACTAACTGGGAACTCTGCTTGTACATCAAACACCTTGAACCCAAAGTTATTCCAGATGAGTCCACCATACCTACCTATATACGGTATTACCCTGCCGTCCTAAGTAAATTTGCATGTGCCACCTCTCAAAACTTCTAAAAATTATCCTTTTTTGTGTGCCTGGATCGTTCATGGAACGATAGGAGGTGGTCGATATCTTCCATGTTAAGCGGGTTATTCTCGGGTCGAGTTTTTATTCACTCGCCATCGCACGAGAAAAGGGCGGTAATAAGGATTCCCAGTCCCGAACTAAAAAATGCAAATAATTAAACAAAAATCCCCCGGGACTATTGTTGGTATGGACGGCACCCGTTGTTTCGGACAAGCCATGGAATGTGATTGTTGGTGGAGGGGGAATAAACCTTTACTTTTATCGCTTGGGAACCGCCACTAGCGTGCTTAGCATGGAAGATGTTGATAACTGATGGTCGTGAAGTGAATAAGAAGGGTGCATGTCTCAAAATAATCATTTATCTCTGTTTTAAAAATTGAGCTCTGGCACCTCTGCAAATCACTGCTTCCCTCTGTGAAGGGACTTTCTATTTAGTTTTATGCTGTGTCACCACCTTCTAAAACAAGCGCCAGAAACTGAGTAGAGCACAACTGTCATGATTTATGCATTGTGTGTAGCTAATGTTGGGTGCATCATGACTGGATCTTTTTTTTACCATGAATTACAATGTTTAGTCACTGCTTGAACTTTGGAGGTGCTCTGCATTTATGTTTTGCGATCTCAGAAAGGGCTAGCGAGATACCACTATTGTCATATTATATCATGGTTGTTTTGACAACGTGTTGTTGTTTGAGATATTTTATTATTGCTCGCTAGCTGATTATGTGTCATTGATATGAATCATTATAATCTTTAAGAGTTATTGTTGACATGGTTAGTTATAATGTTGGCTGAAAACCTGGGTGTTGTTTAAGCTTATTTATGCAAACAAGAGCAAAAGAGTTCGTAAAAGTTTTTCTTTCTCACTTTCAGTTTATCAACTGAATTGCTTCCCCCCCCCCCCCCCCCCCCCCCCCCCCCCCCCCCCCCCCCCCCCCCCCCCCCCCCCCCCCCCCCCCCCCCCCCCCCCCCCCCCCCCCCCCCCCCCCCCCCCCCCCCCCCCCCCCCCCCCCCCCCCCCCCCCCCCCCCCCCCCCCCCCCCCCCCCCCCCCCCCCCCCCCCCCCCCCCCCCCCCCCCCCCCCCCCCCCCCCCCCCCCCCCCCCCCCCCCCCCCCCCCCCCCCCCCCCCCCCCCCCCCCCCCCCCCCCCCCCCCCCCCCCCCCCCCCCCCCCCCCCCCCCCCCCCCCCCCCCCCCCCCCCCCCCCCCCCCCCCCCCCCCCCCCCCCCCCCCCCCCCCCCCCCCCCCCCCCCCCCCCCCCCCCCCCCCCCCCCCCCCCCCCCCCCCCCCCCCCCCCCCCCCCCCCCCCCCCCCCCCCCCCCCCCCCCCCCCCCCCCCCCCCCCCCCCCCCCCCCCCCCCCCCCCCCCCCCCCCCCCCCCCCCCCCCCCCCCCCCCCCCCCCCCCCCCCCCCCCCCCCCCCCCCCCCCCCCCCCCCCCCCCCCCCCCCCCCCCCCCCCCCCCCCCCCCCCCCCCCCCCCCCCCCCCCCCCCCCCCCCCCCCCCCCCCCCCCCCCCCCCCCCCCCCCCCCCCCCCCCCCCCCCCCCCCCCCCCCCCCCCCCCCCCCCCCCCCCCCCCCCCCCCCCCCCCCCCCCCCCCCCCCCCCCCCCCCCCCCCCCCCCCCAACTCAGATCTGAACCGTTTATGAATTCATCATTATATCCATGTTTTAGATCCGATCTTGCAAGTTATAGTCACCTACTACGTGTTATGATCCGGCAACCCCGTAGTGACAACAACCGGGCCCACTCCCGGTGATGACCGTAGTTTGAGGAGTTCATGTATTCACTATGTGTTAATGCTTTGTTCTGGTTCACTATTAAAAGGAGGCCTTAATATCCCTTAGTTTCCAATATGGACCCCGCTGCCACGGGAGGGTAGGACAAAAGATGTCATGCAAGTTCTTTTAATAAAGCACGTATGACTATTTACGGAATACATGCCTACATTATATCGATGAACTGGAGCTAGTGCCGTATCGCCCTAGGTTATAACTGTCTCATGATGAATATCATCCAACAAGTCACCGATCCAATGCCTATGAATTTATCTTATATTGTTTCTACTAAGTTACTACTGCTATCATCACTGTTACACTTGCTACGAAATTACTGCTATCACTGTTACTGTTACCGTTGCTGCTGTCACTATTATCAAAACTATCAAACTACTTTGCTACTGATTACTTGTTGCAGATAATTAATCTCTAGGTGTGGTTTAATTGACAACTCAGCTGCTAATACCTTCAAATATTCTTTGGCTCCCCTTGTGTCAAATCTATAAATTTGGGTTGAATACTCTACCCTTGAAAACTGTTGCGATCCCCTATACTTGTGGGTTATCAACACTCTCCCCCTCTTATTGCTATGCATCTCCTAGATAGATCTTGCGTGAGCGTAGGAAAATTTTGAAATTGCATGCTACGTTTCCCAACAGTGGCATCCAAGCCAGGTCTATGCGTAGATGATATGCATGAGTAGAACACAAAGAGTTGTGGGTGGTGATCGTCACACTACTTACCACCAATGTCTTATTATGATTCGTCAGTATTGTTGGATGAAGCGGCCCGGACCAACCTTACATGACCACGTTCATGAGACCGGTTCCACCGACAGACATGCAACTAGTTTTGCATAAAGGTGGCTGGCGGGTGTCTGTTTCTCCAACTTTAGTTGAATCGAATTTGACTGCGGCCGGTCCTTGTTGAAGGTTAAAACAGCAAACTTGATAAATCACCATTGTGGTTTTGATGCGTAGGTAAGAACGGTTCTTACTAGAAGCCCGTAGCATCCACGTAAAACTTGCAACAACAAAGTATAGGACATCTAACTTGTTTTTGCAGGGCATGTTGTGATGTGATATGGTCAAGACATGATGTGATATACGTTGATGTATGAGATGATCATGTTTTGTAAAAGTTATCGGCAACTGGCAGGAGCCTTATGGTTGTCGCTTTATTGTATGAAATGCAAACGCCATGTAATTGCTTTACTTTATCAATCATCGTTAGCGATAGTTGTAGAAGCAATAGTTGGCGAGACGACCACGATGCTACAATGGAGATCAAGGTGTCAAGCCAGTGACGATGGAGATCATGACGGTGCTTTGGAGATGGAGATCAAAGGCACAAGATGATGATGGCCATATCATGTCACATATTTTGATTGCATGGGATGTTTATCTTTTATGCATCTTATTTTGCTTAGTACGGTGGTAGAATTATAAGATGATCCCTTACTAAAATTTCAAGGTACAAGTGTTCTCCCTGAGTATGCACGTTGCGACAGTTTGTCGTGCTGAGACACCACGTGATGATCAGGTGTGATAAGCTCTACGTTCACATACAACGGGTGCAAGACAGTTTTGCACATGCGGAATACTCGGGTTAAACTTGAAGAGCCTAGCTTGTACAGACCTGGCCTCAGAACACTGGAGACCGAAAGGTTGAACGTGAATCATATAGTAGATATGATCAACATAGAGATGTTCACCCTTGAAGACTACTCCATCTCACATGATGATTGGACATGGTTTAGTTGATATGGATCACGTGATCATTTAGATGACTTGAGGGATGTCTATCTAAGTGGGAGTACTTGAGTAATATGATTAATTGAACTTAATTTATCATGAACTTAGTCCTGATAGTTTTTGCATATCTATGTTGTAGATTAATGGCCCGTGCTACCGTTCCCTTGAATTTTAATGCGTTCCTAGAGAAAGCTAAGTTGAAAGATGATGGTAGCAACTACACGGACTGGGTCCGTAAGAGGATTATCCTCATTGTTGCACAGAAGAATTATGTCCTTGATGCACCACTAGGTGAAAGGCCTGCTGCAGGAGTAGATGCTGATGTTATGAACGTCTAGCAAGCTCGATCTGATGACTACTCGATAGTTCAGTGTGCCATGCTTTACGGCTTAGAATCAGGACTTCAAAGACATTTTGAACGTCATGGACCATATGAGATGTTCCAGGAATTGAAGTTAATAATTCAAGCAAATGCCCGAGTTGAGAGATATGAAGTCTCCAACAAGTTCTATAGCTGCAAGATGGAGGAGAACAGTTCTGTCAGTGAACACATACTCAGAATGTCTGGGTATCATAACCACTTGACTTGGCTAGGAGTTAATCTTCCAGATGATAGTGTTATTGACGGAGTTCTCCAATCACTGCCACCAAGCTACAAAGGCTTCGTGATGAACTATAATATGCAAGAGATGGATAAGCCAATTCCCGAGCTCTTCACAATGCTCAAAGCTACGGAGGTAGAAATCAAGAAGGAGCATCAAGTGTTGATGGTTAACAAGACCACTAGTTTCAAGAAAAAGGGCAAAGGAAAGAAGGGGAACTTCAAGAAGAATGGCAAACAAGTTGCCACTCCCGGGAAGAAGCCCAAGTCTGGACTTAAGCCCGAAACTGAGTGCTTCTACTACAAAGGGATTGGTCACTGGAAGCGGAACTGCCCCAAGTATTTGGCGGATAAGAAGGATGGCAAAGTGAACAAAGGTATATTTTATATACATGTTATTGATGTGTACCTTACTAATGCTTGTAGTAGTGCCTGGGTATTTGATACCGGTTCGGTTGCTCATATTTCTAACTCAAAACAGGGGCTACGGATTAAATGAAGATTGGCTAAGGACGAGGTGACGATGCGCGTCGGGAATGGTTCCAAGGTCGATGTGATCGCCGTCGGCATAATACCTCTACATCCGCCTTCGAGATTAGTTTTAGACCTGAATAATTGTCATTTGGTGCCTGCGTTGAGCATGAACATTATATCTGGATCTTGTTTAATGCGAGACGGTTATTCATTTAAATCAGAGAATAATGGTTGTTCTATTTATATGAGTAATATCTTTTATGGTCATGCACCCTTGAAGAGTGGTCTATTTTTGTTGAATCTCGATTGTGGTGATACACATATTCATAATATTGATGCCAAAAGATGAAAAGTTGATAATGATAGTGCAACATATTTGTGGCACTGCCGTTTAGGTCATATTGGTGTAAAGCGCATGAAGAACTCCATGTGGATGGACTTTTGGAATCACTTGATTATGAATCATTTGATACTTGCGAACCATGCTTCATGGGCAAGATGACTAAGACTCCGTTCTCCGAAACAATGGAGCGAACCACTGAATTATTGGAAATAATACATACCGATGTATGCGGTCCAATGAGTGTTGAGGCTTGCGGCGGGTATCATTATTTTCTGACTTTCATAGATGATTTGAGCAGATATGGATATATCTACTTGATGAAACACAAGTCTGAAACATTTGAAAAGTTTAAAGAATTTCAGAGTGAAGTAGAGAATCATCGTAACAAGAAAATAAAGTGTCTACGATCTGATCGCGGAGGCGAATATTTGAGTTACGAGTTTGACCTTCATTTAAAACAATGTGGAGTAGTTTCACAACTCGCGCCACCTGGAGCACCACAGCGTAATGGTGTGTCTGAACGTCGTAACCGTACTTTATTAGCTATGGTGCGGTCTATGATGTCTCTTACCGATTTACCACTATCGTTTTGGGGTTATGCATTAGAGACAACTGCATTCACATTAAATAGGGCACCGTCTAAATCCGTTGAGACGACACTGTATGAACTATGGTTTGGCAAGAAACCTAAGTTGTCGTTTCTTAAAGTTTGGGGTTGCGATGCTTATGTGAAAAAGCTTCATCCTGATAAGCTCGAACCCAAATTGGAGAAGTGCGTCTTCATAGGATACCCAAAAGAAACTGTTGGGTACACCTTCTATCACAGATCCGAAGGCAAGATCTTTGTTGCTAAGAATGGATCCTTTCTAGAGAAGGAGTTTCTTTCAAAAGAAGTGAGTGGGAGGAAAGTAGAACTTGATGAAGTAATTGTACCTTCTCTCGAATTGGAAAGTAGCTCATCATAGAAAACCGTTCCCGTGATGCCTACACCAACTAGAGAGGATGCTAATGATAATGATCTTGAAACTTCAGATCAAGTTACTACCGAACCTCGTAGGTCAACCAGAGCATGTTCCGCACCAGAGTGGTACGGTAATCCTGTTCTGGAAGTCATGTTACTAGACCATGACGAACCTACGAACTATGAGGAAGCGATGATGAGCCCAGATTCCGCAAAATGGCTTGAGGCCATGAAATCTGAGATGTGATCCATGTATGAGAACAAAGTATGGACTTTGGTTGACTTGCCCGATGATCAGCAAGCCATAGAGAATAAATGGATCTTCAAGAAGAAGACTGACGCTGATGGTAATGTTACTGTCTACAAAGCTCGACTTTTTGTGAAAGGTTTTCGACAAGTTCAAGGAGTTAACTATGATGATTCTTTCTCACCCGTAGCGATGCTTAAGTCAGTCCGAATCATGTTAGCAATTGCCGCATTTTATGATTATGAAATCTGGCAAATGGACGTCAAAACTGCATTCCTTATTGGATTTCTTAAAGAAGAGTTGTATATGATGCAACCAGAAGGTTTTGTTGATCCTAATGGTGCTAACAAAGTGTGCAAGCTCCAGCGATCCATTTATGGACTGGTGCAAGCATCTCAGAGTTGGAATATACACTTTGATGAGGTGATCAAAGCATATGGTTTTATACAGACTTTTGGAGAAGCCTGTATTTATGGACTGGTGCAAGCATCTCAAAGTGAGTGGGAGCTCTGTAGCATTTCTAATATTATATGTGGATGACATATTGTTGATTGGAAATGATGTAGAATTTCTGGATAGCATAAAAGGATAATTGAATAAGAGTTTTTCAATGAAAGACTTCGGTGAAGCTGCTTATATATTGGGCATCAAGATCTATAGAGATAGATCAAGACGCTTAATTGGTCTTTCACAAAGCACATACCATGATAAAGTTTTGAAGAAGTTCAAAATGGATCAGTCAAAGAAAGGGTTCTTGCCTGTGTTACAAGGTGTGAAGTTGAGTCAAACTCAATGTCCGACCACTCCAGAAGATAGAGAGAAAATGAAAGTCATTCCCTATGCCTCAGCCATAGGTTCTATCATGTATGCTATGCTGTGTACCAGACCTGATGTGTGCCTTGCTATAAGCCCCCCCCCCCCCCCCCCCCCCCCCCCCCCCCCCCCCCCCCCCCCCCCCCCCCCCCCCCCCCCCCCCCCCCCCCCCCCCCCCCCCCCCCCCCCCCCCCCCCCCCCCCCCCCCCCCCCCCCCCCCCCCCCCCCCCCCCCCCCCCCCCCCCCCCCCCCCCCCCCCCCCCCCCCCCCCCCCCCCCCCCCCCCCCCCCCCCCCCCCCCCCCCCCCCCCCCCCCCCCCCCCCCCCCCCCCCCCCCCCCCCCCCCCCCCCCCCCCCCCCCCCCCCCCCCCCCCCCCCCCCCCCCCCCCCCCCCCCCCCCCCCCCCCCCCCCCCCCCCCCCCCCCCCCCCCCCCCCCCCCCCCCCCCCCCCCCCCCCCCCCCCCCCCCCCCCCCCCCCCCCCCCCCCCCCCCCCCCCCCCCCCCCCCCCCCCCCCCCCCCCCCCCCCCCCCCCCCCCCCCCCCCCCCCCCCCCCCCCCCCCCCCCCCCCCCCCCCCCCCCCCCCCCCCCCCCCCCCCCCCCCCCCCCCCCCCCCCCCCCCCCCCCCCCCCCCCCCCCCCCCCCCCCCCCCCCCCCCCCCCCCCCCCCCCCCCCCCCCCCCCCCCCCCCCCCCCCCCCCCCCCCCCCCCCCCCCCCCCCCCCCCCCCCCCCCCCCCCCCCCCCCCCCCCCCCCCCCCCCCCCCCCCCCCCCCCCCCCCCCCCCCCCCCCCCCCCCCCCCCCCCCCCCCCCCCCCCCCCCCCCCCCCCCCCCCCCCCCCCCCCCCCCCCCCCCCCCCCCCCCCCCCCCCCCCCCCCCCCCCCCCCCCCCCCCCCCCCCCCCCCCCCCCCCCCCCCCCCCCCCCCCCCCCCCCCCCCCCCCCCCCCCCCCCCCCCCCCCCCCCCCCCCCCCCCCCCCCCCCCCCCCCCCCCCCCCCCCCCCCCCCCCCCCCCCCCCCCCCCCCCCCCCCCCCCCCCCCCCCCCCCCCCCCCCCCCCCCCCCCCCCCCCCCCCCCCCCCCCCCCCCCCCCCCCCCCCCCCCCCCCCCCCCCCCCCCCCCCCCCCCCCCCCCCCCCCCCCCCCCCCCCCCCCCCCCCCCCCCCCCCCCCCCCCCCCCCCCCCCCCCCCCCCCCCCCCCCCCCCCCCCCCCCCCCCCCCCCCCCCCCCCCCCCCCCCCCCCCCCCCCCCCCCCCCCCCCCCCCCCCCCCCCCCCCCCCCCCCCCCCCCCCCCCCCCCCCCCCCCCCCCCCCCCCCCCCCCCCCCCCCCCCCCCCCCCCCCCCCCCCCCCCCCCCCCCCCCCCCCCCCCCCCCCCCCCCCCCCCCCCCCCCCCCAAGGAGGGAAGGGAGAAGGAAAGGGGAGGATTCGGCCTCCCCCTTTCTTTCCCCTCCCCCCTCTCTTTCCTTCCCCCTCCGACACTTATGGAAGGGGGGAGGCCGACTTGTAGAAGGCGCCCAAGTAGGATTACACCTACTTGGGGCGCCCCTTACTGCCCCTCTCCCTCTCCCACCTATATATATGTGGGGGGGCACCGCTAGAACACACAACATTGATTCCTAGCCGTGTGCGGTGCCCCCTCCACAGTTTACGCCTCCGGTCATATTGTCGTAGTGCTTAGGCGAAGCCCTGCGCGGACCACTTCACCATCACCGTCACCACACCGTCGTGCTGACGAAACTCTCCCTTGACACTTTGCTGGATCAAGAGTTCGAGGGACGTCATCGAGCTGAACATGTGCAGAACTCAGAGGTGCCATACGTTCGGTGCTTGATCGGTCTGAACGAGAAGAAGTTCGACTACATCAACCACGTTGTCAAACGCTTCCACTTTCGGTCTACGAGGGTACGTGGACACACTCTCCCCCTCTCGTTGCTATGCATCTCCTAGATAGATCTTGCGTGAGCATAGGAAAATTTTGAAATTGCATGCTACGTTTCCCAATAGAAAAATCATCCATGAAAACCTCAACAACCTTTTCACAAAAATCAGAGAATATAGCAGTCATACATCTTTGAAAGATAGCAGGTGAATTGCATAAAACCAAAAGGCATACGTCTATAAGCATAAGTTCCAAAAGGACAAGTAAAGGTGATTTTCGCTCTATCAGGTTGTGAAACATGTATTTGAGAAAAACCAGAATATCCATCAAGAAAACAAAAATGATTGTGCTTAGATAGTCTTTCTAGCATTTGAACAATAAAAGGCAGAGGGTAATGATCTTTTCTAGTTGATTTGTTTAACTTTCTGAAATCAATTACCATTCTATAGCCAGTAACAATTCTTTGTGGAAGTTCATTTTTATCATTAGGAACAACAGTAATACCTCCCTTATTAGGGACACAATGAACGGGACTTATCCATCTACTATCTGCTATGTGATAGATTATACCTGCTTCCAGAAGCTTTAGTATTTCAGTTCTTACCACTTCTTTCATCTTAGGATTCAAACGGCGTTGGTGATCAACAACGGGCTTAGCATCAGGTTCCATATTAATCTTGTGCTGATAGAGAGTGGGACTAATGCCCTTAAGATCATCAAGAGTATACCCAATAGCAGCTCGGTGCTTCTTCAGAATTTTCAATAATCTTTCTTCTTCATGTTCTGAAATGTTAGCACTAATAATAACAAGATATATCTTTTTCTCATCAAGATAAGCATATTTCAAAGTGTTAGGCAATTGTTTTAATTCAAACACATGATCACCTTTAGGTGGAGGAGGACCTCCTAGAGTTTCAATAGGCAAATTGTGTTTAAGCAGAGGTTGTTGTTCAAAGAATATTTTATCTATTTCATTTCTTTCACGCAAGTGCATATCATTTTCATGGTCGAGCAAATATTGTTCTAGTGGATCAGTAGGAAGCATGGAAATAGAAGCAAGACCAATTATTTCATCCTTATTAGGTAATTCTTTATCACGAGGTTGTCTACTAAACTTAGATAAATTAAATTCATGAGACTCATCACCAAAGCTAACACCGACAGTTTGTTTTTCACAATCTATTTTAGCATTAACGGTGTTCAAGAAAGGTCTACCAAAGATAATGGGACAAAAATCGTCTTGTGGGAACCAAGAACTAGAAAATCAGTAGGGTATTTTATTTTCCCACACAAGACTTCAACATCTCTAACAATCCCAAGTGGTGTGATAGTGTCTCTATTAGCAAGTTTAATAGTAACATCTATGCCTTCTATTTCAGCGGGTGCTATGTCATCCATAATTTCATGGTATAAGGTAAAAGGAATAGCACTCACGCTAGCACCTAAGTCACATAAAACATGATAAAAACGATTCCTATTTTAACTGAGACAACGGGCATGCCAACAATAGGTCTATGTTTGTCTTTTTCGTCGGGTTGGCAATTCTAGCAACTTCATCACGGAAGTAAATAACATGCCCATCTATATTTTCTACCAAGATATCTTTAACCATAGCGACAGTAGGTTCTACTTTAATTTGCTCAGAGGGTCTAGGTGCTTTAATATTACTTTTGTGAACCACAGTTGAAACCTTAGCATGTTCCTTTATCCTAACAGGGAAAGGTGCCTTTTAAATATAAGGAGTAGGCACAACTGGATCAACATTGTAAATGATAGTTTCATCTTTAGCCATTACCGATTCTTTAATTTCTTCTTTAATAGGGGGATGATATTTAAACCACTTCTCCTTAGGGAGATCAATATGAGTAGCAAATGATTCACAAAAGGAGGCTATTATCTCATAGTCAAGTCCATATTTAGTGCTAAACTTGTGAAAAGCGTCGGTATTCATAAAAAATTTAACACAATCAAACTCAAGCTTAATACCTGACTCTTTACCTTTGTCGAGTTCCCAATCTTCAGAGTTGCGTTTAATTCTTTCTAAAAGATCCCATCTGAATTCAATAGTCTTCTTCATATAAGAACCAGTACAAGAAGTATCGAGCAATCATCACGAGAAAGCCAAGCATAAAAATTCTGAATAATAATTTCTCTCTAGAGCTCATGATTGGGGCATGAATATAACATTGACTTAAGCCTCCCCCAAGATAGAGCGATACTTTCTCCTTCATGAGGCCAAAAATTATATATATAATTCTGATCACGATGAACTAGATGCATATGATACTTTTTTTATGATATTCCAATTTCAACCGATTCCAGTTCCAAGATCCAATATCATCACATAGCCTATACCATGTCAATGCATTTCCCTTCAAAGATAAAGGGAAAACCTTCTTCTTAGCTTCATCCCTGGATAAACCTGCAAGCTTAAATAATCCACAGATTTCATCCACATATATCAATTGCATATCACGATGTTCAGTTCCATCTCCTACATAAGGATTAGCTAGCAGTTGTTTTATCATACCCGAAGGAATTTCATAACCAATATTTTCAGTAGGTGCAGTAGGTTGAGGGGAAACTAATTTTGGTTCCGGTCGAGGTGAAGATACCCCGAACAAACCCCTCAAAGGATGGTTCTCCATAATAACAAGTGACAATAAATTTCAGCACATAGTAATAATTTTTTCTTACCAATTTCCACTTACCAAGAGCGCTTAACTCCCCGGCAACGGCGCCTGAAAGAGCCTTGATGACCCACAAGTATAGGGGATCAATCATAGTCCTTTCAATAAGTAAGAGTGTCGAACCCAACGAGGAGCAGAAGGAACTGACAAGTGGTTTTCAGCAAGGTGTTTTCTGCAAACACTGAAATTGTCGGTAACAGGTAGTTTGATAGCAAGATAATTTGTAACGAGCAAGTAATGGTAATAGTAAATAAAGTGCAGCAAGGTATCCCATTCCTTTTGTGGCAAAGGAGAGGCCAAAATGGTCTCTTATAATAAGCAAAGCGTTCTTGAGGGTACACGGGAATTTCATCTAGTCACTTTCATCATGTTGGTTTGATTTGTGTTCGCTACTTTGATAATTTGATATGTGGGTGGACCGGTGCTTAGGTGTTGTTCTTACTTGAACAAACCTCCTACTTATGATTAACCCCCTCGCAAGCATCCGCAACTACGAGAAAAGTATTAAGATAAAATCTAACCATAGCATTAAACTTTTGGATCCAAATCGGTCCCTTACGAAGTAGCGCATAAACTAGGGTTTAAGATTTTGTCACTCTAGCAACCCATCATCTAATAACTACTCCACAATGCATTCCCTTAGGCCCAAGTATGGTGAAGTGCCATGTAGTCGACATTCACATGACACCACTAAGGGAATCACAATATACATATCATCAAAATATCGAACACATATCAAGTTCACATGATTACTTGCAACAAGATTTCTCCCGTGACCTCAAGAACAAAAGTAAGTACTCACAAATGATAATCATGCTCAAGATCAGAGGGGTATTAAATAGCATAATGGATCTGAACATATAATCTTCCACCAAATAAACCATATAGTAATCAACTACAAGATGTAATCAACACTACTAGTCACCCACACGTACCAATCTGAGGTTCCGGTACAAAGATTGAACACAAGAGATGAACTAGGGTTTGAGAGGAGTTGGTCCTGTTGAAGATGTTGATGGAGATTGGCCTCCCAAAGATAAGAGGGTTGTTGGTGATGACGAGGGCTTCGATTTCCCCCTCCGGGAGGGAAGTTCCTCTAGCGGAATCGCTCCGCCGGAGGGCAAAAGTGCTCCTGCCCAAGTTCGGCCTCGAGACAGCGGTGCTCCGTCCCGAAATTCCTCTCCTTATTTTTTCTAGGTCAAAATGACTTATATACCAGAAGATGGGCGCCGGAGGTGGGCCGTGCTGAGCACAACCCACCAGGGCGCGCCTAGGGGCCCTGGCGCGCCCTGGTGTCTTGTGTTCACTAGGTGGGCCCCCTTCGGTAGTTATTTGCTCCAATATTTTTTTATATATTCCAAAACAATTCTCCGTAAATTTTCAGCTCATTTGGAGATGTGCAGAATAGGTAACCCTGACATAGCTTTTCCAGGTCCAGAATTCCAGCTGCCCGCATTCTCCCTCTTTGTGTAAACCTTGCATATTATGAGAGAAAAGTCATTAGAATTACTCCATAAAGCATTATTATGCATAAAAACATTATAAATAATAGTACGAAAACATGATGCAAAGTGGACGTATCAGACTTCCTTCATTTGCAAAGAAAGCAACTTCAACGTTTAATTTTGTAAATCTTGGGTCTGGCTTGCACCGTTTTGTTTCAGGCATATCATGCGATCTTGCTGTAGCGGCCTGGAAGTTTCTTGCTATAGAAAGAACCGAGATCGGCCATCTCCATGAAGGTGGCATCGGTTCATTATGTGTCACTTGCCTCCCAATCCACCAAAGATATTAGCCACCCATTGCAAGAGCTTCTTTAAAATTTATTCTTGGGTGTATAAGCAAATGGTTGTCCAGTAGTGAAAGTAAATGCTCAAAAATAACCAAACATGATCTATCCACCGACAGTGAGTGGTCAATGATATCCATCATACCCAGTCTGGTCCACAAGTCCCTCGCATGCACGCACTGGAACATGAGGTGTCAGATGTCACGCCTTGGTTGCAGATCGGGCAGGCGTCGTTTGAGCCAACATGCATATTAGTTAGGATGGCTCTTAGCGGGATGATCCCTCGTAACACTCTCCAACAGAAAATATGAACTTTACGTGGAACCGATCATTTCCAAAGAGAGAGCGTCTGCGTTGGTTTGGACCAGCTCGCGCGCATCCACATGAGTATGGTAGGTTCAACTAGGTCAGTCCGGTTCAGTTGGAGTGGACACTACTAGAAAAAAGGCTGTTAGTGGCGCACCTGGTTTTGCTATTAATGGCACACTATAGGTGCCCCACTATTAACACGCCACTAGTAACAAATAGTAATGGCGCACCTCTGGTGCGCCATTAGTATCCCAGATAATAGTGGCGCACCTGGTAGTGCGCCATTACTATGCCTCCTAGGGGGCCATATTTACCTTCACGTATGCCCCCAAGTGTGCCATTACTATGCCCCATAATGCGCCACTGATATTTAGCCCTGGTGCGCCACTAATGCTCAATATGGTGCGCCACTACTATGAATATTAGGAATTATTATTTTTTGCTTTTCTGGTATTTGCACAGGTTACAAAATATCTGGTATTTGCACAGGTTACAAAATACACGTTACACAGCACAGAATATAAACATCACACAATAGAATTCATCATATTAGTCTCCAAATTCGAAATAGCGAACAAAGTTCAAACATTAGCCAAGTTTAGGTCTCGAGACATTAGCAAAGTTCATCATATATATTAGCCGAGTTTGTCGTCACATTACAAAGTCGATATCGATCATCTAAACTACCATCACATAGAAGAGAGCTGCGGTCATGATGAGCATCATCGCGATGAAACTGGTCTTCATCCGATTCCTCCTCCGCTCCCTCCTCTCTCCCGCTAGATAGCGCGCGTATCTAGCTTCCGCCTCCGCCCTAGTGGTGTACCCTTTGTAACTGTTAACGCTGAAACGGTGAACCTATCTCCGACACTCCTCCCAGTCGTCGTAGACTCCGGGAACCTTACCCTTGTACACGACATACGACGGCATCTCTATGCACTAGACAAACAAAACGTTAGTAGCAATTCACAGACAATATATAAGCAATATATAAGTATGCAACAAAAGGATCGGAAGAGAAAAGCAACACATTAATAGCATGATTCATGGTCCTACTAATAAATAGCATCGATTACATATAAGTTGAACGACTGTCCAAACTAAAGAGATATACAAGTTCATTAAAGTTTAATTACAACATGAGCTAATCGATATTTCAGAACTACATAGCATCATTACTTTTGACTCGACTCAGGGACCGGAGCATGGATGAAGCCGCCGTCTTTCGTGATGGTCATGAAATCGCGATCGTTGTCAGCCTGCATTTGTAGCGTTGTTTCTATTTCACTGTTGGACGGTTGATATTTGAGGTAGAACTGCCCCGAGGTATGAAGGACATCTTGATGGATGATTTCCGCAAACTCCGACTGGATGCGAAAGAATTCTTGTCTGATGTCCGCGTCCTGGATTGCCGACAAGCGTGCGGCCCAATCTTTGAGATTAGTTGGTAGCAGATGGTGGTTATGGTCCCGTACGATCGCCCGCATGTGATGGAGGGCGTAGTAGGCATCCTTCTGACCGCCAGGCGGCTGCTTGACGTAGGGGAACGTCGTTACGTGGGTGAACACATGCTTGCCGTACCTACAAATTGGCCTCCTGAAGGTGCCTCCAGATTTGGCGTAGCCGGGGAGAGCATCATCAAGAACTTTCTTGATATTTGTGTAGTCTTTCTTCGACTGACGGTCCGAGTCGAAATACGTGGCCATGGAATATTTCAGGCTTAAGAGGATGAGTGTGCAATGTGTCTCACTGCACAAAACACGGAATGTTAGAAAAAAAAGAACGATCAAAATCTAAGACCCCCCCCCCCCCCCCCCCCCCCCCCCCCCCCCCCCCCCCCCCCCCCCCCCCCCCCCCCCCCCCCCCCCCCCCCCCCCCCCCCCCCCCCCCCCCCCCCCCCCCCCCCCCCCCCCCCCCCCCCCCCCCCCCCCCCCCCCCCCCCCCCCCCCCCCCCCCCCCCCCCCCCCCCCCCCCCCCCCCCCCCCCCCCCCCCCCCCCCCCCCCCCCCCCCCCCCCCCCCCCCCCCCCCCCCCCCCCCCCCCCCCCCCCCCCCCCCCCCCCCCCCCCCCCCCCCCCCCCCCCCCCCCCCCCCCCCCCCCCCCCCCCCCCCCCCCCCCCCCCCCCCCCCCCCCCCCCCCCCCCCCCCCCCCCCCCCCCCCCCCCCCCCCCCCCCCCCCCCCCCCCCCCCCCCCCCCCCCCCCCCCCCCCCCCCCCCCCCCCCCCCCCCCCCCCCCCCCCCCCCCCCCCCCCCCCCCCCCCCCCCCCCCCCCCCCCCCCCCCCCCCCCCCCCCCCCCCCCCCCCCCCCCCCCCCCCCCCCCCCCCCCCCCCCCCCCCCCCCCCCCCCCCCCCCCCCCCCCCCCCCCCCCCCCCCCCCCCCCCCCCCCCCCCCCCCCCCCCCCCCCCCCCCCCCCCCCCCCCCCCCCCCCCCCCCCCCCCCCCCCCCCCCCCCCCCCCCCCCCCCCCCCCCCCCCCCCCCCCCCCCCCCCCCCCCCCCCCCCCCCCCCCCCCCCCCCCCCCCCCCCCCCCCCCCCCCCCCCCCCCCCCCGCACTGTGTCTGGATGCGCCATTAGTATGTTTGGACAGGCGCACTAGTTAAATGTTTTTTGATACTAATGGCGCACCCTGGGCCAGGTGCGCGATTAGTAGTTTCAACTCTAATGACGTATCAGAAGGTGGTGCGCCATTAGTGTGCGCCATTAGTGTCAATCCCATCTATAGCCCTTTTTCTAGTAGCGGGGGCGCCGACGTGTACGTCTTCTTAATAAAGGTTTTGTGCTCTACCACCCAAGGATCGACCACGTCTATGTGTTGTAGCGCGACTAGGTTTGCTCTTTCAAAGTCGGCGAGTCGACCCTCGAAGTCGACATGCATTTCGTGACGACCCTCACGGTGACCCCATCCAGCGAGCCTGCCGAGGTGCCTGTTGACGGGCAGACCAACGGGTTTCTCGATGCCTAGATAATTCGTGCAGTAGGAGATGCACTCTTCGGTCAGAAAGCCCCTGGCTATGCTTCCCTCTGGACGTGACATGTTGCGAACGTATCCTTTGATGACACCATTCATCCTTTCGAACGGCAAAATGCTGTGCAGGAACGTCGGCCCGAGTTGGATGATATCGTCCACGATATGGACCAGCAGATGCACCATAACGTCGAAGAATGCGGGCGGGAAGTACATCTCAAGCTCGCATAGTATCACCACGATCTCTTCCTGTAGCCTTCTGAGTTGCCTCACGCCAACAGACTTCCGAGAGATGACGTCGAAAAAGTGGCATAGGCCAAATAGGGTTTCACGGACATGCACGTCCATGATCCCACGGATTGCAACTGGAAGTATCTACGTCATCAGCACGTGACAGTCGTGAGACTTCATCCCGCTGAACTTCTGCTTCGCTGGGTCTAGGTATCTGCTTATCTTCCCCGCGTAACCGTAAGGAAGTTTTCCCCCCCCCCCCCCCCCCCCCCCCCCCCCCCCCCCCCCCCCCCCCCCCCCCCCCCCCCCCCCCCCCCCCCCCCCCTAGAGTGAAGCACGCGGGAGGGTAGTCATTTCCGGTCTTCTTGGCCTTTTTGCCTTTGCGACGACTTTCCGTGTCCTGCTTCGCCTCATCATCATCATCATCATATATAGCGTGAAGCTCCTGCCTGATGCCCATTGATTTCAAGTCTGCCCTTGCTTTCGGCCCATCTTTGGTCCTCTCTGGCATGTTCCCCCCCCCCCCCCCCCCCCCCCCCCCCCCCCCCCCCCCCCCCCCCCCCCCCCCCCCCCCCCCCCCCCCCCCCAAACAGACCTCGTTTTCCATACCTTCAGCAGCAGCTCTGGCGCCTTTCGCTTCTTTCCCGGCTCTGGCGCCTTTTGCTTCTTTCCCGGCAGTGGGCAGTCTTTCCAATTTTTCAACAGCTCGTCTATTTCCTCGCCGCTCCTCGTACGCGGGCGTCCTCGGGGTTCAGTTTCACCATCGAACAGATCCTTGCGTTTTCTCCACGGGTCATCGTCGCGAAGCCACCTTCGATGTCCCATGAATCGAAGACCCGGGATCTCTATCTAGCTGGCGATACGTTGTGTCATCCGTGCACCTGATGCATCCAGAAAATCCATGGACCACCTGCCCCGTGACATATCCGTAACCGAGATAGTCGTGCACCGTCGTGAGCAGCGCCGCTCTCATAGGGAAATATTCTTTCTCTGCGGCGTCCCACGTATTGGCTGGCATTTTCCACAGCGTGTCAAGCTCCTCTTTCAGCAGCCCCAGATACAGATTGATGTCGTTCCCTGGTTGTTTCGGTCCTTCAATTAGCATACTCATGTGAATGTACTTCCTCTTCATGCACAACCATGGGGGAAGGTTGTACATCCACACAAACACAGGCCAGGTGGTATGTGTGCTTCTTTGGCTGCCAAATGGATTGACTCCATCGGTGCTCGCGCCCAGCACGATGTTCCTTGGATCGTTCCCAAATTCTAGGTCTTCGAAGTTCAACGCTTGCCACTGGCTCACGTCCTTAGGGTGACTCAGCATCTTGTCTTTTTTATCTATCTCCGGATCATTTGCGTCATCTTCTCGCTTCTTCTCCTCCCTATCCGCGTGCCAACGCAGGAGCTTTGCTACCTTAGGGTCCGCGAAATACCGCTGCAGACGAGGAGTGATCGGAAAGTACCACACCACTTTTCGAGGAGCTTTCTTCCTCTTCTTGTATCGAGTGACGCCGCACACCGGACATATGGTAGACTCCGCGTGCTCGTCCCGATAAATGATGCAATTGTTCATGCACACGTGGTATTTCACGTGCGGTAAATCCAGAGAACACACGATTTTCTTTGCCTCCTCCAAACTGGTCGGGCACTTGTTCCCCTTGGGAAGACGTTCGTGCCAGAATGACATGTTCTCGTCGAAGCATGCGTCGGTCATTTTGTGTTTTACCTTCATCTCCAGAGCCATGAGCGTTACTTTCAGGCGGGTATCCTCGGGCCTGCATCCTTCATACAATGGAGTAACCGCGTCTAACTCAAGTTGATCCATCTTGGCTTTCTCTCGGGCGGCAGCTCTTGCGTTATCCGTCTGCTTGAGAAGCAGCTCTTGAATTTGAGGGTCCTGCACCCAGCCCATCGATGGTCCAGCGTCGTCTGCTCCGCCGGCATCATCATCTTCATGATCATGCCTGTCGTCTGCTCCGGCATCTTCCTCATCATCATGTCCTGCATCTTCTACATGATGACTATGTACAGCATCACCATCATGATCATCTCCTGGGGATTCTTCATCTTCTCGCCCGCCCGAGCCGCGGTGGTTATCTTGCTGCCCTTCCTCATTTCTTGCCCGGCCCCCATGGATGACTTCGTAGTCATCTTCATCACCTTGCCACCGATAGCCATCCATGAAACCACACAAGAACAGGTGGTCCCGCACCTGCCCGGATTCCGGGTCCGCAATAAGGCTCTTCAGCTCCCCCCCCCCCCCCCCCCCCCCCCCCCCCCCCCCCCCCCCCCCCCCCCCCCCCCCCCCCCCCCCCCCCCCCCCCCCCCCCCCCCCCCCCCCCCCCCCCCCCCCCCCCCCCCCCCCCCCCCCCCCCCCCCCCCCCCCCCCCCCCCCCCCCCCCCCCCCCCCCCCCCCCCCCCCCCCCCCCCCCCCCCCCCCCCCCCCCCCCCCCCCCCCCCCCCCCCCCCCCCCCCCCCCCCCCCCCCCCCCCCCCCCCCCCCCCCCCCCCCCCCCCCCCCCCCCCCCCCCCCCCCCCCCCCCCCCCCCCCCCCCCCCCCCCCCCCCCCCCCCCCCCCCCCCCCCCCCCCCCCCCCCCCCCCCCCCCCCCCCCCCCCCCCCCCCCCCCCCCCCCCCCCCCCCCCCCCCCCCCCCCCCCCCCCCCCCCCCCCCCCCCCCCCCCCCCCCCCCCCCCCCCCCCCCCCCCCCCCCCCCCCCCCCCCCCCCCCCCCCCCCCCCCCCCCCCCCCCCCCCCCCCCCCCCCCCCCCCCCCCCCCCCCCCCCCCCCCCCCCCCCCCCCCCCCCCCCCCCCCCCCCCCCCCCCCCCCCCCCCCCCCCCCCCCCCCCCCCCCCCCCCCCCCCCCCCCCCCCCCCCCCCCCCCCCCCCCCCCCCCCCCCCCCCCCCCCCCCCCCCCCCCCCCCCCCCCCCCCCCCCCCCCCCCCCCCCCCCCCCCCCCCCCCCCCCCCCCCCCCCCCCCCCCCCCCCCCCCCCCCCCCCCCCCCCCCCCCCCCCCCCCCCCCCCCCCCCCCCCCCCCCCCCCCCCCCCCCCCCCCCCCCCCCCCCCCCCCCCCCCCCCCCCCCCCCCCCCCCCCCCCCCCCCCCCCCCCCCCCCCCCCCCCCCCCCCCCCCCCCCCCCCCCCCCCCCCCCCCCCCCCCCCCCCCCCCCCCCCCCCCCCCCCCCCCCCCCCCCCCCCCCCCCCCCCCCCCCCCCCCCCCCCCCCCCCCCCCCCCCCCCCCCCCCCCCCCCCCCCCCCCCCCCCCCCCCCCCCCCCCCCCCCCCCCCCCCCCCCCCCCCCCCCCCCCCCCCCCCCCCCCCCCCCCCCCCCCCCCCCCCCCCCCCCCCCCCCCCCCCCCCCCCCCCCCCCCCCCCCCCCCCCCCCCCCCCCCCCCCCCCCCCCCCCCCCCCCCCCCCCCCCCCCCCCCCCCCCCCCCCCCCCCCCCCCCCCCCCCCCCCCCCCCCCCCCCCCCCCCCCCCCCCCCCCCCCCCCCCCCCCCCCCCCCCCCCCCCCCCCCCCCCCCCCCCCCCCCCCCCCCCCCCTGATTAAATTTAATAAATGTAAATTTTTTGCAAAAACTATGATAAATTAAAATATTCATTGGTATTTAAAAAAACCACGAATGACTACTTATGCCAACCAGAACTTCTTCATGGTTTCGTTTATTCATCTATTCTTTGGCATGCTGGTTCTCATAACGCCTTCTTCGGACCTTCTCTTTATCCGACAAATTCCTGAGATATTGGGCTAGTGCGTTGTGTTTCGCCCTCACACCATGCTTCATTTGGTATCCTTTGGCAACTCCTTCGGCGTGCTCAAGAATACCAACAAAAGCCGGGTCCAGATATTTGCCACAGAACGCGCAACGATATGCCATACGCTTAAGCACGTTGCACTGTCCATTCTGCAATTCTTCAATGGTTTTTTGAGTGTGTGCATCCATCTCTCCTTCGGAAATGTCTGCATAATCATGAGAATAAGGCTGCAAGTTTAAATTATGTATGATATAAGTTGCACCATTGTTTACAGTACCTAATATTCCCTAAGTTTCATACTGTAGTGCCTATAAATTATTTTTAAAGTAAATATTTATTAACTTTGAAAATTTAAGGAGAAAAAATAAATATCAGATCCATATCAAAACATGTGTATGCTCCTGTGAATATACTTTTTCTATATCTAGCAGTGGGGGCCATTTTCTAGGGGAAAAGGTACTTGATAGCATCTGTCAAGCAAGATGATATCATAGTGAAGGCTATGTCGACGAGCAAGGTATGCTGGCCAACACCCAGCTTTTCCTCTTACTTGCATGAAAGTGTTTACCCATTACTACCCATACGAACAAGTAAAACCATGATTACGCAGTACATTGTCAGATTATCTTGCTGTAAAATTACTTGTTGCAATATGACCGACTAGTTGACAGTAAATCCGCGAATACTCGAAACATGCACACAAGCCAGTGTCAGATTTTAACTTGGGCGGTGCTGCTAGATCGCAAAATTAAGGTCAGATCGACATTAGAAGGGAAGGGAAGATCAATCTTACCCGCGAAGTGGTACCAGATGGGTTTGGAGTAGACTTGTTCGAAGCTGGCACCACCGGAGCTTCGGGCGACGCGACAAGGATTGGGAAGAAGAGGTGTTGTTGTCGGACCTTGCTGTCGACGAAGCAGTGGAGAATCGTGGCCAGAGCAGGGGGGAGTGGGTGGCCTCATGGATCTGGCCGATTTGACGATGACAGGGGCGGCCAAGGTGACGGCTTGGCAAACCCTAGCTGTCGCCCTCCGCGTCGCCTCTCTGTCTCTGCAAAGAACGAAGTGTGGTGGGATTGGGAATGGGGCCATCGCTCGCTTTTCTCTCTGCCTCCCACTTGTGCAGGCCCACAAAAGGAACAAAGTGTTGGGCCGGATCAGATGCAGATTTGGCAGCTTTACCAATTCTGGCCAAACACAAAAGATCAGCATGACCACAGGTGTTCTTTTAAAGAAACTCTAAAAATACACTGCTGTTCATATTGCATGTGGATGAGTCTTTCAGTACCAATTGATCTTGAATAATTT